>BPTQ01000003.1:165189186-165439518 GCA_019973895.1 Chrysanthemum seticuspe
TTACCTCACTGCTGTAGCTGATGTTACAACTACTGAAGCACCACCAGCAACATTCTCTACTCACTATTCATTGCATAATGCATATACTTTAACTCTATACCTAAATAAAAGAAAGAATAGTAGTGCTATACAAACGTATTCCGATTTGCGTCATCTTGCTTAGGGAACAGCTAGGAAACGAGGTTCGCTAGCTACGAACAGCTAGCAGGATAACACCCGTACAGCTAGCGGATTGTTTTTTTATCTTTGGCCAGCATATATGCTAGCTATTCTTGTTTGTTAAAATATTGGCAACGTTCCGATTTTTTTTTTTTTTTTTTTAAGTGGGATATTTATGTGTTATGTTTGTGTGAAGTTAGGTGTTTAGATAAAGTGTGTTAAGTTTGAGTTTTATGAAGAGATGTGTGCTAAATTATACCGAACGTCAGAGGGGGTAAGGCAACTTCTATACGTTCACATGCAAGTTTTAGTTACATTATAGCTGCTACTCCGAGCTTTTTGGAATCGTGTGTAGAGAAGTATTTTGAGTTTGAATTGTGTGAAATAGATTTGTGGATTGAAGTGTGTTTGTATTGTGTATTTATAGGGTGAATTTTTTTTTTTTTTTTTTTAGCCTTGCAACGGTTATAAAATTGTTTGTTCTTATCGATCGTATATACGACCGGTTTCTATTTTTTTGTTAGGCGATCGACATGCCCACAATAGGACGATCGACAAGCATCGATCGCTTGGAGCAAAGGATCGACAAGGGATTCGTTCTACTGCGTTTAGCCTTATGCAAACATATCGTGATGATAAGAAAGAAAATAAATCCATATCTCAATTTCATATACGTAATACGTTACTTATCACTCATCTCTTACAACGACCACCACGAAGTCATCAACATTGTAGTCGATGTCGTCACTCCATTTAAGAGTCCTAGTGTATAATTTTGAAAGGGATATCCTTCCTTATTGGAAAATCGGGTGTGGTGTTGATTGCATAAATCCAAATTCGAAGTAGACAAGTAAAGTTTTAACTTTTAAATCAACCACATAAAACCAATTATCTACACATGTAGGTTAGAAGTGCACGATTTTAACAAGTGGTTTGAATTTTCTTGTCAAAGTCAAACTAATCAAAATGTGAAAATATTTAAAGTTGATGTTACATCCTTTTCTCCCAGTTGCGTTATATTCGAAAAGGACATTTATTTTATCAACGGTTGATGCCATTCTGTGACAATTTTTTTTTGAAAAGCACAAATACTTTTGATAATCGTGTAGTCTCCGACTCGTTGCTTATTAAAACCGGGTGTAATAGGGACTCGGGCGATTTTCATCTCCCTCTCACCTCAACTTTCTTTCTTCGAGACTACTTCATTACTAATTTGATGTAATAAAGCGACTCACAAGTTACACCACAAAAAACATATCTCTCAGTAAAAAATACATTATAAATGAAAAATCACACACACAAACATGTATACAAGTCGGTCGCCTGCCAGATCCACATCTCCATTTTAATGAGACGACCGACATGAGGACCGAGATGGTGTAATAACATGGACCGACCGAGACTAGTCTATGAGGGTGAGACCGACCGATATTTTGAGGCTTACTATGCCCAACCTAATTCTTCCATCTATAACCCTAGTATTTAAACATTTTTTTGACAGTTAAGTTCTCTTTTACTAGTGGAATCTGAAACTGACTTCCAAGGGAGCAAAATAATTGACTGGTTTCATTGAAAAATACTGCTGTGTATGTTAACAAAAATAAGACAGTACATTTGGTTAAGAACTTGTAATACTTGACATTGTAGTCAATACTTTTTTTGTGATGGACTATGAAAAAGTAAGTAGAGTACTGTTATACCATGAATAAGGTGTTTTGAAATGCAAGTAACATTCATCAACTGAAAAGAAACACAATTATTGAGGTCCCATCGACAACTTTCAAATACATTACAGAGATCTTTATGACCATTATAACGCTCCCTACCTCTTGTACAAACTTATATTTGAGAATTCAAGTTGATGACCCTGTGCTTTTCTTTTCAAACTGAATGTTTATATAGACATACTTTAAATAAGTCATGTTACTTGAATTTAATCAACATGGTCTTGTTATTTCAGCACTAAATACTATAACCGATATCAAATCCTCTTTTATATATCTTAAGTACTATATGTTTTGGACTAGTAAAAATGAGTCATTTGGTGTTAGATTTTGTAAAGTGTCAGTTCAAACTGTTATAGCAAGCTTAACAGGATGATAATATTTAGCTGATGCGTATCATATTTCATTTGCAGCTGCCTTTTATAGTGCGAAAGAGAATGTACTAATGTACCTTCATAACATACGAGAAGGTTAGAATCTCGTAACTTAATATATCTGTCGTTTAATCCAACAGAACATTTAGTTTTGAGCTCAACAATTGTCGCTATAAAGATGCCGATATCTTTTATCACTTGGTATAAAGAATGCTAGAAGAACATACATCTAAAAAATGTACATTAAAACAACAAAAAGATACATATTTGTTTATTTATTTTCGATCTGAAAGATACAGACAAATCATCAGTTCATAGTGACTTTATTGTTACCTAAGAGATCATATCAAATAAAAAAAGTAAGATTTTGTATAACCACATACAATGAAAGGTGGGGTTGATTTGGCTTGGAAAGCTTAATAATTGTGTTGTTATGGTACTTTACCAACACTCAACCACTTTGTAGTGACCCACCGGCAAAGTAGTAAAATTTAAAACCAACACGCATCATTCCTATTAATAACCATGTGCTTTGCACATTGCACAAGTCCCACATCAACCATCTTTGAGTATAGACTAAATCTCAACTAAAATATTCACCCATTGTCCTCTTATAGGTGATTTTTCACCCATCTGACCCGAGTATCGTACCTACAGACTTGTAGCTTAGTGGTAACTATGAGAATGTGGACCTTTAATGTCACGTGGTCATTCTTTAGACCTCACATGACGTCCTTAACCGGATAAGGACTAGCTATTCATCCTGCATAGGTAAACTAATTTCGTCATGCCTTAAACTCATCTGGGGAGCGACCCCAACTCCTACCGGTGTAATGTCATAACGATTGCTCTACTCGTGATATGTACTACACTCTTACCGTTAGGGTACTCTAACAAGACCAACACGATAAACCACGAACCCACACATTAAGCAACGCTTCCAAGCAGCACCCAACCTTTCAAAATTTGGCTCGTGACATCTTCCACCACCAATTCATGCACGACCTTGTGCATAGTCACCCGTCTCGACAAACGACTTCTCTCAAATAATTTGGTTTTACTCTGACTTCATAGCTTAAAGGGACATTCGACTTTTAACTTTTTAGGTCCCATCGTGCAGTGACTATGCTCCATCTTGGATTAGTCCATTACTCTTTCTGGTGACTTAATATCCAGTGTGCAGTGATCTCATGCCTGAAACCCTCACGACTGATTGGGAGAAAGAGCGAAAGCGAGAAAGATGGATCGTTATCCATCGGAAATTGATAGAAATTCCACGGGGTCATCCTCATTCTATTCCTCTTTCTGGCTTCCATCGAATGCGACATTATGTACTTAACACGATATCATGTTATCCTCAACAACATCTCAGGAGACCACTCCCACCATTATTCCGTAACCAACACTTTTAAGAACTTTTGGGATAACGACATGAACGATTCTGCTTCGGTCCGCCTCGGTTTGACTTGACTCTGATACCACTTGTCACGGATTCATTCCTTTGACCCCGCGTGACTTTCTTAACCCGATAAGGACCAGACATATGTCTCGCGTATAATAGAGGTTCACTAGTTTCGTCCTGCCTTGGACTCATCAAGGGAGCGACCCCAACTCTCTACCAGTGTAGTGCCATATCGAGTGTTGTACTCGTGGCACGCACTACACCCTTACCGTTGAGGTACTCCAACAAAACCAACAGGATAAACCAAGAACCCACGCATTAAACAACGCTTCCAAGCAAAACCCGACCCTTCAAAATTTGGCTCGTGACAATTAGCTAAAAATGCAAGGTGTGGTAGCTCAATCGAGTCATCTCAGCGTCACCTCGGCATTTCCCCTTTTCACTTCTCTTATCACTAATACACCAAAATACCCCAAGCCAAAATCTCACTTTTGAGTCTCTCATTTTATTTTATTTTTCATTTTTTTAAACCAACTAATTTTTTATTCATAAAAAAAAAATACAAATTTTATAAAACTAAATATAAAATGCAAAAAAAAAAAAAAAAAAAAAAAAAAAAAAAATTACATAAACTTTAACCTGCTTATTAAACAAACTTTCTAAATATTAGAGGTATAAGTTAAAACTTTTAGACATGTAGAAAGATTAAAAAAAAAGGTCATCTTACTCGCATAGTTGACGGTCAAAACCCAAACCAAAAAACAGTGCACAATCAACACGTACACACTGTCGGAAAAAAAAGAAAAACCGTTTGGCTCAAGCCACGGGACTCACTCGCGCCTTGGCGCTGGGGGGCCCAGTGTGGTTGCGCCGGCTTGGCATCGTGCCACCTGTGTTTGGCTCAGCTTCTTCGTTACTATACCTAGAGCTCTAACCGAGTGGTTGTAAGCTCAACTTCAGACTTAAACAAATGTGTTGATAAATAACAACAAAAGGTAAAACTTTCAGGGGTAGACGTTTTTACTGATATCCGAGACAAGCTTTTTCAACGGTTTATGCAACATACCTTTCCTTGTATTAAACAACCCTATAAGAACATAATGAGACGGGCAAATGGAAAAAGCTAGTACAAGATGAGATCTTTAGATTCTTAAAAGATAAAAGGATGAAAAGATTCCAGACAAACAGAATATGAACTAGTGTGTGCTTTACATCTACTCTCGTCATGCTTACAACAACAAAAAGAATTGGTTCAATTGTGTGGTTCTAGGCAGTTGAAGCTGTTTCGGGTGACTCATTAGCTGCCGCAGCCGCTCGTTTCTTTGCAAAGTATTCGTCGGCACGAGCCTGGTTCTTGGCAACTGATGGTTTGACCCATTTCTTTCTGCCTGGCAATACTGTCAATGAACAACCAGCAGCTTCAAGCTTTTCTTTTGCTTGAGCAGAAAAAGCACGAGCCTTAAAGTTCAACTTTACACTCAGTTCACCGTCACCAAGAATCTAAAACACAGAGATGGCGTAAGCATATGTTGTATCATTGAGTATAAGCATCGTCTAAAATTATATGTGAAATTGAACATTCAGAATATGACAACAAAGGAAGTCGATCTACAAATTTGTTGCTTTAGGAAGTATAAGTAACTAAGGATTGGAAAGCAGTTTGATGCACGGAAAGTACATAATATTCTAGATTTGTGCAAGATGAAACATTCTTTAACATATGGCACTTTTGGGGATAGGGGTCAACTTTTCAATCCTAAAGGGCAAAAGGCCATTCTACTCAAGAGACGTTACACATGCGTGTGATGTTCAGACTTGTTGAGAAATGAGAACTTGGTCATTGTCTAACGTCTATCAAGTAATACAATCAGCAACTTTTATTTGCTTTAAATAATTTAATGCGATAACTGTAGCAGATGTACGCTTGCCATTTGGTGTTATAGTATCAATTACATCATTCTTAACATTCTAGGAGTATTAATCAATTGTCGGTGTGAAACCTTACTCAAGCTGATCATATAATGCTGACTTCTCGTGACCTCAACAATGAAAGTTTCACTATAAAATTTATAGTTGCATTCAAGTGTAACTTTCAACATACGAAAATAGGTTATAAGACAGGGACCTTGATGTATAAATCATTTAGTTTAGCTGGCATAGCGCTTTAGAGTATCTTTTGTTCTTATATGTAAATATATGGGGCATACAGTGCAGTATGGCCGTATATGTTAGTTACTTGTAGCAATCTCTTTTAGTCACATATAAACAAGAACAATATCGTAAGTATTTTTGGCTATGGAGTCTGATTTAGGTTGTGAGGTATTCAGTTATAAAAGTTTAGGATGGCAATTTTAATTGGCTATGACCTTATCCTTTTGCTGTCTTTTTTTCCCAATATATAGTAGCTTTCGGGTATTTAAACTACAATAGAACTCATAAACCATACAGCAATGCCCATGGATACAAGCAATTTGCAGAGCCATGTACTCTTTATATTAAATTTTCTTTTGCTGCAATGGTGATTGAGTATATGATTAAAATAAGTTACGAGTGGTTGAATAAAAAGCATTTGATTTTCTCAGATTTTAGCGGAAAATTTTATTTGGCAATTCGCATAATATTATACCTTGAGAGGAAGTCTCCTTTCTCTTCCGGATGGATTAATCAAACCCTTCTCTTTCAGAGACTCCAGTGAAACCTCTTCCCCCTCTTCAAATCCAGCTGTTGCTATGTCTTTTAAGTTCACTGGAACGTATTTTGATAGTCCAGCATGCATACCTTGATCCGACGAAAAACAAGTAATATAAGTGACCATAAAACATAGCTTAAATAGATCTGCAAAAACTAAAAAATAAAACCAAGACTGGAACCAATATGACAGAACTTGAAAACAAGCAGAGTTAAAAAACCACAATTCCGATTTTTGGTTTTAAAAAATAATTTCTTTTTAGGTTTAATTTGTTTTATGTGAATGTTTGCAAACGGGACAAACCAAACCATACCAGTTTATTTGTACATTAAAATGACATCATAGAGTTAATGATTCAAGTTACATATCTGATTGATTCTTTTACGCTATAGTATTCATATTCCTTATTAAAAAGGAGTTTGAAGTACCAACATAGTAATCTGAACCAGTCTATATATAATTCCAGAATCCGGGCAGGCATTTTGACGTCAATAGTTAAAAATCATCCACACATTTTTACATGGCGGACTAAGTATAAACAGGAGACCAAGAACGAGCACAAAATTATATGTATCCTGGAGAAAAGAACCGATGTTACAAAAAGTTTGTACAAAACCGAACTGACCAAAACCAAAAAGGGAAGAAAACGAGATTAAGATCCAAAAACCAAACCATAATAAACAGAACCCAAAACCAAACCCAGACTACATTGGTTTTGGTTTCACGCCAAAACTGACCCGGCACGACCCATGTTCACACTTATAGCAAGTATACAGTAAAAAATACACTTGTAACAATATTGTCGTCAAGTATTTTTGACTAATTTCTAGAAACACTGAAACTTTATGACAGGAATTCTTTGTTTTCACAACCATTTATGCATCGTTACCACATATTTAACAAAGGGGTTCCTTGTCGAGCCAAGACTAGTAAGAATTGTAATCTTCATAATAATGCTTCATACACCAAGGGTTTGGAATTGGTTATTTTAAACACCATATTGCTTAAAAAATAAAGGTAACAAAACATACAGATAGGCAGTTTTATCGAAACACTCAACTACTTAGATGTGCAAACATAAGCAAATAAGAACTTTACGGGGCGTTTGGCTAAGCTTAAATGCTTATGTATTTCCAAAAATCCTCACAAAAAAGAAACAAGGTTATTTCTCTTCTAAAAAACAAAATATCAAGCTCCTCAAATAAACATTCCTAAACACGCCTAATTAGCAATCCCAAATCCTGTAGAATATCAGCATTCTGTTTCCACATAGTAAACAATACACATTTATGATTACCCCTAAACTACACCCCATATACCATCAAAACCAAAACAATCGCGCTAAACTGTGAACATAACATAACATAACAACAAGAATTATCAATTACAGCATGAAAAGACGCTGAATTTACCTCCAGCAATACCCCTCAACTTAGGCAACCTTCTATAAAGAGGCATCTGACCACCTTCAAAACCCGGTCTAACACCAGGCCCAGACCTCGACTTCTGACCCCTCATTCCAAACCCACAGCTCCCTCCTTGTCCAGCAGCATGTCCTCTTCCTTTCCTTTTCCTATTCTTCCTAGAACCCGGTTGTGGGCCCAAGTTATCCAACCTAAACCTTACATTTGAACTCACTACAGCTGTTGGTATCCCTTCAGCACCACTTGCTTTCACTACCAGCAACAACCTTAATTCTTGTTTTTTGGTGTTTTTGCAAATGGGTATTGTTGGAAATTGGCATATGTTGGAGTTGAGGTTTGTTTTGGTGCCTTGTTTGAATGTTGAAGTGAGTAGTGTTGGGGGTGAAAATGGGGAGATTATGGATGCCATTTTGGAAGTGAAGTGTGAAGATGAAATGTGATATGAGATTATGAATGGATATGATGATGAACTGATGAAGATTGTGTTATCGGGTTTTGTTTCGTGGGTTGGGTTGTGATGTGAAAAAGATTTTGGGCTAAATTAATTTTGGGCCGGTTTTCTAAGAGTTATTCAGTTTTATGACTTTTGGTTGTGTTTGGTTCACAAAAATGATAGTCATAATTGGTGTTTGGTAGGCATGAATGAGTTTCGAATTTGTATATCACACCCTTATAATTAGGAATCCTTCAAATTCATCTAAAAGGGTGGGTTTATAATACTTTTTGAGGTTTGTAATAGAGATACTCATATCATAAAAATATACCAAACATGTTTTATAAATTATGATATCTATTACCATTCCATGATATAATAATCAAACCCGTACATATAATAATTCCTATCAATATACCAAAAGCACCCTTATAGTTTATACGAACCTAGGAATCTGCCTTTATATCATTTTTTAAACATTTAATGTTTGTTTCAAAGTTTTCATTTATATTTTTTTAGTTTTATTTTAACTTTCTTTTTTTATGCTAGAATTTGTATACATTAATTAACTTTCATCCCTTAATCTCTTCAAATAATAAGAAAGTTGATGTTGAATATTCACTGAAATTTCTCGAACAATCTTGAATAAATGACTTTTTCATTTGAGCTCAAATGTTCGACTATAACCTTTTTTAGGTGGAATTATCTACTAAATCTTGCTCAATCAACTTCTTATAGACTATCACTAACTTCTTTTAATCTTGCTTGTTTTGTTTGATGTTAATCTTTGAAGCTTTCAATGTTTCAAAAAACTATTTCTTTTGGTTAATTTACTCGATTTAGCATTTGTTGTTGATGAAATTGCTATTGAGGTCTTTGATGTTGATGATGTTGTTGAAGTAGTGATCTTGATTGTTAATGACTTTTTAATCTTGATATGTTTGTTGATGACGAGATTGACTTTATTGAAGAGTGATCATTTGATATTTGAAGTAGCAATCTCAATCGAATTTATGTTTCATGATACATTACCACTTACTTTAAAACTTTGTTGTTCTATCTCCTTTTCGTCTTTTTCGAAATCTCATCAATCTTTCTAGCCACTCTCGATCAAACACAAAAGAACCACAACCTCGAAGAAAATCATATCTTCTTGATGAAAACAATTTTAGATTCATGTGGACTTGAATCATAAACCTTTACGTTTATGTTACGAAACTTATTTTTTTAGCAAAATAGATAACCTTTGAAAAAACTTATAAACAGCCTTTTCATGGTTTCTAAACTATCAAATTAAGAGCATCCGGTGTGGGGTATTTCGTGCCTCGCCGTGGATGACATGGTGGTTCGCCGTGCCCCGCCGTCACACCGGGGTGGCTCGCCGTTCCTCGTCGTTGGGTTTGAAATCGTGAGGACGACGAGTGTGTTTTTCTGACAAAAGGCAAAGTACCGTTTGAGATTTAATTTGTATCCATTGTTTGTGTTATTTGATTTGTGTTGTTAGTGTGTGTGTTTGTTAGTGTGTGTTTTAGTGTGTGTAATCAAGGAGGAAGAAGAAGCACGAGGAAGAAGAAGCAGGTAAAGTGTGTTTGTGTGTGTGTAGTGTGTGTGTATTTTGGGAAGAAGAAAGGAACAAGAAGAACAGTTTTTTTTTTTTTTTTTTTTTTTTTAACTTTTTTTTAGTATAAATTGTATTTTTATTTTTAATAAAATGAATTTAGTTTATTTGGAAATTGAATAAAAAAAATAAAGTGGTAGTGGTGGGCCTCAAATGAAGAGGTTGAGGTTTGTTAGAGCATCAGCAATGCTCAAACATTGAAAAGCTTTTCAACATTTAATTTTATTACTTTTTTAATATGAAAGAGTCATTCTAATTAATGCTTCAAAATTTTTGTACATTAGAATGCTTCAACCGCTTGAAGTATACCAAGTCATACTGAAAAGCTATTGGAAAAGTCCAAGTTTGCAATGCAAAAAAGTCTTTGAATGACTTTTTCAAATAGTAAAAAGCTTTTAGTAAAGCTCTCCATTGCAGATGCTCTTATGAGTGAGGAGGGGGTTTGTTGTGGTTAATTGTGGAAAAATGAGATACTGATGTGGCGCTGAAGTGGCACGACGACGAAGCTAACCCTTGTTATGACACCTGATGCTCTAACTTTTAAGCTTGTTAAACTTTATAATCTAACACATCCAAAGCCAATTAAACTTCATATATATAATTCTTGTACATCACTTGTTGTTAACTGATATATTCAAATAACTTCATATTTTGTATATATCATTATCCCAAGATTAGTGCTCGTTGTTTTTACATAAGATTTGATACTTCATAGCAATCTATTTGTGTTATAGGCAGAAAACAAAGAAATTGATGAAAAGGCACATAAAGTGGCATAATTTGAAGAACAAACAAGTTTTATGTGTCAGAGATTTGATACTCTAACAATTCATATTTTCAGGTTATTATTCATCCTCGTATTTTTACTATTCATTCTCGTATTTTTTTTATTTATTCATTCTCATAATTCAACATACATTCATAATGACAAGAGAGTTTGAGACTCGTCGGATCATCTTTACAATGTACGTCGAAATTACTAAGAACCGGTTTCGCAAAACCGTGTCAACAACTTACGTTTTGGTCTAAATGTCATTTAAACATCCCGATATATCCATATAATATTTTAAACAAGAAAAATATGTTTTACGCGTATTTAACTTACGATTTAGGTTTCCACAACGTTTACGCGCTCCGTTAAACTTATCACTCATTTAATATACTTTTATAAAGTATATTGATAAGTTTTAACATTTTTTATAAGTTTCATATTTTTACGGTACCCGGTTTTCAGTTTGGTGATTTAAATACTTACCGTTAGCAATTTCAAGAACCAAACGACTCCATAAAACACTAGATAAATATCTAAAAACACTAACCTTCTCATTCTTTCCCTAGGTGGCTTTTTCTATGAGTCACCAAGCAAGGTGGCTTGGTGATGAGCCATTGATTTGTAGGATCACTACACATGTCCAAACTTAGTCCCAAAGTCTTGAACAAGATGAAGGCATGTGTCTAAACTTGGTGCCAAAGGCTTGTAATAACCTCCTCATTCATGCTATAAAAGGAACTCACTCTCCTCTCTTTCTCTTCACATCAAACGCCAAACATACGTTTACAAAACCCTTTCATCTTTAATCTTCAAGTTATTAGTTTCTCCATCATTCTCAAAGCTCTTGTCAAGTTTTGCATGATCCTTGTTCTAGTTCTTCCATTCCTTTGGTGATCATCCAAGCTACTCAAGTATTCAAGCTCTTACACAAGTTCTAAACACAAGATTCTTAAGTGCACAAGAGATGTCGAAGGATTCCAAGACGTGGATGTAAACACCCGAAAAATCGTCATGTCATTTCAAATGTAACAATGAATTAGTGACATATTTGGTACTATAAATTTTTTTTATGAACATCAATTTCATTAACCGTCTCGCAAAGGTAACACGAACCATATTTCAGACATATCAATCGCGACTTGAATCATTTTGACCCGATCAAATTTACCACTCTTCGTATAATATTAATTTATTTAATAAAGGTTTTTATTTAAATACTTCTCTTGTTGGACTTACAACTCCAAATGGGATCCTTATTTGTTCTTCTTGGGCTTGTATAATTAAAACCAAACGCACCCTCAAAATTTGGCCCTTCCTTTCCCTCTCGTTCAGTCCAACCCAAACACACTTGTTTTTATTTTTGGGCCAAATCCTAATACACATACTTAACAAATGTAAATATTACACATTGCGGTTTTGTTTTGGTTCCTGCTCGCTCACACACATACGTAACACAATTATTTTTTTTGAAAATTCACTCAAACACACATAACACTCTAAACTTGCACTTGACTATCCTATTTTTTTTCTTTGTGTGAGACACCAACCAAGGGGACAAATACACCTCCTAATCCACCCTATTTAATTTAATAATGCACTAAGCCTTTCATTTGACCCATTGACTTTGTTAACCAAGAGGTATTGTGTCACACTTGATTTGATATAACCTTCATGTTTCCCTAAATGTAGCCGATCCCTAGCATGCTCCAAAACTCTCTTATACTTTCCTTTATGAATCCTAGGTGCATGCTAATAAAATATACAAAGAGCCATAACATGCTTTGGCTATATAAAGGCTTCAAACTTAGCCAATATCCTCACAAACTTTCATACTCAACAAACACACTCAAACACCATCACATTTACTCTCACTCACTTCACTCATTCACAGTAACAACAAGAAGAAGAAAAGAAAAGGTTTAAGGGTTTTAATCAAGAGTTGGAGGATACATTGGGGTTTAGTCTAAGTTAGCAAAGGTTACGGGTATAAAAGCTAGGTTACGTGTTGTATTTCGAGATCACACGTCCATTTCTTGTCTCCTTCGAACTCTCCACCACCCTTGAAGTGTCGTAAGTCCTTCAAAACTAATTTCAATACGATATACATGCATGTTACGTAATAAGTAAAACTTGTGACACGTTAGAATACTCACTTGACCCATATAATCTCTACCATACGTATATATACTTAAAAGGGTATCCTATTCTCGTTTATGCTTGTGTGGAATAATAAAAACGAGTTTTGATAAATCATATCACAAAAATCATGTTTATACAACGTTGCCAAAGATCGTTTCATGTTTAACTACAAACTAAACATACGCTTTAATATTTCACAAACCAAACGATCTAAAATGGGCTATTAGGCTCAACAGTTTCTTTGATTAACCTAGCCCACGGCCCAGATCCAATTAACAAATATAAGCAGTTAATAAGCACTTTACTAAGTCGAGAAAACCATTTGAAAACCTTGTATAAAAGTTACATACCAATCGGACCCGTTCTGACCCTTAACAGGCCAACAGGCCCAATAAGCTTTCCAAACGACCATTTTTCAAAATAAGCAGTTGAATAAGCTTTAAATAAGCTAAATAAGCTAAATAAGTTGTTAAAATGAAAATAGAACTAAATTATACTAAACTTTGCATTTTGGACCACTTTTGCAAATATTTTGAGACGCAAGGGTAAAAACCGTCAACATGGAAACTAGAGGTTTTAAAACAGAAAATAAGTTTCATGCATGGGGTATAAATGATAACGCTACACGCGTCGTTCGGGGTCAAAGGAACTTCCTTTTCTTCGAGCAAGTTTTATAACACCCTAGGCAGTGAACCTAATCGTTGTAGTGTAGTAATTAGGGTAAGCCACGGGTATTGATATCGTTCTCTAGGGGAATAGGAATGCTAGTGAGAAGTTACTACTCTAAGGTTGGGGTTGAGGAAGAGTATTTTTTTTATCTTTTTATGTTTTTTTAGGAATTAGAAAGGTACGAATCTCGGGGTTTGGATTTGGGGGTTGGTATTTCTACCGATTACTCTACTTATCTAATTGTCTAGTCTAAGGTGTATGTAGTCTATGTCTAATTATTGTGTGCTCGTATGATAATTTAAAGATGTGTTTACTTAGGTTTTATTACTCCTTAATCATCTCCTATTGATGGTTGAATTGTCACGTCCTTATTCTTAATCGCGTTGTGAGTCTAAAGTCGTAGGGTATGCGTTTATCCCTAACTCTTTGAAACTACCAAAGGGTATCGTCTACAAAATCTCTAGGAATTATAAACTCTAACTCTAAGGTATCTTTGGATGGTTTAGCCTACAACTACTCTAGGTGTTATAGCCTAAGGTTCACAAAGATTAATCAAGCATTAACTACACAACGAATGACTTATCGCATTGCTAAATCATTAAAAATCAAGATAAGAGACAACCAATCAATATTCAATAATTAAGTTTCATATTCCCTAAGCAAACACACAAGTAAATTAGCCGGACATGGAGAACATGCAAGCATACACACAAATAATTGAAGACATAATTGAATTAATGAAGTAAAACACTTATCTTGTGGTAAGATAGGGTTTGGAACCCTAAAATACTGTACAAGACAGCCTTGGTTCGGTTTAGGTTTTTACTCCAAAAGACTACACACTAAAACTGAAAAATTCAGATTCTATATATAAGATTACAATCGCGACGGCGTCACCTTATGATTTGTGACGCCGTCGGGTCGCCGTCATTAGGGTTTCGTCTTGGCCACGTTAGTCTTGCGACGGCGTCACCTTATGCTTGTGACGCAGTCCCCTTCAGTCTCTGACGCCGTCTGGATCAAATCTAGGCCGTCTGAGTTGCGACGGCCTACTCTTTTAAAGCCTGACACCGTCACTTGAAAATAAGTAATTTGGCTACTGTCCCGTCACAGAAGTGCTCCGTCGGCGTCACAATTAACACCTGACGCCGTCCCCTTGTATTTCAGCAGCTTGAGTGTCTCGATTCTTGACTTTGGTCATTTTCTTCGTATATCCGCCCCTTTTCGTCCAAATAAGTGCCATTCCAGCAATTTGCCTTCAAGAGACCTAAAAAGTGAAAAGGAACGATATTAAGTAATAACGAATACAAAACTGATCAAATAAGGGCTTAAACGACCCCTCAAAAAGGTACATTTTAAAACCTTATCAAATATCCCTACACTTGCTATTTGCTTGTCCTCAAGCAAATGTGCTTTTAGCCAATTAATTTATAAGTTAGGGGTCATGAAGCATTGGTTTAAAACAGTCCACAACACATATAAGCCCAGCAAAAGTCATAACAAGCACGGAAATTACATACTAGCACCTCACATGGGGTGTTTGGATACTCACATCTCTCGGGTGTATATGAAATATAACAAGTTGGAAATGGAAGATAAACACTCATTAACCGGTCCTAGTACATAGATTACCATAGGCTTGAGAATAGATCAAACCTCCATCGCTTTGGCGTAAGCACCTAGGAAATACTATCAAAGAGGTCTTTAAAGGGTTGTAATGTTAGGCTTACGGTAGGGAAACAAAGGGTTTGGTGTGATAGGCTATTTAGTGGTGGCAAGTAAAAAATCTCTATGTTACAAGCATACGAAGAATGGCGTTGCTAAGCCAAGACTCGACACTCTAAACTCTAGATAACTGAAACAAACAAACATAATTTAAAGGATAGATGTAGGATGGTAGCCCGTATGTTTTTTTGTTTTTGTTTTTTTTTGACACTCTATTTTTTTCTTTTTCTCTTTTTCTATTTTTTTTTTTGATTTTTTTATACACTTTTACTCTACCATCCTCTACGGTAACATCAAAATGATAGGGATTTATAGGCACATCCCTACACTTGAGTTTTTATTACTCTAACACTAATTTGACCCGAATTGAAAAGATCAAAACACTTGGGGTACGTTATTACATAAATAAGGGAATTTACGTTCCCTTCCAGTCATTTCATAAACTTTAACTTTTTCCATGAGTCCCAATCGTCCCAAAACTGTATACAAAGGATATGACTCGACTTAGCAACTCGTGCAAGCAACTAGATAATTGAACTAAGGGTTTAGGGTGATAACAATAATGCACTAAAAGTGAGTGCATACAAGGTAGGCTAAGGCGATTTGGGTGTACATTTGGGGGTGGGGTGTAAACAATGCTCTTCATTGATATTCCGGAAAAACCGAAACATCACGAGAACCGCGAAAAGGATAGGCTCTGAGGGGTTAACTAGGGGTATCGTGTACTAAAGATGAGTACAACGCAAAGGTGTGGGGGAATTACTCAATCGATGTGGAAGAAGTAATTATATTACGGGTATCAAACAAGGGTTATCCTAATGCCTCTTATCATTTAGTTATTCCTAACTACACAAGTGTAGTCTTACTAGCGATCTCGGGATGCATCACAAAACAAGTTCTAGAATCTAATATACTACCGGTTCACACTCTAAGCATTAAAGATGAATTCTTCAATTCCTAATAATCTAAGGGCGATCCTCACATTTTGGGTGGAATTTAGGTGGTAAAGGGTTTTTGTGCTAGTCATATAACTTACTATCCGTGAGACGCTTTTGTTAAGACTAATGGCCCACTCCTGTATGTTATGAAAATTTTTAAATTTGGTGCCAAAATTACCCTAACCGACATTTTCTCATGGTTTATTACACAAATACAATTGGACAAAGCAAATAATCAAGGATAAGCATAGTTTCAAAGTTCTCGTTTTATTTTCCCTCCCTACACTTAAACTGAAAATTGTCCCCAATGTTCCCCGAAAGTATCAAATTTATGATAATAGAAGGTGATTAAAAACAAAAGAAACTAATACTCCCATGATTAGCTCGATAGGATCCGTGTGTGAAGTAGTGGTTAAATCCTTTCAAAGAAAAATGTATGCGTGAAAAGCTCCTTCCAATCTTTTGTTTCTTCTTTTTAACAAATAAAACCTGCACACTTGAAGAAAACAAACGAAACCTTCGCGTAAAATCGGCGGTAATAATATATATAAGACTCTACTAAACTAGGATATAATGCTTGTGGAATGGATGTTTACAGAATTTCTGGAAAATTAAGACCTGGAAAATTCCAAGAATTTATAAGTAGCTCAGAAAACGAGAAAAAAGTAATCTGTTGTTTTTACTCCTTCCTGACGCCGTCAGGTTGCGATCCTGACGCCGTAAGGTAATCCTGACAAAAACTGGTCTGCGATTTTCTGAAAAAAAATTCTGGAAAATTTACATCTTTAGAATCTGGAAAAATTTCTGCAAAACATCCATTATGACTCGATACAAGCATTTGACTCGAACAAACACACATATATATCTTTTAATGAAATGCTATTCTCATGTTCACGTTTCTTTTGAAAACGTGTGTAATCCTCCCTACACTTATCCTTTATGTAAAATACCTTTATATGCAATTAAAACGAGGTTAAAAACAAAATAAAGCATTTTTACAAATTTAAACATGAGAATAAACAATCAATAAATGATATATGACACTAACAAGCAAACAATTAAGCATGGGTTGCCTCCCACGAAGCGCTTTTCTTTATTTATGAGTCTTGTAGCTAGACTCGTAGTCGTGCTACTACGTAACTTCATCACCGTCATCTCCTTCCTTATGACGGTCTCTAGTGGTTGGTTCCATGTTGTAGAAGTGCCCTATGATACACCTCTCTAAGAGTTCGTCCTCTCCCCACTCATTTCTATATTCCGGTCCTAAGTTCAAGCAATCCTTATAGAATCCAAAAATCTTAGCCATAACATAATCTACTCCTTTTTCCTTATCCCCATTATTCCTATAATAGACCGACAGTTTAAGTTCCTTTTCATCATTAGAGAGTGATGAAAACTTCTCAATATTAAACGGCATTTGGTAAGCTATGTCGTCGGTCTCATCCTTGAATCGCACTATTCCTAATGAGGGATCATAAGTCATCCCGGTGTTTTCTATGAAAGGTTTTCCTAGAATAACGTGGGACAAGCTAGGATCTATGGCCGTGCTAATATCATCCACAATTATGAAGTCCGTAGGAAACGTGAAACTACCTACATAAACGGGCAATCCCTTAATTCTACCAAGAAAATTGCAACTAACACTAGGATTATCGGGGTCTTGCCTAGTTGGAATGGGCTTCTTCATTACCCAATTGTAGTAGGTGCTAGTCATTATGTTGATTGGGGACTTGCGATCAATGTAGGCCTTTGCCACGAAAAGGTGTCCTATGCAACATGGTATGTTAAGATTCCAAGGGTTTCCAAACTTGATTCTAGCGCTTTTCCTAACATACATGTGACGGAGGTCACGCACTAAGTGAGGGTGGCGAGATAGTTCATCTTCCGTAGGAAACTTATTGAAATAGTCATTGTCTACTTCATTCACTTCCTCGGTTGTTTCATTCGTCGGTGTTTCCTTAACCTCTAGTATTATCTCATGGTTCGCTTTGTCATTTGTTTTATTAGGTTTCACTAAGGCGATGGTATTGACGAATTGAACGTGCTTAGCTAACTTACTTGGGTCCTTAATCTCTACACCAGAAGGCTCGGGAGTTGAGATAGCATTAACCTTCCTATCACTATTGGTCATGGCTTTCAAAAGGTTATCTATCTTCCTATCCATTTCGGCTTGTTGTTGGTTAAAACGGTCCGAGAGCTTAGCTATTTGAGCTTCTTGGGATGCGACTAGGTGTTGCAACATCCCTTCAATGTTTTGTTGGTTAGGGCCATGAGATGGGGGCCATGAGAAATTATTGGAAGTGAATTCTTTGGTTTGTCCCCAATAGAAGTCGGGCTTGCCCTTCCATGCTTCTCGGGTTTCATTGAAATTCCTAGGTCCGGGTATTGTAGGGAATCTTCCTCCCGTTCCATTAATACGTGAGGATGCGTAGTCAACGGAAGCATGCTCGGGGGATCGGGTGCAAGTACGCGTGTTATGAGGATCACTACACGGCTCACATGAGGAAGAAACTTTGTTCACATGGCGTGAAGACTTAGGATTTTCGTAGGAATTCATTAGGAATTTAACTTGATCTTCAAGTTCGATCATCCTACGGTCGGAAGATTGTGAGTCAATTGGAGGCAAGGAGATTGCCTTTACGGTTTTGGGCAACTCACGGGGGTCATTCCAACTTTCGTTGTCATAGAGAGCAAGGTCCTCTATTATACCCCGTGATTCTTCCGCGGTGAGATCACTAAGTTTTCCACCGGCCGCTTGGTCAATGGATCGCTTGGTGGGGAAGTTGACATGATCATAAAAGATTTGGACTTGGAGCCAAAGATCAATGCCGTGATGAGGGACAAGTCCTTGAATCAAGTCCATGCTTCGTAGAGAGATTCACCTTGACGTTGTTGGAACATCAAGATGTCATTCCTAAGCTTAGTGGTTCTCCCCGGTGGGAAAATTTGAGCAAGGAAGCGAGAGGTGAGATTATCCCAACTTGAGATGGAGCCGGTGGGAAGTCGCTCAAGCCAATTACTAGCTTGGTCCCGTAGAGAGAATTGGAAGAGACGCAGGCGCGTAGTCTCCCGAGTAGTTGCATCAAGGTCGATGGAATCAACAATCTTGAGGAAATCCCTTAGATGCTGATTTGGATCTTCGGAACGAAGTCCATGGAATGCACATCCGTTTTGCACCAACCGGATAGTGTCGGATCGCAGGGCCGTAGTTTGGGCTTGGTCGGGAAGCTCAATGGTGTTCCTATAGCCTAGGTGGCTTGGTCTCGAGTATTCACCAAGAGTACGGGCTCTTGGCGGGTCATTTGGTGGTAGGTTGATGAATGGTGGTTGGTTACCACCTTCCATGATGAAAAGTGATGGGGTTACGAACAAAGGTCATGAAGAAGGGGGATAGACTACGAGAAAGCTAAAAATGAGAAAAATATACTTGATAGGAATCAAGCAAAGAAACCTAAACGAGGTGGACTACTAACTAGCTATTTTATTCCCCGGCAACGGCGCCAAAAACTTGATAACGCTACACGCGTCGTTCGGGGTCAAAGGAACTTCCTTTTCTTCGCGCAAGTTTTATAACACCCTAGGCAGTGAACCTAATCATTGTATTGTAGTAATTAGGGTAAGCCACGGGTATTGATATCGTTCTCTAGGGGAATAGTAATGCTAGTGAGAAGTTAATACGCTAAGGTTGGGGTTGAGGAAGAGTATTTTTTTATCTTTTTATGTTTTTTTAGGAACTAGAAAGGTACGAATCTCGGGGTTTGGATTTGGGGGTTGGTATTTCTACCGATTACTCTACTTATCTAATTGTCTAGTCTAAGGTGTATGTAATCCATGTCTAATTATTGTGTGCTCGTATGATAGTTTAAAGATGTGTTTACTTAGGTTTTATTACTCCTTAATTATCTCCTATTGATAGTTGAATTGTCACGTCCTTATTCTTAATCGCATTGTGTGTCTAAAGTCGTAGGGTATGCGTTTATCCCTAACTCGTTGAAACTACCAAAAGGTCTCGTCTACAAAATCTCTAGGAATTATAAACTCTAACTCTAAGGTATCTTTGGATGGTTTAGCCTACAACTACTCTAGGTGTTATAGCCTAAGGTTCACAAAGATTAATCAAGCATTAACTACACAACGAATGACCTATCGCATTGCTAGATCATTAACAATCATGATAAGAGACAACCAATCAATATTCAATAATTAAGTTTCATATTCCCTAAGCAAACACACAAGTAAATTAGCCGGACATGGAGAACATGCAAGCATACACACAAATAATTGAAGACAGAATTGAATTAATGAAGTAAAACACTTATCTTGTGGTAAGATAGGGTTTGGAACCCTAAAATACTGTACAAGACAGCCTTGGTTCGGTTTAGGTTTTTACTCCAAAAGACTACACACTAAAACTGAAAAATTCAGATTCTATATATAAGATTACAATCGTGACGGCGCCACCTTATGATTTGTGACGCCGTCGGGTCGCCGTCATTAGGGTTTCGTCTTGGCTACGTTAGTCTTGCGACGACGTCACCTTATGCTTGTGACGCCGTCCCCTTCAGTTTCTGACGCCGTCTGGATCAAATCTAGGCCGTCTGAGTTGCGACGGCCTACTCTTTTAAAGCCTGACACCGTCACTTGAAAATAAGTAATTTGGCTACTGTCCCGTCACAGAAGTGCTCCGACGGAGTCACAATTAACACCTGACGCCGTCCCCTTGTATTTCAGCAGCTTGAGTGTCTCGATTCTTGACTTTGGCCATTTTCTTCGTATATCCGCCCCTTTTCGTCCAAATAAGTGCCATTCCAGCAATTTGCCTTCAAGAGACCTAAAAAGTGAAAAGGAACGATATTAAGTAATAACGGATACAAAAGTGATCAAATAAGGGCTTAAACGCCCCCTCAAAATGATACATTTTAAAACCTTATCAAATATCCCTACACTTGGTATTTGCTTGTCCTCAAGCAAATGTGCTTTTAGCCAATTAATTTATAAGTTAGGGGTCATGAAGCATTGGTTTAAAACAGTCCACAACACATTTAAGCCCCGCAAAAGTCATAACAAGCACGGAAATTACATACTAGCACCTCACATGGGGTGTTTGGATACTCACATCTCTCAGGTGTATATGAAATATAACAAGTTGGAAATGGAAGATAAACACTCATTAACCGGTCCTAGTACATAGATTACCATAGGCTTGAGAATAGATTAAACCTCCATCGCTTTGGCGTAAGCACCTAGGAAAGACTATCAAAGAGGTCTTTAAAGGGTTGTAATGTTAGGCTTACGGTAGGGAAACAAAGGGTTTGGTGGGATAGGCTATTTAGTGGTGGCAAGTCAAAAATCTCTATGTTACAAGCATACGAAGAATGGCGTTGCTAAGCCAAGACTCGACACTCTAAACTCTAGATAACTGAAACAAACAAACATAAATTTAAAGGATAGATGTAGGATGGTAGCCCGCATGTTTTTTTGTTTTGTTTTTTTTTGTGACACTCTATTTTTTTCTTTTTCTCTTTTTCTATTTTTTTTTCGATTTTTTTTATACACTTTTACTCTACCATCCTCTACGGTAACATCAAAATGATAGGGATTTATAGGCACATCCCTACACTTGAGTTTTTATTACTCTAACACTAATTTGACCCGAATTGAAAAGATCAAAACACTTGGGGTACGTTATTACATAAATAAGGGAATTTACGTTCCCTTCCAGTCATTTCATAAACTTTAACTTTTTCCATGAGTCCCAATCGTCCCAAAACTGTATACAAAGGATATGACTCGACTTAGCAACTCATGCAAGCAACTAGATAATTGTTGGACTAAAACTGAAAAACAGTTTACATAAAGGTTAAAACTGTTAAAAATAGAAAGTTTTGGGTAAAAGGGTTATAATTGTATGTTTAAGGACTAAACTTGCAAATTGTAATCCCGAAGGGGTATAAAATTTAACTTTTGAAAGTTAAGGGTTAAAAATGTAAATTTTGGAAAACTTTTGGAAAACTTATATATTTTACAAACTAAAGTCAAATATATGTAAAATTTGTATTTATGAGAATTACGACAACTATATATATATATATATATATATATATATATATGGGGATAACTTGGCTACAATTTTTGTAGCCAATTGGCTACAATCCTTCATAAAAAATACACTAGCATCAAATCTGGGACCCACAGAAAAGAATCAGGACCCACAAAAAGAATCAGGGACCCACATTATATAACACAAACCTATAGCCAATTAGCTACAATAAATTGTAGCTAATATATTCCCTATATATATATATATATATATATATATATATATATATATATATATATATATATATATATATATATAGAATCTAGATAAAATAAGATCAAGCTTAAAGTTGTTAAAATGAGATCGAACTAAAATTTAACAAGCGATGCTCTCCTTACAAGAAAAATAAATTTTCTATTAACTACAACTAAAATTGTTAAAGTTTCGATAGAGTTCTTTTTAAAATTTACGAAACCTAGGTGATACACTTTGATTAGAAGTATAATGTGTATCAGGTTTTTGTATGTGTATCAGACTTTGAAATATTTATTAGTATAATATGTATCAGGTGTATCACTAATCTAAACTCATGTATCATTTGGTTATTGGTTGCTAAAATGTTAATTTGTATTAAAATATCATTTTTATGTGTATTATTGCTAAAATTGTTATTTATAAATGTTTTATTAGTTTTTTAGACTTGATCTTATTTTTACAACTTTAAGCTTGATCTCACGTTAACCCTCCCCTATATATATATACTAGCTTCATAGCCCGCCCGGATGGGCGGGCTAGCTTCATGATATTTCTTGATATGAATATAAACTGTGTAACAAAAGAAATCGTAAATTTATAACACTGTGGAATAATATGTACTAAGTAAACGTGCCGTTGAATAAAGGAAACCAAAATCAAACCATTTGCATAACAAAAAAGTTAAGTATTGATAGCATACCACATTGTTAAAAACTTAAAAATAATCAAAGCTTATGAAGCACTTCTTTATAAATAGCATTGGTTGTGCATTTCATAGTTTCCCTCATTATGACAACAAAAAAATGTAACTAAATATCAAATAAGAAACCTAAAACTACCAAATGATCACCATTTCATCCAATGTAGCAAACTTCTTCATATCGCTCCAATGATACGTCTGTTAATTGACAAAAATAAAGTGTATAATTAATATCAATGATGAAGGCAACAAAGATCACAAATGTTAGTAGTAACTCTCGTTATTTTCAGCCATAAACTAAAGACACGCCAACAATTCGAATAACATTAGACATAGTGTGCGGGAAAGCTATGTGTGAATAACAATTAAAAGTCTCGCAGAAAGTTTAAAACTTACTTGAAGTCAAGTAATGGGTAAAGACGAACAATAAATGCATAAGAGATAGATAACACTCTATGACTACATATGACCAATCAGAAACTTGACGAATAAATTCAAAATATGGTGGTGATTACCAGCAGAGAAAAGTTTTGCATACGCTTCACTGTGGTGCTTATGCTAACACAATTACTTGCCATGCCAACTAATTTATCAAAAACTGATGTCGAGAGATTTTTTAACCGCAAAGATTGTAACGCCCCGACCCGACAAGGGTAAAGGAATCACAAGTAATGGTGTCATATCAAAGCAAACATAAATATCCAAAAGAAATCTTAGCATAAATACTGAAATAATTCAAGTCAAAATGGCTTGAATACATAGGTCCTAGCGGAAAAATAAACTCCAAATAAAATATCTGAAATATTAAGTCTTAAATGGCATCGTAAGATCAAAGCTAAATATCTCTAAGGTAAGTCCACTCAGCACTCATCCCAAAGCAAAACCTAGCTCCAATGCTTAGATACCTGCCGCGGAAGAAAAGAAATGCGGCTGAGCTTCAAAAGCCCAGTGAACAGATATACAAGCAAAACGAATACGAAACGAAAACGAATACGAAATAAAGTGAAAGAAAGATAGTAAAATCATAATCATTTCAAAAGATAAATCAGAATAATAGAATAAGTTTTATAGTTAACTACCTCGAGCCCAGACACACATATATCAGATCATAATTATATTCATATTCACACAAGGCAACATTTGTAGGGGAGACCTACCAGAGTTATGAAGGACGTGCATGCACGCATCATCAATCATCAGATAACATATAGCATATAGCATATAACATATAACATATAACATATAACATATAACGTATAACAGATCTAGGATGCATCCATACGCCCCACAAACATATATTGGTAATATAATATAACTTGAGCTCATAACAGATAACAGATAAGGGACGTGGCAGAACTTCACTCTACTGCCCTAGAGTCATGTCAGAAGTGCATCACTGACACGGACATGGAACCCCCATGACTAGTTAATATTTGGCTCGGGTGTCAAACTATCTTAGGTCAAATCAGAATGTCATAACTGACACAGATCATACTTTATCAAAGATTAATCATGTTTTCAAAATCAAGGTTTTCATATCATATAGTTCAAAATCAGATGTTTTATAATTCAAAAATCAAAGTTCAGATAAGCAACAGCTCAAACAACAAAATGGGGTTCATAGCAAAGGCTTAGGAAGTCCTAATATAAAAGCTAACGAAAAGAAAACGTTATAAGGAACCTTTACTGAAAAGGTCAGAATATCTGTACCTTATTCCAAAGCAAATGATCGAAAAGCAGAAACACGGAAAGCAAAGGATTACTCCTTCTTCACAGAACCTATACACATTAACGGTCGTACATGTTATTTATGATTCCATAGTCGTCGAAGTGATCTTTTAATATTTGGTGTTTATACTCAATGTATTCAGTGATCTTAATACTTTAGGGTTTTATAATTAAATGAGACTTAAGTGTTTTATAAACAATATCGTAGACTAAGGTTCATTATGTCATTTATTAAAGTTTAGGGTTAAATGTGAAAATAGTTTAAACGTCATAACTCACACATGAAATAACGAATTAATATACTTAGCTTCAAACCCTAATCGACTCTCATTTATGTTCTAGGGTTTTCTCATTCTTTTAATATCATATCCACGTACATTTACTTTATATGTTACGTCATTTAATGACTCATTACTCTTGTTTATTTACTCAACACGTTCATGTCTTAATCATATGTTACTCATATATATGTTATACGTCAACTTTTATATCCATGCACGTTTATGATTTCATGTGACCCCAAAAGTTACTTATTACTCGGATTAGTTACACATCTATGCACACATGATACACGGTTCACAAACCAATTAAGGTTCGGTTCACACATCACTTAGGGTTTAGGTTTCACATGATCTTTACTCGTTTAATACACGTTCAAAAACTCTTATATGGTTCGGCTTGTATATAGGGTTCGGCTAACATGTTTTAAGCAATACCTTAACTCTCTACGTACTTTACATATTCACATTCACATGTTATATAAGGTCCGATTCATTTACATATGGTTCGGTTATATATATAGCTCGACATACTTATGATCCGATTCACAAAACATATTCAATCCATGTTCTCTTTAATAATTATTAGGTTCAAATCATTATGGTTTGTCTTGTTTGGTTTCGTACGGCTCGACACAAAAGAAAAGAAACACCACTCGACCAAAACAAACATGATACAATAAATATTAACGTAAGGTGTAACAAAGGAAGACGAATAAACACGTTATACCTTAGCTCGTTGAACAAAACTCGCGACACCAAGAGGTCTAGGGTTCGGCCGAGTAGAGAAGAAAGAAAAGAGAGAGGCAACAAAACTAGGGTTTCAATTTCTTGTAAATGTAGTGTATATATAGGTAGTACAAAAATGTTTCTAGACTTTGATGGGTTGGGTTTCGGCTTAGGTCCAACCGAACACACACAAAACCCACGCCCTTGGGCTCTCGGCTCTTGATCCAAACGAATAAAACAAACGGCCCAAGTTGTTTCCCAAATAACGAAAGACAAGGCCCAACACTTTAGCGAGACGTTTAAATCTTTCGTCGTACCAAAATCGATCACATACACGTATTAGTTAAGTTTTAATTACTCGTAAGTTAAGTTTTAATTTCGTTAAATGATATAAATGTATTTTATGTATTTTATAAATTTCGATTCCAAGGGTATTTTAGTCTTTAATCATGTTTTAGATTTTCAGGTTTTACAATTCTTCCCCTCTAAAGAAAAATTTTCGTCCTCGAAAATTGAAATGAAACGAAACAAAAACGAAATGAGAACATACCAACTATTCAAAGAAATGAGGATAACTAGCTCGCATCGACTCCTCGGTTTCCCAAGTAGCCTCACGCCCCGGGTGATTTTTCCAAAGAATCTTAACGAACGGAATGACTTTATTTCTCATGACTCTTTCTTGCCTTTCTAAAATAGCTTCCGGTTCTTCAGATAAAGACATATCGGATTGAATTTGATCAAACGGATAAGAAGCAACGTGTAACGGATGATAGTTGTATCCCCTTAGGAGTGATACATGGAAAACGTCATGAACATGCGATAACTGAGGCGGAAGTGCTAATCGATACGAAACTTCTCCTATACGTTCCAGAATTTCAAACGGACCGATGAATCGAGGACTGAGCTTGCCCTTGATTCCAAAACGTTTCACACCGCTAAACGGCGAAACTTTCAAAAATACACGATCTCCAACCCGAATTTCTAAATCACGACGATGCTTGTCGGCATAACTTTTCTGACGAGACCTAGCTTCCTTCAGCTTTTCTCTAGCAACAGCTACTTTCTCATTAGTGATCTCGATCATTTCCGGACCTTCAATTAAGCGTTCACCTACTTCATCCCAACAAGTAGGTGCTCTACATTTCCTCCCATAAAGAAGTTCAAACGGTGCTGCCTTAATGCTAGCATGCCAACTGTTGTTGTATGCAAACTCTACTAAACACAAATATTCATCCCAACTGCCAGTCCATTCCAAAGCACAAGCCCTTAGCATGTCCTCTAAGGTCTGAATAGTCCTCTCTGACTGACCATCTGTTTGAGGATGAAATGCCGTACTAAAATTAAGTCGAGTACCCCAAGCTTTTTGCAAACCTTTCCAGAAACGAGAAGTAAAACGCGGATCTCTGTCGGACACAATAGATGCCGGAGTACCATGAAGTCTAACGATCTCTTGCTGAAAAATCTCTGCCAATCTACCAATACCATAATCCTTTCTGATTGGTAAGAAATGAGCATATTTGGTTAGTCGATCAACAACTACCCAAATCGCATCATGCTTCTTCCGAGTAAGAGGTAGTCCAGTCACAAAATCCATAGATATCTTATCCCACTTCCATGTTGGAATATCCAATGGCTGTAACAATTCACTAGCCCTTTGATGTTCAATCTTAACCTGCTGACAAATCATACATTTCGACACAAACGTCGCCACATCTTGCTTCATGCCATTCCACCAAAAGTACTGCTTCAAATCCCTATACATCTTGGTAGAACCAGGATGGATAGTGAAAGGAGAACTATGAGCTTCAGTCATAACTTTCTCACGAAGTACCGGATCATTGGGAACACAAAGCCTATCTTCATACCATACAATTCCGTCATTATCAACCTTAAACTCCGTCTACTTACCTTCTTCAACATTTTGCGCCACGGCCCACAACTCACCATCATCTTTCTGAGCTTCTTTAATTTGCAGTATAAGGTTCGACTCCACCTTCATACTAGCCCAGTATCCATCAAAACCTCGTACGCATAGCTCAACATCCAAACTCTCTAAGTCTCGAAAAATCCTAGGTTCAATCTCAATACTTGCAAGAATGCCTGATTTCCGGCTAAGTGCGTCAGCAACTACATTAGCCTTACCTGGATGGTACTAAATGTTGGTGTCATAATCCTTAAGAAGTTCTAACCATCTTCTTTGTCTCATGTTAAGTTCCTTCTGAGTGAAAATATACTTGAGACTCTTATGATCAGTGAATATATCACACGTCTCTCCATACAAGTAATGTCTCCAGATCTTCAACACGAACACCACTGCGGCTAACTCAAGGTCATGAGTTGGGTAATTCTCTTCATAAGGTTTTAGCTGCCTCGAAGCATAAGCTATTACCTTTCCATGTTGCATCAAAACACAGCCTAATCCTTTCTTAGATGCATCACTGTAAATTTGAAATCCTCCAGAACCAGATGGAAGAGTCAAAATAGGAGCGGACACCAATCTCCGTTTCAACTCTTCAAAACTCTTCTCTCGTTTATCCGTCCATACAAACTTTTCACCTTTTCTCATCAGTTGGGTTAGGGGTAGAGCTAAGCGAGAGAAACCTTCAACAAAACGTCGGTAGTAACCAGCAAGTCCTAGAAAACTCCTGACCTCAGTCACTGTCGTAGGTCTTGGCCATTTAGTGATAGCCTCAACTTTAGACGGATCCATGGTGATACCATCAGCTGATACAATATGACCAAGGAAAGCGACTTGTCTTAACCAAAACTCGCACTTCGAAAATTTGGCGTACAACTTCTTCTTCCTCAGAATCTCCAAAACTATCCGGAGATGTTCTTCATGCTCTTCTTCAGACTTAGAGTAAACTAAAATGTCGTCGATGAAAACGATAACAAACTTGTCGAGGAACTCATGGAAAACACGATTCATTAGATCCATAAACACAGCAGGCGCATTTGTCAAACCAAAAGGCATAACGAGGAATTCGTAGTGACCATATCTGGTACGAAACGCGGTCTTAGGAACATCTTGCTCCTTCACACGTAGCTGATGATAACCAGATCTCAGATCAATCTTAGAAAAGAACTTAGCTCCTTGCAGTTGATCAAACAAATCATCAATACGCGGCAGAGAATAACGGTTACGAATGGTAATACGATTGAGTTCACGGTAGTCGATACATAGACGCATGCTTCCATCCTTCTTCTTCACAAACAAAACAAGTGCACCCCATGGAGAAACACTGGGTCGAATAAATCCATTTTCTATCATCTCTTGCAGCTGTTCCTTCAACTCCTTCAGTTCTATAGGTGCCATACGATACGGAGCCTTCGAAATCGGTTCAGCACCAGGAATTAACTCAATGCTAAACTCAACTTCTCTAGCTGGGGGAAGACCAGGGAGTTCATCGGGAAAAACGTCGGTGAATTCGCAAACAACAGAAAGATTTTCAATGTTAGGACTCTCCAAAGATGTGTCCTTAACAGATGCCAGAAAACCTTGGCACCCATGAGCAATCATGGTCCGTGCCTTCATAGCGGAAATGAGCTTAACAGATTTGAGAGGTTGAGAACCATGATAAACGAATTCAGGATGTTTTACGTCTCCAAAGATCACCGTTCTAGCATAGTATTTAATTGAAGCTCTATGATAAGCCAACCAATCCATGCATAGAATGATATCAAAGTCGACCATATCGAGAGGATACAGATTTGCAAAGCGAATACGATCATCAAAACGAAGAGGACATTTAACGTATTTATGATCAATGATCATGTGGTTTTTCATATGCGTAGAAATCGATAAGTGATTTGTTAATGGTTTGGGCTTCATATTAAGTTTCTTAGCAAATGTGACAGATATAATGGAGTGTGTGGCACCGGTATCAAATAAAACGAAGACAGAAAAATCATCAATGAAAAGAGTGCCCGTAATGGTACCTGAAGTGCGCTCCGCCTGATCCCGAGTAGTAGCATAAACACGTCCAGTAGTAGTTGGTGGCTTGATGTAGTTTCCAGGAATCACCGGATTCTTCTTAGGGCAATCCTTGATCTTGTGAGCAGTAGAACCACAAGAGAAACATCCACCAGTGGCCTTGAAACACTGTCCCGGATGAGCCTTTCCACAAGTAGTACAGATAGGTGGGGGAGGCAAAACTTCATCTGTCATTTGCTGACCAGAAGATCCTGAAGCACGACCCTGATTTGATCCTCGAGCTGACTGATCCTTGTTGTAACGCTGGTTATTGTTACCTTGGTTCTGACGATCATTTCCATTCCTACCAGCATTTCTATTATCTTGACTCCTCGCCTCAGGGCGCCTAGAGTCAACATTCCTTCCTGACTGACCCCGCTGATCATAACTCCTATCCACTTGACCTCTCGAATCATAACTCCTACCAGAATTTCCCTTATAATCATTGCTTTGAGTCCTACCTTGAATCCGATCACCATCGCGATTACGCTTGTTGGAACCCGAAACCTCATGAAAGATCTCAATGTTACGAGCTGAGTCAATGCAGGCCGACACATTCTCATACTCAATATTAAGTAGTCGGTCCAACACCCACTTCTTCAGTCCCCACTTGAAGTGCTTAGCTTGGCGCCTACCATCTCCAGCAATCGTTCCCACAAAACTCACCAGCCTCATAAACCTACTCATGTACTCATTGGAATTCTCATGATCAAGCTGGTAGATTGCCTGATAATCCCTCTCATACCTTTGCTGCTCAGCATCAGGGAAGTAACGGTTATAGAAGATAGTCCGAAACTCAGTCCAGGTACAAGTAATAGCAAAAGCATCTCCTCCTCTTGCTTGTTTGAGTGCCTTCCACCAATTTAAAGCATCATCTTCCAACTTAAAGGCAGCCAAACGAGTTTAAACTCGTCTCCACAACCCAATACTTCAAACAGCTTCTCAATATGAGTGATCCAGTCCTCGGCCTCAGTGGGAGTAGCAGCAGTGCTAAACGAAAGAGGCTTGAGCTTACCGAAACGCTCGAGCCAAGTGTGAATGCCTGTGGGTTGATTTCCTCCACCACTACCCGAAGCACCAGTCTGATTACGAATGTTGTTGATCACCTGTTCCATCATCTCAGGTGTAGTAAGACCAGGGAAAAGAGTGTTGAGGGCATTAGCAATCGCAGCATCAATGTTAGTAGCATCATCGTCTCAATCCACGCTACCGGTAGTACGAGTTCGAACCATCTGAACGATATTCAAACGATTAGCAAAATGAACAAAGGTGAGATACGAAATGGAAGTACGCAGAAGGAATCCTAAAGTCTACCCAAATCCTCACAGGTCATAGCCTAAGCTCTAAGGGTCTCAAAACCTAGGCTCCATATGTCACTGGTCCTGACTACAAGTCGTAAACCTGGGCTCTGATACCATAAATTGTAACGCCCCGACCCGACAAGGGTAAAGGAATCACAAGTAATGGTGTTATATCAAAGCAAACATAAATATCCAAAAGAAATCTTAGCATAAATACTGAAATAATTCAAGTCGAAATGGCTTCAATACATAGGTCCCAGCGGAAAAATAAACTCCAAATAAAATATCTGAAATATTAAGTCTTAAATGGCATCGTAAGATCAAAGCTAAATATCTCTAAGGTAAGTCCACTCAGCACTCATCCCAAAGCAAAACCCAGCTCCAATGCTTAGATACCTGCCGCGGAAGAAAAGAAATGCGGCTGAGCTTCAAAAGCCCAGTGAACAGATATACAAGCAAAACGAATACGAAATAAAGTGAAAGAAAGATAGTAAAATCATAATCATTTCAAAAGATAAATCAGAATAATAGAATAAGTTTTATAGTTAACTACCTCGAGCCCAGACACACATATATCAGATCATAATTATATTCATATTCACACAAGGCAACATTTGTAGGGGAGACCTACCAGAGTTATGAAGGACGTGCATGCACGCAACATCAATCATCAGATAACATATAGCATATAGCATATAACATATAACATATAACATATAACGTATAACAGATCTAGGATGCATCCATACGCCCCACAAACATATATTGGTAATATAATATAACTTGAGCTCATAACAGATAACAGATAAGGGACGTGGCAGAACTTCACTCTACTGCCCTAGAGTCATGTCAGAAGTGCATCACTGACACGGACATGGAACCCCCATAACTAGTTAATATTTGGCTCGGGTGTCAAACTATCTTAGGTCAAATCAGAATGTCATAACTGACACAGATAATACTTTATCAAAGATTAATCATGTTTTCAAAATCAAGGTTTTCATATCATATAGTTCAAAATCAGATGTTTTATAATTCAAAAATCAAAGTTCAGATAAGCAACAGCTCAAACAACAAAATGGGGTTCATAGCAAAGGCTTAGGAAGTCCTAATATAAAAGCTAACGAAAAGAAAACGTTATAAGGAACCTTTACTGAAAAGGTCAGAATATCTGTACCTTATTCCAAAGCAAATGATCGAAAAGCAGAAACACGAAAAGCAAAGGATTACTCCTTCTTCACAGAACCTATACACATTAACGGTTGTACATGTTATTTATGATTCCATAGTCGTCGAAGTGATCTTTTAATATTTGGTGTTTATACTCATTGTATTCAGTGATCTTAATACTTTAGGGTTTTATAATTAAATGAGACTTAAGTGTTTTATAAACAATATCGTAGACTAAGGTTCATTATGTCATTTATTAAAGTTTAGGGTTAAATGTGAAAATAGTTTAAACGTCATAACTCACACATGAAATAACGAATTAATATACTTAGCTTCAAACCCTAATCGACTCTCATTTATGTTCTAGGGTTTTCTCATTCTTTTAATATCATATCCACGTACATTTACTTTATATGTTACGTCATTTAATGACTCATTACTCTTGTTTATTTACTCAACACGTTCATGTCTTAATCATATGTTACTCATATATATGTTATACGTCAACTTTTATATCCATGCACGTTTATGATTTCATGTGACCCCAAAAGTTACTTATTACTCGGATTAGTTACACATCTACGCACACATGACACACGGTTCACAAACCAATTAAGGTTCGGTTCACACATCACTTAGGGTTTAGGTTTCACATGATCTTTACTCGTTTAATACACGTTCAAAAACTCTTATATGGTTCGGCTTGTATATAGGGTTCGGCTAACATGTTTTAAGCAATACCTTAACTCTCTACGTACTTTACATATTCACATTCACATGTTATATAAGGTCCGATTCATTTACATATGGTTCGGTTATATATATAGCTCGACATACTTATGATCCGATTCACAAAACATATTCAATCCATGTTCTCTTTAATAATTATTAGGTTCAAATCATTATGGTTTGTCTTGTTTGGTTTCGTACGGCTCGACACAAAAGAAAAGAAACACCACTCGACCAAAACAAACATGATACAATAAATATTAACGTAAGGTGTAACAAAGGAAGACGAATAAACACGTTATACCTTAGCTCGTTGAACAAAACTCGCGACACCAAGAGGTCTAGGGTTCGGCCGAGTAGAGAAGAAAGAAAAGAGAGAGGCAACAAAACTAGGGTTTCAATTTCTTGTAAATGTAGTGTATATATAGGTAGTACAAAAATGTTTCTAGACTTTGATGGGTTGGGTTTCGGCTTGGGTCCAACCGAACACACACAAAACCCACGCCCTTGGGCTCTCGGCTCTTGATCCAAACGAATAAAACAAACGGCCCAAGTTGTTTCCCAAATAACGAAAGACAAGGCCCAACACTTTAGCGAGACGTTTAAATCTTTCGTCGTACCAAAATCGATCACATACACGTATTAGTTAAGTTTTAATTACTCGTAAGTTAAGTTTTAATTTCGTTAAATGATATAAATGTATTTTATGTATTTTATAAATTTCGATTCCAAGGGTATTTTAGTCTTTAATCATGTTTTAGATTTTCAGGTTTTACAAAGATCTTGCTTCCTGTCCGTCAAGGCTTGAGGATGTGGTCACCTGACAGTGTAAAACCAGTTACCAATCATGAAAACATTTCACTACCCACCATAATGTCTCAAGAATGATCAACTATTGCAACTTAAAGAGTGTTAATATTTCCTTTTAGGATTTCTATTTCATTTTGTTGATGTCTTAGTAGATAAATAGTCATAATGTGTATGCACATTTATTCAGTCTAGGGAGAATATTTTTTTAACTGTAATATTGTATATGCACATTTTACTTATGTTACTTTCATCCTACGTGCTTCTTTTTCTTGTTTGTTTAATATGTTATTGTTGGTCAAACATTAATATCTGAATAACAAGGGCATTTGGGTTGCTTTTAGGTTCATCCAAGTAAGAAAATTGAACTTGAACAGCAACTACAGAGAATTGCTCAAATGTTCATTGTAGTAGAATGACTTAAGATAAATAATGAAAAAGAAATGATAATAATAGATCTAAAAGCAGACAATAAGTTTATTACTCAGATCCTTTGTGAAATACTCTAGATGCTAACTGTTGATAAGTGATAAATTGTGCCAATCTTTTGTCAGTCTTAAGGTGAGACTATTGACTGGTAGATCTGAATTTAAGGAAAAAGAAAACTTACATTAGTTGGAGGGAGTTCTGAAATACGAATGTCCGACTGGCTGTAGAAGTTATTGGATTCAGTGATCTCAGAATGCCTATTATTCCCGAGCTCACAGTTTACCCACTGGCTATCATCAATTCGAGTAAGGAATAGGCTCTTCACCTCTTCATACTGTGACGCAAAATGTGCCACCACGGCTTCCCTCAAACACTCGGGTATCAACTCCATGACTGAATTGATTTCACACCTCATTAAACGGATGTTGATTAGTTCATTTTCTGATTTCCTGGTGAACTCCTGAGGGTTGAACTATAATCTAACAGAGTTGAGAGATAATGTAACACAACATCTTTCTTTGGTGTCTATAATATGAAACAGGTGGCTAAATTGGCTCCATCAGTAGTAAACTAAACGTGGCAATTTTGACTCACACACTTGCGAATCAGTAGTAGATTTTAATTATGTTCAAATATTAGAATATTGTTGTACCACTAAAGTTATTCTAACCATAACACATTAACTATTTAAAAAGTTTTAAACATACAGAAGTTCTTGCAGACCAACCAAAGACCCAGCTAATTCTGACCTGGTCAAAATGACCCTTATAGACCCATTACCCTTTACATTACATATCTGTGTAGTTTTTCCAACAAAAATTTGAAAACTAAACCAACGTACAATTAGTAAAGTATTATTTTAAAATAGTTTGAGTAAAGAAAAGTAAATAAACAACGTACAATCATGTTTAACATCCGTAAAAAGAATCGACTTGTCACTTATGAATGTTATGCCTTTCAAAATGAGCATTACATAGATTTAAATAAAAAAATATATCTAAGTTCCTTATTTAGGAATACCAAAAAACATGGCATCATACTTTGTGCTTATAAGAAACTTATCAATTACTTGCTAATGCCAATTGTAAAATAGTTGAAGAAACACTGGTATTAATTACTTGCTAATGCTTTGTCTCTAGTAACTTTAATATATATATATATATACAGCTATTGCGAACACATATGGTTTAGTTAAAGATTAATCCTTAACTACACTATTATGATAAAAAGAGAAAAAGGATAGTGCAAGGAGACCTTAACACAATATAACTGCAAAACAGTCGGATGATTTCGCATAGCTTTTTAAATCTTAGCAATAGTCATATTAAACCGGGCTATCTAACATCCTGCTGCATAAGACGAACATAAAAATAAGAATGCATATTAATTAAAGTCCAAACTTCAAACAACTTATGCAGCATCAATGAAAATGAGCCAAATAAAGCGAGGTTCACATAAGGGTTAAATGTGGCCTTTCTTTTGATTTGGACTTAAGACGCAACATAATAATGAAGTTCAAGGTACATAAATCATCCATTCACGATAAGAAATTTACATTATTTGAAGAGATGAGAGTAGAAGATAAATTATAAATTATAAAAATACAGTATTCAGAGATTAGTATTTCTTTACATTCGAACAACTCCTTCAGCTCTTAGCATTCACACATTTCCATTTTAAACATTAATTTACATTATTATGTCTCTCATAACTAATCATATTGGCTTGATAGTCAATACCACAAATTAACTAAAAGAACAGCTACAAGTTCTTTATCAATACTTGTTCTCGGATCATATAACCAAAAGCGCAAACATGGTATAAACATTACATACAGTTTTATAACTTTTCAAGTATTAGTGGCCAAATGGACGAAATAAATCACGGGTCAAAATGGATAAACAATATGAGTTTAATTTTAAATGGATAATAGACGGATAATAATTCTAAAAAAATTAACGACTAAAAGAGTAAAAAAGTGGTTGACATGTATATGCAAAGATGGGTTTTTCAACGTGTAACTTGTACATCAGTGAATATCAATATTCAAAATATGATGTAACACCAAGGATAATAATATCACATTTCCTAATTAAGGGTTCATTGCTAATGAGTTTAGGTACGAACATAACCTTTTTGTTACTAATACTAAATCTCATTTGCACCTAAATAACACAATTTAGAAGCAAAGAAAAAGTTTATAGCATACCTTTAATAGTTCTCTTATCTTAGGCATTTAATCAAATAGTTGTTGCACGCTCCACCAAACATCCATCATCAAGCACTTGACACTGCAATTAACCACAATACAACCTGAAAATTTTCAAACTATTAATCATCAACAAAAAGTCGTACCTTTTTATCATAGATAAACTAATAACCTAAAACAAAACAAAAACCAAAAAACATACCAATGGATCCGTGTATGTAGGACACGGTAAAACTGAACATAGTCGTGGTGTCCGCGTTTAAACATACGTGGTGAATAGCTGAATTGATCTTGTTGATAGAACCCTAATTTTGGATTTGAAATTGAATTTTAGATGAAGGTTTTTCTTTGAAAGTAAATATGACAACCGATTTTTTTGAGATAATATTAAAGAGGAGTTATGTGTTTGACCTTTTCAAGCCCTTTAAAATTAGTTGATTGGTGTATTTTAAATTTTGAATGCAAACTGAGTAATGGTTGTATATTAGTTTGGGATTGCAATTTTGTATCACACTATGTGGATTGCTCCACTGGTTGAGTTGCTCATTTGTGGACGTCAAGACCAGTGTTCGAATCTTGCAAGTTACAAATTTTTTACATTATTTACCGGAAATAGTGCCTAGTCACCATTTCCAACTCATCAAAGGAAGTGTCATGTCAATATTAAAGTGTCTAGTCAACTTTAATGACGTGTCAATGTAGTCCCATATATATGTATATATATATATATATATATATATATATATATATATATATATATATATATATATATATATATATATATATATATATATATATATATATATAGGGTAGGGTTAAAATGAAAAGTTTCTTATAATGAAAAAAATGAGAAGGCATGTGGAGGTGACATGTGTCACCTTTGCCACATCACCATGCCATGTGTCACCCCCACCACACTGATGAGTGTGTAAATACTCATCATTTTTGGTTAAATCTGAACTGCAAAACGTTTAAAAATGCTCAGAAATGCATCAAAATACTGAAAATATCTCAAAAGTGCATTTTATATGTTTCAGATGCAAAATGTTCAAAATCAGATGAAAAACGAGCAAAGTTTGCATAATTGGCAGTTTCAGTCCCCCGACTTTCAGAAAATGGCAAAATCAGTCCCTAGGCATTTATTTTAAAAGAAAAGTCACCAGAGGTCCCTTTGAAATCATATGTTGTCATATTTAGTCCTTTGGTGAAAAGTTCCAAAATATTTGAGAAATTACAGTTTTGGTCCCTGGATTTTTAAAATGGTCAAAATTAATCCTTGGAATTTCAAAAATGTCAAAATTAGCCCTTGGTCTATTAAAGTTTGGCAAGACCAACCCTTGGACTACATCTTCATAAATTACAGTTTGGCCCCTGGAATTTCAAACTTTACACTTATGGTCCTTGTATTATTAATTCCACAAACCAACCGGACCTTTGCTAATATCCCAAGCCCAAACCAAATCCCTTGGCCCAAATCCATTACCCGACCCAACCTTTTACCCAATACCCAACGTTTAAAATAATAATACCCCGCCCCCCTTTTCCCTGTTTTCCCCGACAACACTGTCTGCAACACCAACACCTCCAGCCTCCAACAACCACCCTACTCCACTCTTTGTCTCCCCCCTCCTCACCTAACATACAAATCACAATTAATGAACCTTGTTCCTGTCTTTGATATCGAAACCAAATTTGGCGCCAAAACCACATAAACGGCCAAGATGATTCCAAGGCATCCAATGGCCAATGTTATTGCTGGGAAGTGATCAAAGGAGAGAGAGAAGACAGTTTTGGTGCATAAAAGAAGGGGAGAAGCAAAGGAGAAGAGTAGTTAGCTTATTTTAAAAAAGTGTATGTCGTTTTTAGTAGCAATAACTCAATTTAAGTTTTAAGTTGTAATTTTCTGTTTTTATGTACTCACTTCAAGTTAGTCTATCAATATAAACCATTTTCAAGCATCAATTTAAGTGGTACTTCCATTTCATATATTTCAGTTAACTGTTAAAAAATTTCAATGTCCAACTCTTATGTTTAAGCCTCAATAAGCTTCATTTAAGCTTAAACAAACTTATCTAAGCTCTATATAGCTTCTGGTAAGCTTTAGGAACAATTTCAATCAAAGGTGCTAAAAGTCAACGAAAGTCAACTGATCATGGAAATGGGTATGGAATGGATCATGGGTGAAGCAGAGCTGGATTTGGGTTGAATCAGAGTAGGTTAGGTTAGGATTAGGGTTCTATTGCTGGTTTTGCAAGCCATTGTGGCTGGACTTCTTGTAAGTCTCATGTGTAGCTTGTTAAACAGTAGCAATCTTCATTTTCATTATATCTGTTATAGTAGTGTAATTTGCTGTCTCATTAGCTCTAATCTAGTATATTAAACATGTTTTAATGATTAGCATAAGCTGCATTTGTATTTGAGCTTGATTAGATTGCATTTCTTCATATAAAGGAGTGTTTGGTTTAGCTTTAAAATCTGTGCTAGAGGTTGATATATTGGATTAGGTTAGTTGCTTTAGACTTGAGATGGTTTATTGAGTTCATGCCTGTCTTTGTTTTGCATACAAACACACTGAAAGTCAAAATAATTTGGTGACTGCTCTTGTTTGTTTATCTGTTGAAGTCAGTCAATCAAAATCCTTCTCATAGGTTTAAAACTTGATTATCTAGCTTGCTAAAACTTCACTTAATCATATTTCATTAACATCAGTAAATCATTTGATCTCAAAATCCACAAAAGTCAAACTTTTCAATCTGTTTCAAAAAGTCAAAAGGTGTCAAAAATTGGTTTTATGCAGAACTTGCAGCATCTGCACAGGGTTCAACAAGGCTTGTTAGGGTCTGATTTTTGGTTTAGGTGTAGTCTGCTAGGTGGTCTTTAAGGCCACTTATCTGTTTTTGGCTCTAGCTTTTCTGATAAGCTGGTACATAAGCTCAAACATCAGACCTGTTTCCTGTTTTGCTGTTAAAATCAGTGAGCTCATGATCTTGTGAAACTGCTTATCAGAGGTTAGGAGTAGTTGGTTTTAGCTTATATTAGCTTATTTGAGTATAATCTAGGTTCTGTAGAAGTTTGGTTGCTTATTGTGCTTGTTTGCTTATTTCTAAGTGCTTATCTCAATTCAAGTTACACTGCAGCTCTGAATTTTTACACATAAGCACCACATTTCTTATTTTTCATAGAACCATAATAGCATTTTAGCATTTTCCTGAATTTTTCATTAATTTTGGTTAATGTTTGCTATTTTTCTTGATTTAAAATAGTTTTTAATCACTTTTAATTAGCTTTAATTGCAATTAATTAAGAAAAAGTTCAAAAAAAATAATTTTTCAATTTTCTCAGTTTAAGAAAAATATAAAAAGCATAAAAAAGATTTTTCCTTATTTTTTCCCTTTTTATTTGGTATTTTTCACCATTTAAATTAGATTAAAATAGTTTTAAATTAGTAGAAAATAGAAAAATAATCAGAAAAATATAAAAATAGTTTTGAAAATTCTATTTTGATATTTTAGATTTTTCTAAGTCTTAATTTTATTTTTCTAGCTTTATTTCACATTTTCTTGTATTCTAGGTAATTATTTAATAGTTAAAAATAGTTTTTAATTAGATAATTAGTTATAAAAATAATTTTCTTTTTCTATAAATTTTATTTTATCATTAGGATTGTAAAAATGTCATTTTCATATTTTTAGGATTAGTACTGCCTTAGTTTCACATTTTTATTTGTACGTTACGTAGTTTTTAAATTCAGTTTTGTAAAAACATAAAATCAAAAACATCATATTACAAATAGTGATAGCGTTTATTTAATAGAATTTATCTTTTTAATTTTCTTTAATTTGCATTTAAGCCGTTGTAATTTGTTGGCTTTTTCTGTAGTTATAATCATAATCAAATCCCTTCTTCGTTCAAATTTCTCGATCACTATTCGTAGGGTGATCCATTGCATAGCTCGCTGGGACATAACGACCCGGGGAGACTCTATACTCCTCAGATCTTCATTGCATTCGTGCTTGAGCAGTTTTAAGCTGATTACGGTCTGCCATTCACAAGTGGCAGGCTTGAGTGGTTTAGCTTGACTGTTTGGCACGGACCACCCACCCCACCCACCCCCCCCCCCCCCCCCGGCAAAAAAAATTTTTTTCCTGCAAAAAAAAAAAAAAAAAAATTCCCGCCAAAAAATTCCCGCCAAAATTTATTACTGCATCACAGTTATAAAAATACTGCATCACAATCATAATTGTGATGCAGTAATTTATAACCTTAATGCACTAAAATCATGATTATGATGCAGTAAATTTATAACCGTGATGCAGTAACTTATAACCTTAATGCACTAATAAGTTTTGGTGCATCTTTATTATAAGTTGCTGCATCATTCCACAAAAGGTGTAGATTGGCGGGAACACCCTGACCCCGGGTGCCTTTTGGCACCAGCCATTGTCCACCCCACAAGGAATAGTTCCGGCAACTCTCCTGGCCTAGTGGGGCACCAACTGGAGTGAGCACGAGCCAAGACTCGGACCCCTAAGCTCTTATTCCACAAAGTCTCTCCAGTGTGCCCACATGTTTTGCGGAGGTGGGTACCTATATGAAGCAAATGCCAAGGATGAGACTTGAACTTGGGTCAATTGACTCAAGCACAAGTGCTCCAACCATTGGACTAATGCTCCATTGGTAAGTTACTGCATCATAGTGAATAGTTCAGTGCATCAACTATGATGCACTAAAATCAAGGTTATAACCTTAAATGCACTAAAATCATGATTGTGATGCAGTAACTTTATAACTGTAACGCAGTAATTTATAACCTTAATGCACTAAAATCATAATTGTGACGCAGTAACTTATAACCTTAATGCACTAATAAGTTTTGGTGCATCTTTATTATAAGTTACTGCATCATAGTTAATATTGCATCAACTATGATGCACTCAAATCAAGGTTATAACATTAATGCACTAAAATTATGATTGTGATGCAGTAACTTTATAACTGTGATGCAGTAATTTATAACCTTGATGCACTAAATTCATAATTGTGATGCAGTAAAAAAATTTGGCGGGAAATTTTTTTTTCGGGGGGGGGGGGGGTGGGGTATGGTGATGTGGCATGATGATGTGGCAAAGGTGACACATGTCACCTCCACATGCCTTTTCATTCTTTTCATTATAAGAAACTTTTCATAATAACACAAACCTATATATATATATATATATATATATAGGGTAAAGTTAAAATAAAAAGAGAAATATCCGTAAAAAGAATAAAAAGATTTGGTTTTTTTTAAAATTCTCCAAAAATTCCAAAATAATTCCACAAGATCGGGTATGTTGGTGCATAAAACTTTTGTGAAAACTTTTTTTTTTTATAATTTTGAGTTTTGATACGTTTTTTTTTAATGCACAAAAAACGAATTTTGATGCGCAAAAAAAATTTGATGCACACAATTTTCAACTTGTTTTAGTTAGATGCGCAATGTTATTTTGATGAAAAGAGTCAAAAGAAGTTGGGTGCAAAAACCAATTTTTGATGCACAAAAAAACGATTTAATGCGCAAACGTATTTTTTCATAATTTTTTTTTCGGTAAAAATATCCACTTTTTTAAAAAAGTTTTTTACAACTTTTTTATGCACCATCATACCAGATATTGTGGAATTGTTTGGGAATTTTTCGAGAACTTTTTTTGAAAAAAAAAATCTTTTTATCTTTTTACGGATATTTGTCTTTTTATTTGATCTTTATCCTATATATATATATATATATATATATATATATATATATATATATATATATATATATATATATATATATATATATATATAACTTAAATTGTTTTCTAAATAACAAATTAGTTACGATAAATCAATATACATTTATATCTATAACTTTTACCAAAACGAATAAAATAAATATTCATTTAAAAACTATAATTATTAGACGATATTTTATTAACATCGATCATTTACTAAAAAATTTCGAATATATAATTACGGGATTTACTAAGGAATAAAAAACTTAAATATTGTAATAAATATTTTGTTTTTGAACTTTAATCATTTCCACACAAGTAGAAACGACATAGTACCTCACGACTAAACCATTTTTCAAACTCTACCTTTTGAGGTCGTGAACCAAATGTTTACCAGAAATCTGAGACTTTCCACCTCGTATTTAGGTATCGGGACGGAGCCGTTGCTATTTCACGCTTGATCTTGTCATACTTTACCATTATCACTGAGGTGAGTTCATAGCCTCGCTTTTACTTATTTTCCAATCCCCGCGAAGGAGATACATGTTATAAACCAGAACACAAGTCTTTTTAAAAATGTATGCTTATCTGATTGCCTAAGTAACTTGCCAAAAGACCCCTACATCATGAACCATTAGTCACCGCGAGTGAACGCAAATATTGTGGATAGTACTATGGGAATTAACGACCCCGTCTTGGTTATCGAAAATAATGGGGCGCACTATATTTAAATTTCAATAGTTAACTGGCAATTACCTCTTTTGTGGGCAATTATCACGTACATCACTATTTGGATGTATGCAGTTGAGTCTTGGTATCATGAGCTTAGGGCAATAATAATTGTTTTTCATGATTAATTGTCTTCGAAGCAATTATCATCTTTTATCTTGTGTTCAACTGGTTAACTTTAAACCTATGGATTAACTCAACATTATTGTTGACCTTTTTAAGCATGTTTATCTCAGGTAATAATTGAAGAAATCCTTTGGGCACGGGGCGGGCATCCAAGACTTTTATATTTTGGTGTAAAATAAGTTATCATTTTCCACAATCTCATGATTTCATCTTTTGTGTATTTTAAACTATTTGGTATCATTTTGTAACTAAAACAATGAGTTTTTCTTTAATGATAACAACTTTTATCAAAACGTCTCTTTTAGAGTCGTTTTCTATGATTATGACTGTGATCCACTACGTAATACCCCAATTAGCCTTCCGCTGCTATGTTGAGATTTTGGGGGTGTTACAGATTGGTATCAGAGACAGGTTATAAAGAACCAACTTGTATTTAAAACAAATTGGACTATAACTACATTTTTATAATGGACCATTTTTACACCACCTCTTTACGCCCTCCGTGCCTACTTTATACCAACCATATGTATCGAGATTTGCTTGGCAGATAATACATAACCAGTGAAATTTTATATGATACAAGTTAATAATTTACATTTACCATTTAGTTAGGCATTAAGATTTTCTAGGTAGATAATGCGCGACTAACTAAACTTTATTTACCACATGACATTAACTTATACTTATAATTATTATTTTTCTGGGTTGTTACAGTACCATGTCATCGGAGTCACGTCCTATTGACCTATCCTCAGATACGGAGATTGAGGACGCCATGTCCTCCACCACTGTGCCTATGCCTGGGAGTCCAGCCCCAGCCTCACCAGTTATTGCTTCCGGTGAAACCTAACCCTTCGAAGAGGGGGAGGTTGCACCTACTCCACTCTCTCCTTAACTCTGAGTTTCCTTAGAGTTAACTCTAGTGTATGCGCACTCGCTCTTCTAGATCTGTGAGCCCATTTCGTGAGCTTGTCAAGATTCCAAGAAGGCGTGTCCGTAGACTTTCTGCTCCATCAGTCGGATCTGAGATCCGGACTGCTCGCACTACTTCCGTTATCATGGCGGAAGAACGCCCTATGTGTGAGCTTCTCCAGGCACCCATCGACGGGTATGGAGATGCTATTGTTGTACCAGCCATCATGGCTGAAAATTTTGAACTCAAGACCGGGTTACTGAATCTTGTGACCTCTAATCAATTCTATGGTTTTGAGCGGGATGATCCTCATGCTCATATTCGATGGTTTAACAAGATTGCATCTACCATCAAGTATAAGAATGTCCCTACTGATGCTGTTAAGCTTCTTCTGTTCCCATTCTCTCTTGAGGGGCAAGCCCGGATTTGGCTTGAAAAACGACCCCCTCAGTCTATTGAGACATGGGAAGATCTGGTGAAGAAATTTGTGAATGAATTCTATCCACCTTCCAAAACCACGAGTCTAAAAAATGAAATCATCAAATTCACTCAAAAGTTTGATGAACCCTTCAGTGAATCGTGGGATCGTTTCAAGGAATTGCTTCGCAAATGTCCTCACCACGGTTTCTCCGAGTTAATGCAACTCGATACTTTCTACAATGGAGTGAGTCAATCTGATCAAGATTCTCTCAATTCCTCCGCGGGAGGAAATTTCCTAAGCAAAACTGTCAAAGAAGCTTTAGCAATAATTGAAAACAAGTCTAAAGTCCGCACTGCATGAAGCAAACCGGTTGTTTCCCAAGTCAGTGTTGGGCCTTCTTCTTCTTCATCGCCCGTGAGTCAATCAAGCACCGATGCTAAGATTGATAAACTCACAGAAGCTATTCAAGCTTTGGTTCTCTCCAACCAGAAGAAAGTCTCTTTTCCACAAACTTCACCTCCTGCTGAAGTTAAGAAAGTGGAAGTCTGTGTTACCTGTGGTGGCCCCCATGCTTACTATAACTGTATGGCCACCGATGGTAACCCTTTTGAAGCCAATGCTGTGGGCGGGATGTCTAATCAAGGAGGCAATCAATATCGTGCTCCTGTAGACCCGAACACCCGTCCTAACCACTACCCTGGACCTCCCGGTTTCAATCAAAACCGTAATCAGAATCAAAATAGACCAAACCAAGGTTTCCAAAACCAAGGTAATTTCAGTCAAAACAACGGTTTTCAAAATCAGAATCAAAATTTCCAACACCAAGGAAATTTCAATAGAAACCCAGGTCAGGGAAATTTCAACCAAGGGTATTTTCATGGCAATAATCAAGGGAATTTTCAAAATCAAGGCCCTAATCCTAACAATAGAGGCCAGAATTTTCCTGTGCAAACTCAGGCCATTGTTCCAACTGGGCCATCATCTGATGAGTTGTTGAAACAATTCATGAAATCCCAAGAAGAAATGAATCGGTTGTTGGTTAGCCAGATTGCTGACATTAAGAAGTCTTTAAATGATCGACCCTCGGGCTCAGGTACTTTACCTAGCAACACGATCGCTAATCCGAGGGGCGATGCAAAGGCGATCACAACCAGAAGTGGTGCTTCATATGCTGGACCCGCTATTCCTACTACATCTTCTTCTTCTCCCCCGAAGGTAGTGGAAAGCGAACCTGAGGCGACAAAGGACAAGGAACTTCCTACTAATAACGGAGGTACCAGTAATGTCCATCCTCAGGTTGTCCCGAAAACCAAACCTGGAGTTGTTTTTGAACCTCCAGTTGGTAACCCTAAATCCAAAACTTCTATTCCTTACCCCTCACGTTTACATGAGCAAAAGCTCCGCGAGAAAGCTAGTCATCAAATGGAAAAATTCTTTCAAAATTTCCAAGAACTTCATTTTGACATAAGCTTCGCGGATGCTATCATGTTGATGCCCAAGTTTGCATCTACTCTGAAACACATGTTGAGCAATAAGGAAAAGCTGTTTGAAATGGCCAAAACTCCTTTAAACGAGAATTGCTCAGCTGTCTTGTTAAAGAAGCTTCCCGAGAAGCTAGGAGATCCCGGAAAATTTCTTCTTCCTTGTGTTTTTCCTGGGATGATTGAATGCTTTGCCCTCGCCGATCTTGGTGCAAGCATCAATCTGATGCCTTATTCAGTGTGGAAGAAACTTTCTCTTCCGGAACTTATTCCTACCTGCATGACTCTTGAGCTTGCAGACCGTTCTATATCGCGTCCTCTTGGCATCGCCGAGGATGTATTCGTGAAAGTAGGAAAGTTCCATTTTCCAGCTGACTTTGTGGTTGTTGATTTCGATGCAGATCCTCGGGTTCCCCTCATTGTTGGAAGAGGATTCCTGAGAACGGGCCGTGCTCTTATAGATGTATTTGAGCAAGAGATCACTCTACGTGTGGGTAACGAAGCTGTTACCTTTAACCTCGATCAAACTTCGAGGTACTCCTCAAATTATGATACTGAATCAATTAATCTAGTCGATTTAATTGACATTGCTTCAGAGGAGTACTCTCAAGAGTTTCTTGGTTATCTTCATAATTCTGTGAGTGGAGATTCCACCACATCTTCTCAACCTATCATTGCCGACTCTTCCCCCTCTCTCACTCCGTTTGAGGGAGGTGACTTCCTTCTGGAAGAGATCGATGAATTTCTGGCTACCGATGAATCAATTCCGCCTGGAATTGATGGTGTTTATGATTCGGAGGGAGATATTCTTTATCTTGAGCAATTGCTCAATGAAAATCCATTACCTTCACTCCCTCCGAAAGAAATCACGATTGAGGAAATCAAATCAGTACAATCATCTACTGAAGAATTTCCCGAGGTTGAACTTAAGGACCTACCTCCTCATCTTGAGTATGCATTCTTGGAGGGTGATGATAAATTACCCGTCATAATTGCTAAAGACTTGACTGAGGAGGAGAAAACTGCTCTCATAAAGGTCTTGAAGTCACACAAGCAAGCAATTGCTTGGAAACTCTCCGACATTAAGGGTATCAACCCTGAGTTTTGTACTCACAAAATCTTAATGGAGGAAGACTTCAAGCCAGCAGTCCAACATCAGAGAAGGGTGAATCCTAAAATTCACGAGGTTATCAAACAAGAGGTTCTCAAACTTCTTGATGCCGGTTTGATTTACCCGATCTCTGATAGTCCTTGGGTTAGCCAGATTCATTGCGTTCCAAAAAAGGGTGGCATTACTGTTGTCACAAATGAAGAAAACGAGTTGATTCCGACTCGATTGGTTACGGGATGGCGTGTGTGTATTGACTATCGTAAGTTAAACGAAGCCACCAGTAAAGACCATTTTCCTCTACCCTTCATGGACCAGATGCTTGAGAGATTAGCAGGGAACGAATACTATTGTTTCCTTGATGGTTTCTCGGGTTACTTTCAGATCCCCATTGATCCGCTGGATCAAGAGAAAACCACATTCACCTGCCCATACGGGACGTTTGCCTACAGACGTATGCCTTTTGGCTTATGTAATGCTCCTGGCACGTTCCAACGATGTATGATGGCAATTTTCCACGACATGATCAGGGAAACTATGGAGGTGTTTATGGATGACTTCTCGGTCATTGGGGACTCGTTTCATACATGTCTCTCCCACTTAGACAAAATGCTAAAACGGTGTGAAGACACCAATCTCTGTCTAAACTGGGAGAAGAGCCACTTTATGGTCAAAGAAGGCATAGTCCTTGGCCATAAGATTTCCAAGAATGGGATTGAGGTTGATAGAGCAAAAGTTGATGTCATTGCTAAACTGCCTCACCCTACTACCATCAAAGGTATTAGGAGTTTTCTAGGTCATGCCGGGTTTTATCGTAGATTTATTCAAGATTTCTCTAAAATCGCTCGGCCAATGACCCATCTTCTCGAAAAAGATGCTCCTTTTATCTTTTCTCCTGAGTGCATCGAAGCTTTTGAAACATTGAAGAAAAAGCTTACAGAAGCACCCATTCTAGTTGCCCCCGACTGGGACTTACCCTTTGAGCTCATGTGCGATGCAAGTGATTTTGCTATCGGTGCATGTCACACCCCTAAATTACCTGTTTTGCAGCGGAATGGAATTCCTGAGGATTGACTGTCATAGCATCGCATTCACAGTTATATTGAACGACCTAAAGTGTCGTTTGGAAAATACATCGTTTGATTTAATAAAATAATCAGAGTTTACAAAGTATAGGTCCCAAATGAAAGTCAACTAGTGCGGAATTAAGTTTGTTTCAATCCAAACGATGTTTTAAAGTTCATAAAACCCAAATGAGACGCGTCGTCACCGCGACTCTATGATATGTCCGCATGCATGCCATGAAGTGAATGCCTTAGATACCTGAGATAAAACATGCTAAAAGTGTCAACACAAAGGTTGAGTGAGTTCATAGAGTTTGTGTTGAAATGTAAAGCCTTTCAAGATCGTTTATGCAGCAAAGGCATTGTAAATCCACTCAGTTCCAAGTTCCGCCCATACAAAACTTGCAACCTGTGTGTTCACAACCCACTGCCAAAAGGTGCACAGTTTATGTTCAAGCGCATGATGTCAAATGAATTCACATAATAGTGCATGACTTAATGTATCAACAGTTACTTGACTTAATTATACCAAGACATTTAGTTCCAATGTTTATACCAAGACATTTAGCTCAATGATAATACCAAGACATTTAGTTCAATGATTATACCAAGACATTTAGCTCCATGATAATACCAAGACATTTAGTTCCGTGATAATACCAAGACATTTAGTTCCAATGTTTATACCAAGACATTTAGTTCCATGATTTATGATATAGAATATGACTAAACATTCAGTTCAGATAAACATATAGTTTGCAATTAATCATGATTGTCATAGAAATAGTTGAGCATGTATCTCCCCCAAAAGTAATTCAAAACAATTAAAAGAGTAGGGGCTATGACTCACTTGATGAAATGATGCGAAGACAAAAGTGAGTACACTGAAATGTAGCGTGAATCTCTAACTGCGACCTATCATGAATGATATGATACGCAATGAGTTATGATGTAATGTTATGCATGCATTTCGTATGTTATTTATACCACTTGTGAATTTTGAAAATAATACTCTTCGTCGAAAAATACACTTTTGACGTCTTGACCATTCTTAAGTTACTTTACAAGTATTTACGTCAAAATGACATCCTACAATAGTTTCTTAATGATTTATTGTGAAATTATAACTTTTCGTCGTAAAATAATGTCGTTGGAAATTTCATGAAAGTGACTAAAACGGCCTCGAAAAGCTAGTCGTATAATGGTGTACGTCGAGCGTTAGGAAACGAACTCAACGGTTTTGGAAAGCTTGTATCATAATCTCAAAGTTTTGACATTTAAGTTTTTATCCTAGAGGTCTCGTTCATAGAGAAAAATATAGGTTAAGTATGGTGATTTTGTCCAAAATGTTGTTTAAAAGTGAATTTCGGCAAAGTTTAAGCAACCGTAGTTAATTCATTACAACTCCGTTTGACAAACGGTTGGACATTTTGGAAAATAGGCTAGGCGAACTTACTTTTACTAGAAGACATCACGTTATAAAAAGTACTACATCAATGTTAAAAACGACCCTCAACATGGTCCTTTGTTGCCGTAATGTTTGTCTAATAGAAATAATATAGTTTTTCTTATATAATAAAGTTACGGCATTTTGATATAAACGTGTATAATATCATCTTTACAAATCCGTTTTCTACGTATTATACGTCCTTAGCTTCGTATCAAAGTATACTAATATATTTTTGGTAAGTCGAAATAATTTATAACGCTTAAGACTCGTTTTTGACTCGTACAAAACAAAAACAGTTTGCTGAAATTTTCATAATACATATATTTCGTCGTCAAACTTGAAAAATTCATAACTTCTTCGTTATAGCTCCGTTTTAATCTGTTCAAGTGGCCACGGTTTCGTTTTAAAGTATATTTTCTAAATATCTTGGCCAAATACTTTTACCTACTGTCGGATTTTCCAGATTTCCAAAATAAGAACAGACCCTTTTTAATACTTGTCGAAATGAGTTTTTCTCGTACCAAACCTATTCCAATCCATTCAAAACAACTCCGAAGCTATTCTAATCCTACCATACACCTTCTTAGGGTGTCATGGGTTCCTAGACATCACCAAGAGTGATATATAACAAGGATTAATTATAGGATGACTTATATAAGTATAACTCTTAAAACAATGTAAAAATGGTATAAACATCCATAAGTCTTGCATGCTTTGCTCAAATATGATGAAATAAATATGAAATGATAATGAAAGATGAAAAATGAAGATGATATGCTTACTAGTTAACTTGATGAGGTGAAAAGGGACAAGGGATTAAACCTAAACACCCTAGGTTTTTATTTCAAAACCTTGATTAAGAGTATATCTAGAGTGTATAAAACTTGATCTTGAAAAATTTGATGAACTTTCCTTCTTCCTTGGGTTTGGCCGGTTCTAGAGAGAAGAAAAGAAGGATAGAAAATCTTGATTGAACTTGAATAATTGTGATAGAAGTGTGTGTAAGTAGCTTGAGTGTATATCTATACATTGTAAGAAAATTTTAACAACTCTTTGACTCATTCCCCCCCCCTTGGCCGGTTTTGGGGGGTAATTATATATAATTTATATATATATATATTTTTTTATTATGTAAGTAAAGTGTAAGTAAATGAATACAAGTGGTAACTTGTGTATACATTTATGCATTTAAGGTAGTTTTAGCATCCAATAAATTTTAATGGATCAAAGTAAAATATATTGAGGTCATAAAAATTGTAAAAATACATTTCTTGTAAAATTTGTGTGATATAATAATTATCGTGTAGTTTTTAAGAAAAACGTCGTAATAATATAAATTTAACGATTTATATACAAAATAAATTTAAAACACTAGGTAAACTCAGTATATTATTTTTATAAACTAAATGTAAGTATGAAAATATGTCGGGATAATTTTTGGAAGTATCGGATTAAATGTTCAAAATAATAACTTACGCGATAGCGTTTATTTAATATGAAAATCACGCGTTTATTGTGGAATGCAAAATCATGAATGAACTAACATGATGATAATGATGCCAATGAAATGTAGACTAAACCTAGTCTATATGAAATGTCCTTGATGATATGATCATGAATTCGCAGCTAAACCACTAAGGTTACGCGAATTTGATACTCGTAAACCCAGTTTACGATAAATGATGAAATAGTGAAACTTGAGAAATGACCTGAAATTGCGAGTTGTCACAGTGCAGTCTTGGGGCAACGCAAAACTAAGCATTTTCAGCCTATCCACTACGCAAGCAAAACTATGACTGAAGCTCAGACCCATTACACCACTACAGAAAAAGAATTATTAGCTGTGGTGTATGCGTTTGAGAAGTTTCGGCCATACCTTATCTTGACCAAATGCGTGGTGTATACGGATCACTCGGCTCTCAAATATCTCTTTGCAAAACAAGATGCAAAGCCGAGATTGCTCCGTTGGGTTCTCCTCCTTCAGGAATTTGATATCATTATTCGTGATAAAAAAGGAGCTGAGAACCTGGCTGCTGATCATCTGTCCCGATTAGAGAACCCTCACCAAGATGTGTTCGAGAAAAAGGAAATTAATGAAACATTTCCTCTCGAAACACTCAATGTGGTTTCTTTTCGTGGAGACTCTTCTACCCCATGGTTTGCGGACTTTGCAAATTACCATGCGGGTAACTTTGTGGTGAAAGGGATGTCGTCCCAACAGAAAAATAAATTCTTTAAAGATGTGAAACATTACTTCTGGGACGACCCCTACTTGTTTAAAATTTGTGCGGATCAAGTCATCCGGCGATGTGTGTATGGTCAGGAAGCTATTGACATTCTCAAAGCTTGCCATTCTGGACCTACTGGGGGACATCATAGCCCCAACTACACCGCCAAGAAGGTGTTTGATTCCGGATTCTATTGGCCCACAATCTACAAGGATGCCCATGAATTCGTCAAAACCTGTGACGCTTGTCAACGTCACGGGAATATCTCACAAAGAAATGAAATGCCGCAAAACGCCATTCAAGTGTGTGAGATTTTTGACATCTGGGGCATTGACTTTATGGGGCCATTTCCTTCTTCCCGTGGTAACAAATACATACTCGTGGCCGTTGACTACTTATCAAAATGGGTTGAAGCTAAAGCTTTACCCACCAACGATGCCCGAGTTGTGGTGAAATTCTTAAAATATCTGTTTGCTAGGTTTGGAACTCCACGAGCCATAATCAGTGATCGTGGTACGCATTTCTGCAATGACCAATTTGAAAGAGTCATGCAAAAGTATGGTGTAACTCACCGTCTCTCTACTGCGTACCACCCCCAAACAAGTGGGCAAGTGGAAGTTTCTAACCGGGGGATAAAAAGAATTCTTGAGAGGACGGTTGGCGAAAACCGTGCCTCTTGGTCGGATAAGCTAGATGACGCACTCTGTGCTTTCCGTACAGCTTACAAAACACCCATCGGGTGCACTCCATACAAGCTGGTGTACGGGAAGGCGTGTCATCTACCGGTTGAGGTCGAGCACAAGGCATACTGGGCCTTGAAGCATGCCAACTTTGATATTCAGACAGCTGGTGATCATCGGAAAGTTCAAATGAATGAATTAAATGAACTCCGTGATCAAGCTTACGAGAACTCTTTAATCTACAAAGAAAAGACAAAGAAGATCCATGACTCAAAAATCAAGAACCGCGTTTTCAACGTTGGTGATCGAGTCCTTCTTTTCAATTCAAGATTGAAGATTTTCTCGGGAAAGCTCAAGTCCCGTTGGTCTGGTCCATTTACTATCGCTAAGGTTTATCCTTATGGTACCTGATAAGGTTTTAAAAGGTACCTTTTTGAGGGGTCATTTAAGCCCTTATTCGATCACTTTTGTATCCGTTATTACTTAATATCGTTCCTTTTCACTTTTTAGGTCTCTTGAAGGCAAAATGCTGGAATGATGCTTATTTGGACGAAAAGGCGCGAATATACGAAGAAAATGGCCAAAGTCAGAATCGAGACACTCAAAGCTGCTGAAACATAAGGCGACGGCGTCACTGCATATCTGCGACGCCGTCGGTAAGGCATTTTGCGACGGCTCAGAGGCAAAATTGCATGTTTTCAAGGGACGACGTCAGGTTCTAAAGGAATAGGCCGTCGCTACTCAGACGGCCTAGATGCAGCCAAGACGGCGTCAGAGCTGAAGGGGACGGCGTCACAGTCATAAGGTGACGCCGTCGCAAGGTTTACGTGGCCAAGACGAAACCCTAATGACGGCGACACGACGGCGTCACGAAACATAAGGTGACGCCGTCGCAGATGTAATCTTATATATAGAATCCGAATTTTTCAGTTTTGTGTGTAGTCTTTTGGAGTAAAAACCTAAAACCGAACCAAGGCTTTCTTGTGCAGTATTTTAGGGTTCTAAACCCTATTATACATCAAGATAAGTATTTACTTCATTAATTTAATTATGTCTTTGAGTATTTGTGTGTATGCTTGCATGTTCTCCATGTCCGGCTAATTTATTTGTGTGTTTGCTTAGGGAATATGAAACTTAATTATTGAATATTGATTGGTTGATACTTATCTTAGTTGACTAATGATCTAGAGTGCGCTAGATTATTCGTTGTGTACTTAATGCTTGACTTTTCTTTGTGAACTTTAGAATATAATTATCTAGGTAATTGTAGGATAAAGTATTCAAGGACAACCGTAGAGTAGGCGTCTATAAATCACTAGAGGATTTGTAAACAAGACCCTTTGGTAATTTCAAAGAGTTAGGGAAATAAGCACGCCCTATAGCCTTAGAATCACAACGCAACTAGGAATAAGGACGTGACAAATCAACCATCAATAGGAGATAATTAAGGAGTAGTAAAACCTAAGTAAACACATCTTTAAACTATCATACGAGTACACATCAATTAGACATAGACTATCACAACCTTAGCTTAGATAATTAGATAATAGTAGAGTAATCGGTAGAAATACCAACCCCCCCCCCCAATTCCAATACCCGAGATTCGTACCTTTTCATTTTCTAAAAAAAACATAAAAAGATAAAAAATAATCTTCCTCAACCTCAACCTTAGCGTAGTAACTTCTCACTAGCATTCCTATTCCCCTAGAGAACGATATCAATACCCGTGGCTTACCCTAATTACTACACTACAACGATTAGGTTCACTGCCTAGGGTGTTATAAAACTTGCTCGAAGAAAAGGAAGTTTCCTTGACCCCGAACGACGCGTGTAGCGTTATCAGTACCATTGAGTTATCTCAACCCGATGGTCCTAATTTTAAAGTGAATGGTCATCGAGTGAAGCATTACTTTGGAGAGGACATTCCATCCATGGTTGTCCCGGACTTACAAACTTTCCCCATGAACCAATGAATGCGGGGATCGAGTCAAGCTAGCGACTCGGTAATCAAAAACAGTAGCATGCCATATGGGTTGTCACCCATATTTCTGAGCTGTCTTAAGTTTGTTACGGTTAGCCATTCACAAGTGGCTAGCTTGTGTGACAAAACTTGATAGTTTAGCTTCTTCTTTCTACTTTCTACTTTCTACCACCCTAGTGTGGGGGGGGGGGGGGGTTGCCCCACATGTTGTGTATATAAATATTTCAAAAAAAAAAAAAAAAAAAAAAATCTTCTTTCTAAATAATGGCCGTAGTATTTCCCTTTTACGTTCTTTGTTTCGGCATAACAGCCGGTACTTTGAATATTGAGGGCAATATTCATTTCTAGTGTGGGGGGGAATTCTCACGAATTTTATCATGTAATTATACCGCCCAATTCCCCCGTTTTTGGCCAAATTTTTTTTGGAGTAAGTGTTCTACACTTACTCAATTGGTTATCAGTCCGCCTTGTCTAATAAACAAAAGGATTGGCTAATCCAGGAGCAAACGACTCTTGGTAAAGATATATCAAATCCGTTTATGGCTTGCAATTTGCCCAAAATTGTATGGTATTCAGCTCACCATATCCTTAAAAGTGAAGAGTTGGCTAGCCCGCAAGGTTATGGCTTGTGGTAAAGGCAGTGGAAAAACCATAATTGGTAATCAACTCACCAAAGATAATATTGATAATTTATCTAAGAGTTGGCTAGTCCAGAAGCAAACGGCTTCTGGTAAAGACAAATCAAATCCGTTGGAAGCTGGTGGTTTGCTCAAAATCACATGGTTATCGGTGTACCATGGTTCTTACTTGAACTGAAACATTTGGCTACTCCAGAAGTAATGGCTTTTGGTAAAGAGATGAAATCCATTAGTTTTTCTCAAAAGATTGCTAGGGACTAGCAATAGTTTAGTGTGGGGGATTGATGAGTGTGTAAATACTCATCATTTTTGGTTAAATATGAACTGCAAAACGTTTAAAAATGCTCAGAAATGCATCAAAATACTGAAAATATCTCAAAAGTTCATTTTATATGTTTCAGATGCAAAATGTTCAAAATCAGATGAAAAACGAGCAAAGTTTGCATAATTGGCAGTTTCAGTCCCCCGACTTTCAGAAAATGGCAAAATCAGTCCCTAGGCATTTATTTTAAAAGAAAAGTCACCAGAGGTCCCTTTGAAATCATATGTTGTCATATTTAGTCCTTTGGTGAAAAGTTCCAAAATATTTGAGAAATTACAGTTTTGGTCCCTGGATTTTTAAAATGGTCAAAATTAATCCTTGGAATTTCAAAAATGTCAAAATTAGCCCTTGGTCTATTAAAGTTTGGCAAGACCAACCCTTGGACTACATCTTCATAAATTACAGTTTGGCCCCTGGAATTTCAAACTTTACACTTATGGTCCTTGTATTATTAATTCCACAAACCAACCGGACCTTTGCTAATATCCCAAGCCCAAACCAAATCCCTTGGCCCAAATCCATTACCCGACCCAACCTTTTACCCAATACCCAACGTTTAAAATAATAATACCCCGCCCCCCTTTTCCCTGTCTTCCCCGACAACACTGTCTGCAACACCAACACCTCCAGCCTCTAACAACCACCCTACTCCACTCTTTGTCTCCCCCCTCCTCACCTAACATACAAATCACAATTAATGCACCTTGTTCCTGTCTTTGATATCGAAACCAAATTTGGCGCCAAAACCACATAAACGGCCAAGATGATTCCAAGGCATCCAATGGCCAATGTTATTGCTGGGAAGTGATCAGAGGAGAGAGAGAAGACAGTTTTGGTGCATAAAAGAAGGAGAGAAGCAAAGGAGAAGAGTAGTTAGCTTATTTTAAAAAAGTGTATGTCGTTTTTAGTAGCAATAACTCAATTTAAGTTTTAAGTTGTAATTTTCTGTTTTTATGTACTCACTTCAAGTTAGTCTATCAATATAAACCATTTTCAAGCATCAATTTAAGTGGTACTTCCATTTCATATATTTCAGTTAACTGTTAAAAAATTTCAATGTCCAACTCTTATGTTTAAGCCTCAATAAGCTTCATTTAAGCTTAAACAAACTTATCTAAGCTCTATATAGCTTCTGGTAAGCTTTAGGAACAATTTCAATCAAAGGTGCTAAAAGTCAACGAAAGTCAACTGATCATGGAAATGGGTATGGAATGGATCATGGGTGAAGCAGAGCTGGATTTGGGTTGAATCAGAGTAGGTTAGGTTAGGATTAGGGTTCTATTGTTGGTTTTGCAAGCCATTGTGGCTGGACTTCTTGTAAGTCTCATGTGTAGCTTGTTAAACAGTAGCAATCTTCATTTTCATTATATCTGTTATAGTAGTGTAATTTGCTGTCTCATTAGCTCTAATCTAGTATATTAAACCTGTTTTAATGATTAGCATAAGCTGCATTTGTATTTGAGCTTGATTAGATTGCATTTCTTCATATAAAGGAGTGTTTGGTTTAGCTTTAAAATCTGTGCTAGAGGTTGATATATTGGATTAGGTTAGTTGCTTTAGACTTGAGATGGTTTATTGAGTTCATGCCTGTCTTTGTTTTGCATACAAACACACTGAAAGTCAAAATAATTTGGTGACTGCTCTTGTTTGTTTATCTGTTGAAGTCAGTCAATCAAAATCCTTCTCATAGGTTTAAAACTTGATTATCTAGCTTGCTAAAACTTCACTTAATCATATTTCATTAACATCAGTAAATCATTTGATCTCAAAATCCACAAAAGTCAAACTTTTCAATCTGTTTCAAAAAGTCAAAAGGTGTCAAAAATTGGTTTTATGCAGAACTTGCAGCATCTGCACAGGGTTCAACAAGGCTTGTTAGGGTCTGATTTTTGGTTTAGGTGTAGTCTGCTAGGTGGTCTTTAAGGCCACTTATCTGTTTTTGGCTCTAGCTTTTCTGATAAGCTGGTACATAAGCTCAAACATCAGACCTGTTTCCTGTTTTGCTGTTAAAATCAGTGAGCTCATGATCTTGTGAAACTGCTTATCAGAGGTTAGGAGTAGTTGGTTTTAGCTTATATTAGCTTATTTGAGTATAATCTAGGTTCTGTAGAAGTTTGGTTGCTTATTGTGCTTGTTTGCTTATTTCTAAGTGCTTATCTCAATTCAAGTTACACTGCAGCTCTGAATTTTTACACATAAGCACCACATTTCTTATTTTTCATAGAACCAGAATAGCATTTTAGCATTTTCCTGAATTTTTCATTAATTTTGGTTACTGTTTGCTATTTTTCTTGATTTAAAATAGTTTTTAATCACTTTTAATTAGCTTTAATTGCAATTAATTAAGAAAAAGTTCAAAAAAAATAATTTTTCAATTTTCTCAGTTTAAGAAAAATATAAAAAGCATAAAAAAGATTTTTCCTTATTTTTCCCTTTTTATTTGGTATTTTTCACCATTTAAATTAGATTAAAATAGTTTTAAATTAGTAGAAAATAGAAAAATAATCAGAAAAATATAAAAATAGTTTTGAAAATTCTATTTTGATATTTTAGATTTTTCTAAGTCTTAATTTTATTTTTCTAGCTTTATTTCACATTTTCTTGTATTCTAGGTAATTATTTAATAGTTAAAAATAGTTTTTAATTAGATAATTAGTTATAAAAATAATTTTCTTTTTCTATAAATTTTCTTTTATCATTAGGATTGTAAAAATGTCATTTTCATATTTTTAGGATTAGTACTGCCTTAGTTTCACATTTTTATTTGTACGTTACGGAGTTTTTAAATTCAGTTTTGTAAAAACATAAAATCAAAAACATCATATTACAAATAGTGATAGCGTTTATTTAATAGAATTTATCTTTTTAATTTTCTTTAATTTGCATTTAAGCCGTTGTAATTTGTTGGCTTTTTCTGTAGTTATAATCATAATCAAATCCCTTCTTCGTTCAAATTTCTCGATCACTATTCGTAGGGTGATCCATTGCATAGCTCGCTGGGACATAACGACCCGGGGAGACTCTATACTCCTCAGATCTTCATTGCATTCGTGCTTGAGCAGTTTTAAGCTGATTACGGTCTGCCATTCACAAGTGGCAGGCTTGAGTGATTTAGCTTGAATGTTTGGCACGGACCACCCACCCCACCCACCCCCCCCCCCCCCCCCCCCGGCAAAAAAAAAATTTTTCCTGCAAAAAAAAAAAAAAAAAAAAAATTCCCGCCAAAATTTATTACTGCATCACAGTTATAAAAATACTGCATCACAATCATAATTGTGATGCAGTAATTTATAACCTTAATGCACTAAAATCATGATTATGATGCAGTAAATTTATAACCGTGATGCAGTAACTTATAACCTTAATGCACTAATAAGTTTTGGTGCATCTTTATTATAAGTTACTGCATCATTCCACAAAAGGTGTAGATTGGCGGGAACACCCTGACCCCGGGTGCCTTTTGGCACCAGCCATTGTCCACCCCACAAGGAATAGTTCCGGCAACTCTCCTGGCCTAGTGGGGCACCAACTGGAGTGAGCACGAGCCAAGACTCGGACCCCTAAGCTCTTATTCCACAAAGTCTCTCCAGTGTGCCCACAGGTTTTGCGGAGGTGGGTACCTATATGAAGCAAATGCCAAGGATGAGACTTGAACTTGGGTCAATTGACTCAAGCACAAGTGCTCCAACCATTGGACTAATGCTCCATTGGTAAGTTACTGCATCATAGTTAATAGTTCAGTGCATCAACTATGATGCACTAAAATCAAGGTTATAACCTTAAATGCACTAAAATCATGATTGTGATGCAGTAATTTTATAACTGTAACGCAGTAATTTATAACCTTAATGCACTAAAATCATAATTGTGACGCAGTAACTTATAACCTTAATGCACTAATAAGTTTTGGTGCATCTTTACTATAAGTTACTGCATCATAGTTAATATTGCATCAACTATGATGCACTCAAATCAAGGTTATAACATTAATGCACTAAAATTATGATTGTGATGCAGTAACTTTATAACTGTGATGCAGTAATTTATAACCTTGATGCACTAAATTCATAATTGTGATGCAGTAAAAAAATTTGGCGGGAAAATTTTTTTTTCGGGGGGGGTGGGGTATGGTGATGTGGCATGATGATGTGGCAAAGGTGACACATGTCACCTCCACATGCCTTTTCATTCTTTTCATTATAAGAAACTTTTCATAATAACACAAACCTATATATATATATATATATATATATATATATATATATATATATATATATATATATATATATATATATATATATATATATATATAGGGTAAAGTTAAAATAAAAAGACAAATATCCGTAAAAAGAATAAAAAAATTTGTTTTTTTTTTAAATTCTCCAAAAATTCCAAAAAAATTCCACAAGATCGGGTATGTTGGTGCATAAAACTTTTGTGAAAACTTTTTTTTTTTATAATTTTGAGTTTTGATACGTTTTTTTTAATGCACAAAAAACGAATTTTGATGCGCAAAAAAAATTTGATGCACAAAATTTTCAACTTGTTTTAGTTAGATGCGCAATGTTATTTTGATGAAAAGAGTCAAAAGAAGTTGGGTGCAAAAACCAATTTTTGATGCACAAAAAAACGATTTAATGCGCAAACGTATTTTTTCATAATTTCTTTTCGGAAAAAATATCCACTTTTTTAAAAAAGTTTTTTACAACTTTTTTATGCACCATCATACCAGATATTGTGGAATTGTTTGGGAATTTTTCGAGAACTTTTTTTGAAAAAAAAAATCTTTTTATCTTTTTACGGATATTTGTCTTTTTATTTGATCTTTATCCTATATATATATATATATATATATATATATATATATATATATATATATATATATATATAAAACTTAAATTGTTTTCTAAATAACAAATTAGTTACGATAAATCAATATACATTTATATCTATAACTTGTTACCAAAACGAATAAAATAAATATTCATTTAAAAACTATAATTATTAGACGATATTTTATTAACATCGATCATTTACTAAAACATTTCGAATATATAATTACGGGATTTACTAAGGAATAAAAAACTTAAATATTGTAATAAATATTTTGTTTTTGAACTTTAATCATTTCCACACAAGTAGAAACGACATAGTACCTCACGACTAAACCATTTTTCAAACTCTACCTTTTGAGGTCGTGAACCAAATGTTTACCAGAAATCTGAGACTTTCCACCTCGTATTTAGGTTTCGGGACGGAGCCGTTGCTATTTCACGCTTGATCTTGTCATACTTTACCATTATCACTGAGGTGAGTTCATAGCCTCGCTTTTACTTATTTTCCAATCCCCGCGAAGGAGATACATGTTATAAACCAGAACACAAGTCTTTTTAAAAATGTATGCTTATCTGATTGCCTAAGTAACTTGCCAAAAGACCCCTACATCATGAACCATTAGTCACCGCGAGTGAACGCAAATATTGTGGATAGTACTATGGGAATTAACGACCCCGTCTTGGTTATCGGAAATAATGGGGCGCACTATATTTAAATTTCAATAGTTAACTGGCAATTACCTCTTTTGGGGGCAATTATCACGTACATCACTATTTGGATGTATGCAGTTGAGTCTTGGTATCATGAGCTTAGGGCAATAATAATTGTTTTTCATGATTAATTGTCTTCGAAGCAATTATCATCTTTTATCTTGTGTTCAACTGGTTAACTTTAAACCTATGGATTAACTCAACATTATTGTTGACCTTTTTAAGCATGTTTATCTCAAGTAATAATTGAAGAAATCCTTTGGGCACGGGGCGGGCATCCAAGACTTTTATATTTTGGTGTAAAATAAGTTATCATTTTCCACAATCTCATGATTTCATCTTTTGTGTATTTTAAACTATTTGGTATCATTTTGTAACTAAAACAATGAGTTTTTCTTTAATGATAACAACTTTTATCAAAACGTCTCTTTTAGAGTCGTTTTCTATGATTATGACTGTGATCCACTACGTAATACCCCAATTAGCCTTCCGCTGCTATGTTGAGATTTTGGGGGTGTTACAGATTGGTATCAGAGACAGGTTATAAAGAACCAACTTGTATTTAAAACAAATTGGACTATAACTACATTTTTATAATGGACCATTTTTACACCACCTCTTTACGCCCTCCGTGCCTACTTTATACCAACCATATGTATCGAGATTTGCTTGGCAGATAATACATAACCAATGAAATGTTATATGATACAAGTTAATAATTTACATTTACCATTTAGTTAGGCATTAAGATTTTCTAGGTAGATAATGCGCGACTAACTAAACTTTATTTACCACATGACATTAACTTATACTTATAATTATTATTTTTCTGGGTTGTTACAGTACCATGTCATCGGAGTCACGTCCTATTGACCTATCCTCAGATACGGAGATTGAGGACGCCATGTCCTCCACCACTGTGCCTATGCTTGGGAGTCCAGCCCCAGCCTCACCAGTTATTGCTTCCGGTGAAACCTAACCCTTCGAAGAGGGGGAGGTTGCACCTACTCCACTCATTCCGGCAAGTCCTGTTTACTCACCATTGTCCGACGACGATTATGACTGCGTCATGCGGGCTTACTACACCACCAACTCAGAAGCCGATGATGAGCAGTCTGAGTCCGAGTCTTCAGAGGACGCTATGTCCATGTCTTCAGTTGCACCACCTTCACCACCTGCATCGGCTCGTCGGTGGTGTAGGAAAGTTAGGGTTCTTAAGACCTACGAGCGTGCACCTTTTGGTAGACCTTACCGACAACGTCGGGGAGGTCCTGTCTTTAAACACACCTCTCGAAAGCGAGTGCGTGCACCTGTTGTTCCCTTTGTACCATCATCTTCTGCACATCCACCATCAGTTCCATTAACATCGCCACCTGTGACCGTTTCACCATTACCACCACCGACCACCTTCTTCTACCAGACCACCACTGCACATGTGTCATCCCATACTCCACTACCTTCTTCATCACCACCATGTGTTCACAGTGACCCCCAGCTTCCACTTCGTAAGAGGGCTCGGCTCTTTCCATCTTCATCTAACCCATATGTTGAGGCCATGGCTGCTGCCATCGCCCACTCTAGACCTCGCAGGAGGGTCAATGTCCGTCGATGGTCCTTCCTACTACCAGTTATGCGTAGGTGGAGATCAGAGGAGGGTACTCCCAACACCATTGATCTTGGTGAGAGTTCTCTTACTGTTCCAGCTAGGGTTCTTCCGGTCACGGGAGAGCCTATTTGCCACTCCATTCCTTTGCTGGCTGCCCGATTGGTAAGGCATGAGGACCATCTGGATGAGATTCTTGGGTATGTCGATGAGGTCCCGCTTGTTCGGATACAGAGTATTGAGGACGAGGTGGAGAACCTCGTGATTGGATGCATAGCGATGGAGGAGGTTTTTGACTGGATGGGCACCCAGATTGAGCAGGCTAGGGAGACAGTGACAGATTTAGAGGGGAGATTGGAGACCAAAAGGCAAGAGATAGCTGAGCTGCGTGACAGAGCTGCACTCATGGAGGACAGCACCGAGAGACAGTCTGAGGAGATTGTTACCATTGCTACCCATGCATCAGCTCTAGAGCAGAGTTTAGAGGACTCCCGAGCTAGGGAGGAAGTTAGAGACTAGAGGATTGATGACTTGAAGAAGATGGTGAGAGATCTGCAGGGGTCGATTGTGAGGCGCACCATGAGATTCATAGATCTGATATGCACCTATGTAGCTTAGTAGTATTTTATCCTGCCGCATATGGCATTAATAAAAGGCCGTGTATCTTTATGTTTTGTTAAACAATCGAACAAGTTATTAATGTGATGTTGATCAGTTATTGTACTCGCTATGTATGGATGATTTATTTATGATATTGTGGTTGTTTTCTTATATTATTGTGTATGGTGATCCTTATACAATATATCGATTTGTGCAAATCGAGATTATCATTTATATATATCCATGTGTGTTGTGATCTTATTCAGACATGTCGTGATGTTGTATGATTCCTGCTTATGATGACTATATTTCATTGATTAAATGTGGTGATCTTGGCTATTATGAAATTGTTTTTATAATGATTTTCACTTATGTTAATGTCAATAATTCTAAAAATCCTTGTAAGATATTAGTTTTCACATACACATCAAACCATAACAACAAGGTGGCGAATAAGTGGAATTCTAGAGAGAGAAAGTTAGAGGTATAGGGAACTTTAGTGAGAGAAAAGAAAATTCTTATTATGAGCTCCAACTCTCTACCTAGGAAGGTAGAGAGTATTTATAGTCTTACATAAATCGCCACACATCGGGCTGTGGATCAGGCATACAGTGGGTAAAGACCCGTCCGTCCTCCACGGTGTTACTTAACTAAATACTACTTAACTTAAAAGAACTACGACTACGAGCTTTCTAACGATTACATATACTTGAGGTGACCGACTCTTTAATACATGGAATTTCTAATTCCTAACAATCTCCCCCTAAGGGAGGTCACCTCAATCATGTACCAAAATTACATTGAATACAAATAGATATTACATTAAAAAAATTGTTCTTGCATTCTTGATGTAGTACTTTGCTCCTAAGCTCGTAGTCATTGATTCTTCACATTGCATGTTTGGTTACTCCAAGTGGAGGTCTTTTACTGATCCACGTGATAATAAATTTGAGCCAGCTCTTGAGATCATCAGCTAACAAAAATCTCTGAGACATCCATTGTGATGTTGCGACTTTAGGACCGACATGCTCACATTCTGGATCATGATATCTTCTCATCAGAGTTGTGGAAGCTTTAGTTGATTCATGATATTGGCAGCAGCGTAGCAGAAGCATGGAGTGAAAATATCAGAGTCATTGATGCACTAATCATGATTTCTTTTGAGATGAATGTGTTAAGTGAGCATGCGGCTATGGATTGACCGCTTCATTCTGAACAGCTGCAAACGTCGGGTGTACCTGCATACAACAGTTAGCAATAAATCGCACGAAAGGGTCTTTGATCACTTTCGTTGAATTGGGGTACACGGCCCACGGTTCCCCGTTGATCAGTACATGTACTGCCTGTGATCAGGTATAATTCCAAAGAATTTCCTTGACAGGGTTTCGCAGCTGCTCTAGCTGTTCTCAAACCGGAACATCTCAAAGAAGACAACACGGAGTGAGTGAACCAGCGAATTTTAAGTTCACTGATTGATGAAAAGAGATTTGAAAAACAATCGTGTATTGCTCAATAGAAATTGTTTTTGCAATACAACGAAGGTTTTATTGAAAATCAATTATCAATCATAAAAAACACCTTTTGGTTTGAAAAAAGAGTACACGGTCGATGTGCTAAAGAAAAGGGTTGTTAAGCACAAAGACCGGTTTTTCAAAGGTATCCGTCAATCCATAACCTGAACCACGATTGATTCAAGAGATTGAATCGCCCCATTGTTTCTGTTCAGTTGTCACATGGTTGATCTATATAATAGATCTCACATGCCACCTACCAGGAGCTTGTTTGATGTTGGCTCCAGAAGGCTTTCCATCTTCATAGTGAATATGTATGCATATCACTCAGATGTTCTGGCAATACCACAAGGATAATGCGTAGGACTCAAGATATAATCTCTCTTTCCACATTGTGTGAAGCAGAGAGGCTTCATTGAAAGTGTCCTAATGAGATTGATTGATGATCTCGAGGCTCTAGACTCAATTTTGTGCATATTTGGATCCTGTGCCGGAGACTAGGGAGAGGGTCTCCTTCTTCAATATCAACAATCTCTAAGAGAAAGTCGATAGATAATGTCGGTTCCCCGTGAGAATGAAACAAGCCCTTTTAAGAGGAACTTGAGTGGTTTGGGAAGTTGTAGTGAAGTGCGTCACTGGGTCCATGATGTCTTGTCTTCAATATCGATGTTACCATCAGTAGCATATGAGTTGAACCCGGTTTCTGCCCTAAGGTTGAATAAATGGAGGGCTATTTGTTTTCACCCTTTTCTCATTCAATTCTTTTTAATTCTTCAACCCCTTCAGTGCTTACCGAAACTTCATAGCAAGAACCTTGTTGGGTTTGTTCTAGTTCTTGCTCTATCTCAGTCCGCACTCTTCCCATATCTCATTTTTCTCCTTTTATCATCATACCTAAGAACTCTACACTAACTAGTGGATAGTCCCTGGGTAGATCCCTCCGGTTCTGGCGGATCATGGGAACAAAAACCTAACCTTATCATCCTTATATCACCATACATAAAGTAAAGTTGGTCGGTCTTTTTGGTATTATTCATCTGCCATTGGAACCAATTGAAAACCATTTGAAAATCAATCCAGATACTTAAGATGTATTATCAATGCATTTTGTACCTGAATTGTTTTTGATATTTTTAGAATGAGAGCTCCCCCTCAACATGTGCATCAAATGTTTGAAATCGTTTTGCACACGGAGGCAAGAGGAAGAATTAACTTCTTTGATTACCATTTTCTAAAAGATATCAACATCACTTCCTTAGTCGAATCATGTAGATAAAGCATTTTGGGGAAGGATGAGGTTTTCATGATTTTGCTCCCCCTCAATATGTGCCTCGAGGTTTGAAAAGAGTATTGCACATACTAGAGGGAACCTGCACATTGAGATAAATGATCACGTTTCAAATCATAGGTTTAAGATAGATGCTCCCCCTCAACATGTGCATTGAAAATTTGAAATCGTTTGTCACATGTGGGAAGGACAGCGTGTACATCCTTATAAAACCATTTACCGAATTATCAGTTTAAATTCAATTTAAATCACACATTCTCCCCCGATCACAATTATCAAATCATTTGAGATTTGTGATCTCTTATAGATTTAAATTGATTTTGAAGGCTTTTAAGGAGAATTGTGACTTGATTATGAAAGCGTTTTAACTGATAAGGATCGGATTTTAAGACTTAAAAAAAAAACTCCATTGGTATAACATGCATGAATATCTTTTGAAAACAATTTAATGCCAAATACCTTCTAAATTTAATTGAAATCATTCTCCCCCTCAATCAATGACATAGGTTGTTGATTGAGAGATAGAGATTTTGACAAATAAGTCCTGATGATTATCAAAAAATAGAGGCCGAGTTATTTTTCAAAGCAGTTAGTTTTCAGCAGATAAATGTTTATAGAATCAGAGCATGGGATTTGAAAACAAGATAAAGTATGGCTCTGTTCTTTCTTTGAAAAACGGGTTACTGCCTGAAATGACAATAAACCACTTTTTTCTCTTTCTCCCAAATTTTTTTTTAAATAATAAAAGAATCGAACAATATCTAAAGTCCCGTGTCATTCTTTGAATGACAACAACAAGACCGTAGATATAATCGAATCGAGAGAAACATGACAAAATGACAATATTTTTTGAAGATTTTTTTCGAATTTTTCAAATTTTTATGAATTTTGAAAGTTTTATAATTTTCTATTTGATTTTTGAAGGTTTTATAATTTTGTATTTTGTTTTTCGAATAGATATATACAAGAGACAGATGAAGATAGACCTTTACTCCTCGTCTTCCTCCTGAAGATGTTTGAGTGTTTCTGGTTGAAGGCTTTTTAAGCCAAGACGTGGAAGAATAAACTCAAAACGTTCTCTTGGAAGAGCTTTGGTGAAGATGTCTGCTAACTGATATTCAGACCTTACAAAATAGAGTTCCACCACACCTTTTTCCACTTGTTCCCTGATGAAATGATGTCGAATGTCGATGTGCTTTGCTCTTGAGTGTTGAACGTTGTTGCATGAGAGAGCAATAGCACTTTTATTATCACAGTACAGAGGAATTTTGTTGAATTCAAAGCCATAGTCAGATAATTGTGATCTCATCCATAAGATTTGAGCAAAACAGGATGACATGGCTATGTATTCAGCCTCTGTAGAGGAAATAGAAGTACTCATTTGCTTCTTTGAAGACCAGCTCACAAGCTTATCACCCAGAAACTGAGCACCTCCAGATGAACTTCGACGAGTATCTTGACACCCTGCATGATCAGCATCTGCATAGGCTGTTAGTGACATACCGGTGTCCTTCGGGTACCACAGACCCATATTGATGGTTCCTTGGAGGTACCAAAAGACCCGTTTAACCGCTTCAAGGTGCCTTTTTGTAGGCTTAGCCTGGTATCTAGCACACATGCAAACAGCGAACAAGATGTCTGGTCTACTAGCAGTGAGGTACATCAGGGATCCAATCATAATACGATATTTCGTTTGGTCAATCATGATCCCTGAGTGGTCCTCATCTAGTTTGGTTCGATCAATCATGGGGGTGTCAACAGGGTCACTTGAATCAAATCCAAATTTCTTTAAGATCTCTGTTGCATATTTAGATTGATTTATGAAAATGCCTCCGGGACTTTGTGAAATTTGTAATCCCAAGAAAAATGACATTTGTCCCATCATTGAAATTTGAAATTTTGAACTCATTTCATTTGAAAAACGATCACATTCCATTGGGTCTGTCGAGGCAAAAATAATATCATCAACATAAATTTGAACATGAATTAACTGTTTGCCTGACTTCCTGGTGAACAATGTTGGATCAACTGCTCCTTTGCTAAATCCGGTAGATAGAAGAAACTTTGACAGTGTATCATACCATGCCCTTGGAGCTTGCTTTAAACCGTAAAGAGCCTTCTTCAAACGATAAACGTGAGTAGGATGCTCTTGATTTACAAATCCTTCAGGTTGGCTGACGTAGACGACTTCTTTAAGCTCTCCGTTCAGAAATGCCGTCTTCACATCCATCTGATAGACTACCATGTTCTTACTAGCAGCATTAGCCAGAAAGATTCTGATTGCCTCGATTCGAGCAACTGGAGCAAAAGATTCTTCAAAGTCAATACCCTCCTCTTGACGGTATCCTTTAGCAACTAATCGAGCCTTGTTCTTCAATACATCACCATGCTCATCTAGTTTCACTTTGAAGATCCATTTTAGAGCGATAATCATGGCACATTCTGGAGCAGGTACTAACTCCCATACATCAAGTCGATCAAACTCATGAATTTCATCTTGCATGGCATTGAACCAGCTATCTTCATTCATGGCGGCTTTAACATCTTTTGGTTCGATCTTAGATAGTACGGAGTTGAAGAAACACCATAAGGCATCGGTTGCAAGTTGTTTTCGTGTTGATACAGGACGAGAGGGATTTCCAATGATGTTATCTAATGGATGATCGTGAGTCCATTTTCTGAGGTGTTCATGTGGCAGTAGTTGAGGGACTGAGGTAGCAGAGTTGATGTCTCCTGAAGAAGATGGTTCTGATGATGATTCAGGAGCAAATATGTTTTCAAATGGAGCATCTTCAGGAGTAGCAAAGGGATTAACTTCATCATTGATGCCAGAAACAGTTCCATGATGTACATTTGAAGAATGGTAATTTGTTGATGAGACGGAAGGATCAGCAGTAGGTGCTTCTTGACTTAAAGATATTGAGACTGAGGGATTGACTTCATTCACAGGAATATGAGTAGCCTCTGTTGTGGGGATCAACACCTCATTAGTACATGGATCATAAAGTTCATCAAACATAGGATCAAACAATTTCCTTAAATCATCTTTAGATGGAGGTACATATGGAGTTTCTTGAGAAGAGTTTGGAACAAGGGATGAACCAATTGGACTATTTTGAAGTGCGGGTCCAGAACTGGAGTGTCCAGGAGCCATTTGACCGGTCAGCTCATCAAACGTAACGTGAATTGTTTCCATGATATTTCGGGTTCTTTTGTTGTAGATTCGGTATCCCTTTTTGTTAGGTGCGTATCCTACAAATACTCCAATGTCAGCTTTAGCCCTAAGCTTGCCTAAGTCTTGGCCCTCATTAGTTGGATAACACAATGCACCAAACACACGAAGGAAAGAGAGATTAGGTTTTCTGTTGTGGACAAGTTCATATGGAGTTTTTCCATGAACAGTGTGAATCAGGGAACGATTTTGTGTGTAGCATGCAGTGGCAATTGCTTCAGCCCAGAGAAACATTGGAACCTTTGAGTAAATCAGCATTGTTCTAGCGGCTTCAACAAGAGTTCGATTTCGTCTTTTAACTACACCGTTCTGTTGAGGAGTTCGTGGAACACTTCTTTGATGGCTGATTCCAACGCTTTCATAGAATTCACTAAGTTGTTTGTTGACAAACTCAGTTCCATTGTCTGTTCTGATAATTCTGACGGTTTTGTTAAGTCGAACCTGCAGCTATTTGATGAGTTTGATGATGATATCAGGAGTTTCATCCTTTGTCCTTAAGAACTTGACCCAGGTGAATCTAGAGTAATCATCAACCACAACCAACACATATTTCTTACCAAAGATGTTATGCACTCTCATTGGTCCACACAAATCCATATGAAGGGTATGAAGAACTTCTGTAATTGAGTTTGTAGGTTTGGGTTTGTGGGCATACTTTTTGCTTTTACCCAATTGGCATGCTGAACAAAGATGATCCTTTTCATACTTTAGTCTAGGTAAACCTACAACTAAGTCCTTTCTGGAAAGATCGTTGATGGTGCCGAAGTTCAAGTGATTGAGACGACGATGCCATAACCATGACTTTGTTTTTGAAGCCTTTGATAACAAGCAGATTGGAGAGGACCTCATCATGTCATCGATAGAGATGGTGTAAAGATTTGAGCCACGAGTTCCTTTTAACAGTTCCTTACCATTGAGATCTCTAACAAAGCAGGTATGTTTTCTGAAGGCTACTTCTAGATCAGAATCACAGAATTGACCAACAGAGAACAGATTATGACCCAGACCTTCCACATAGTATACTCTAGAGATGACACTATCACCAACAACGTAATCTCCATAACCCATGATTGCACCGAAATGATCATTACCGAATCTAACAGTCCCGATGAATTTGCTCACGAAGTTCATGAGCCGCGACCGGTCTCCAGTCATATGCTTGGAACAGCCTGAGTCCAGGTACCACAGAACGATTTGAACGATCTGCAGTTGAACACAGACAAGAATGGATAACTGGATAATTGGGATCCCCATGCAAGAATGGGTTCCATTTGGTTAGTAACAATGGTTGGAACACCCACATCAGAAAAAGGAGCATTCATATCAGAAATTAAGGCACTGGATTCATTGTGAATAGATGCAGTACTAGTGTCCGTATTAGCCCTGTTCACAGTGTGCTCACTTCTTATGGGAATAGTTCTACCAGTAGGCATCCATTTTCTAGTGGGCATTGTCTGATTATTCTTATGACCAACAGGTATCCAATAATAGCCTATCTTACTAAATGTTCTTCCTGTGGGTTTCCACTGTTTTCTAACTTTCTTTCATTTTTGCCTTTTTGCCTTTTTAGCATGAACATTAGCAACATTAACTGGACCATTATCATCATTAGGCAAAACATTAACACCACATTCATGATTAGAAACAGAATTCAAGCAGACATCAGTACAAGGTTTGCAAATAGTATCAGAATTCGAATTAATTACAGTACGCCTATGGCTAATACTAGAATCAACACGATTCGTTTTATTCGATTCAAGCTTAAAGTTCCTAGATTGTTCTTCTACTCTTTTCCAGTGCACATTCTTAGCTTGCGAGGTCCTATCATTCCTTGTATTGTCTTGAGACTTTGACCTGCTCCCTTTAATGTCACTGATTACTCCTGTAGAGGGAATGGGAACATTAGTGGGTTTTACACCTCTTTGCATCACCTGTTTAGATGTGCTAGGATCTGAACTACATGCAGGCACACTAAGGTTCACTTTCTTAAAACTAGAAGTGCTGGGATTTGTACTCCTAGGAGGCACACTTGAGTTCTCTTTCATAGCATTGACAGATCTGAAATCTGAACTACTTACAGGCACACTAGGGTTCATATTCAATACATTGGGCATCGAATGAATATCATACTTGGCAATGGGCATCGAACATAGAATCAAAGGATTAACTCTCTCACCTAATGACTTTGGGCATATTGTGATCAAGCATTCTAAGATTTCTTGAGATCGTTTGGCATATAAGCATGCATGTCCAATTGCATTATCATGAGGTTTCTCTAACTTATCCTCTTCAACAATCTCACGCAGACATTCTAGGCAATCCTTAAGGGATGAGAAGTATGTTTGAACAGCAAGTTTGTTGTTCCTGAGATGAGGAGGGACATATTTTACAGACAAAGCATATTTATTACAAGAGTGAACCTTTGATACACCATTCTCCCCATTGGTCATAGGCATTTTCCCTTTTACCTGACTCTTCAGATTCTCAATTTCCTTTTGCAATGAAGCTATTTGTTCGTTATTTTTGTTACGAGTGACCTTTATTGATTCAAATAACTCATTGAAATGACGTTTAACCTTTTCATTTTCTTCTAGAAAACTTTCGTTTTCCTTTTGCAATGAATTTACTAGGTTTTGAAGATGAAACGTTTGAGAATTCTGAGAATCTAAAGGAGGAGGCATTTGGGAGCCTGTCATATTGTTCGTTTGACCCTTTAATTGAGAGATTTGGGCTTTCAAATTTCTGATCGTGTTGCACTGAGCTTGAATTTGTTCATCACGTTTGTTAATTTGAAAAAATGCATCAAACTCTTGAGCATCTGAGGATGTCTTGATATTTGAAGTCTTGACATTTTCTTTAAGATGTTGATATTTTAGTTGTAAATTAAAATGCTCAACCTCTAGTTTAGAAAAATGTTTAACCAAATTGTCGTGATCATCCAGTTCAATTTTCTCATTTATTTCAGAATTAGTTTTTTCAAGCTCAATGACACGATCATGGGAGACTTTCAGGGCAACCGATAATTCATGAAATTTGGAAGCATTAATGGAACAATTTGTAGCAGTGAAAAACACATCCTGAGCAATACATTCAGAAATCAGGTTCTCATTTAGTGTATGCAAGTTCTTCCTCTCAATCTCATTATATTTTAGTGCTCGCTCATAGTTACTAACTTCAACTATCATTGCATCAAATTCCTTTTCCATTCCCTTAATATCAGTTTCTATCCCCTTTTTAAGACTTTCAAAGTGATCTTTTAGAAGTTTAAAGAAAGGCATGACCTCAGTTAAATAACATTCTTTCATTTGCTCAAAACCCCTTTCTCTTTCCGTTATACCAGTGGGTGTGATCCTTTTCTTGCAAGTTTTCTCAAAATCAACAAATAGTTGAAAAATAACATATTGGCTAATTAAGGTCTTGCTTTTAGTGGCAATTGTTCTAGGAACAAGATGCATTGGTGTATTAGGAGGATACACAGTCGCTCTAGGCATTTTCCAAAGGGGAGGGTTTGTTTTAACAATATTTTCAGCTTTCTGCTTATCTAAATCCATTTTCCAGAAAACTTGTTCGGGAGTCAACAATGTCTGAGGCTTAAACATGTTCAAGGACATCCAGTTTTCCTTCTTGTAATCATGGGGTGTGATCTTTATTTTCTTCTCTCTACATTTAGGATCATCTAATTTCTTGTTCATTTTTTCCCTAGTGACTTCATCTGATTTCTTATCTTCCTCAGTGCACTCAACGCAACTAGGTTTCTGTCTAGGTTTAAGGATTTCATTGCCATCATAAAGAACCTTATGAGCATTTCTAGCCCTTTTAATGACCTCTGGATTTGGTTCCTTAACAAGGGGAATGCTATGCTTATCGCTTAAGACCCTATGCTTAGTGATCATGTGAGCAGTCTGAATGGTGTTCCCTTGTATGTACAACTTGTTTTCAAGTTTGTTTTTCAAAATTTTCAGATTATAAAAATCATTCAAGAGTTTCGATTCCTTTGCATTAAATTCTTGCTTAAGCATTTTCACATTTTCTTGAAGTTCTTGTTTTTGCTTAGCAGTTTTAGAAAGCTTTTCTTGCAAGGAATTTAACTCTTGTTTTAATACTTCTTCTCGAAAATTACTTTTTCTAATGATTGTACGCACTTGGTCATCCATTTCTTGCTCACGAGTGGTCAGCTCAAATTTTGCACGTTGTTCATAAATAGCAACACGTTCTTTATAGGCATTTAGTTCAGAAATTACAGACTCATCAGGGGCACATGCAGTGTATTCATCAAAAATATAGTCATTGTTGACTGCAGGAGATGCATCACTTGCTACAACTTCACTTTCACTTTGTTTCACATATTGATCATATGGGACAACATTGATATTACCCATATTTTCAATATTTGATTCAATAGTTTCAGTTGATTGTACTTTGTCATGCATCTGTTGCACATCAGCATCATCGTATAGTTTTAATACCTCTGAGATGAGTTTGTCTTTGGATGGGCCAGCTTGTGGTGAAGAAGAGACCTTGGGAGAAACCATTGGAGAAATGCTAGCCATAAAAATTGTGTGTGCAGTAGGTCCATCATCCACATCAGAGTCGTATGCATCACAATCAGCGACTTGAAAGGCATTATGATGATTGTGACCTATCTCCTGAATAGGCTGCTCATCCACATCAGCATCATAGGTCTTGGCATTGCCCTCAGCTAGAAACAACAATTCCTCTTCATCCAAAGCGGCACCATTATCCTGAGCTTGTACAAGCAGCATCTTATCTCTGAAGTAATCAGCATTCTGTGGACGCTTTGGAGATGTGCAGTTCCTTGCAATGTGTCCCTCACCACCACAGTTATAACATTTGATCGGCTTAGCTTGACCTTGATTACCATTCCTTCCTCGATTCTGATTACCAACATAACCTCTACCAGCTCCACCTCTTCCTTGATCATACTGTCTTTCCTGAACTGGTTGCACCACGATCCTCCCATCTTTAACAGTAGCTTGATTGTGTGGGTTAGATGCTGTTCTGAGGTTGTTATTGGTTTGCGGGAGAGAATTCATGTTTTGACTAATCAGAAGAGCTAGTTGATTAATGAAGCTATCCACGTGTGCATCAGTATCAGCTTGTTTGAACATAGGATCAGGAATTAGTTTGTGATTTCCATTTCCCATGGGTATGACTTGTGAGGCTTTGGTTGTGATTCCGATGTTTGAGTAGAAGGCAGTTGAGTCATTAGACGAGCTTGTCTCTCCCTGGTTGGTTTTGAACTGATTAAGAACCAATTTTTCAAACATAGCATGTCTCTCATTCTGAAGGAGGAAGGCATAGAGTTGCTCATAGTTTGTATTCTTCAATCCTTTAGTGAGCTTCACAGAGGTGACAAACTTGTGCCATTCGGGATTCATGTTGTTCACAAAGTTTGAGTTCAGCTGAATGTTAGGCATAGTCATTCTGATGTTCCTCATGTCATTCACCAACTTATGAAATCTCACATAGTACTCATAGACACTCTCATCTGGTTTCATCTTGAAGTGTTCAAATTCGTCATAGAGTTGTAATTCTCTGTCTTCCATAGTTAATTCTGAACCTGAGAGAAGCATCTTGACATTATCCCATACTGCCTTTGCTTCGGTGTTGTGATTGATCAGCTTGTAGATGTCTTTAGGGAGACCTTGAAGAACAATGTTAGAAGCCCTGATATCAGCATCGAATCTCTTTTTCTCCTTATCGTCAAGCTCATCATACATCTTTGGTCTATCCATTCCGTAAATCAGAGTTCCATCTTCAGCAGTATCAAGTACATCTCTAGTCGTCTCAACTCGATACGGTCCTTCATCAATGGATTTGAGAATGTTGACACCATTTTCTTTTCCAAGGCAGTACAATCTGATTCGTTGAGCCCAAGAATCGTAGTCAGTTCTGTCAAGCATGGGTGGACGAGTATCTGACCCAGCTGCTTGAACATCCTCGGCAACAGTGGAGATGATAGTAGGAACGTTGGTAGACATGTTAACAGATAATACGGGATTTTATAACTCTATGATTAAACCGAGAAATAGATTCTTTCACGGGATTTTACTAAATCAAGAGAAAACCGTAAACAATCACCCAAGTCGCTAGAAGATAATGCACCAAGTCGCTAACACCTAATTCGCTACACCCCCAAGTCGCTAAAGTCCCAAGTCGCTAGACAAATGCAAGTCGCTAAGTAGTAACTCGCTAAGCCTCAAGTCGCTAGCAAAATTTTGACAGCAATTCGCTACTCAAGTCGCTAAAGATTCAAGTCGCTAAAGAGCAACTCGCTACAGACCAAGTCGCTACCACCAAGTCGCTACCCGTAGTGGAGAGTCCACTACTTGTACTGTAAATCGCTAGGTCTAAGTCGCTAGCTCCAAGACTGTAACTCGCTACAAAATTGTGAAGCAAGTCGCTACGAAGAAAGAAGTCTGAATGTCAAGTCGCTAGCAAGAGAAACCACATAAACATCACTTTTCAATCCAAAAACAACCCAACCAAGATGATTCAAGCTTACCAAATGAAAACCTAAACACTTGTGAAGATTCTAAACATAAAAGTACTAACAAAATATAAAACTTTAACACAAGAAATCAACCAAATGATGCACAAACCACTAAACTTTTTCAAACTCAAGAACCACCTAAAAACCACTAGAAATCCAAAGATGTGCAAGATATGATCTAACCATGGCTCTTGATACCAATTGTAAGATATTAGTTTTCACATACACATCAAACCATAACAACAAGGTGGCGAATAAGTGGAATTCTAGAGAGAGAAAGTTAGAGGTATAGGGAACTTTAGTGAGAGAAAAGAAAATTCTTATTATGAGCTCCAACTCTCTACCTAGGAAGGTAGAGAGTATTTATAGTCTTACATAAATCGCCACACATCGGGCTGTGGATCAGGCATACAGTGGGTAAAGACCCGTCCGTCCTCCACGGTGTTACTTAACTAAATACTACTTAACTTAAAAGAACTACGACTACGAGCTTTCTAACGATTACATATACTTGAGGTGACCGACTCTTTAATACCTGGAATTTCTAATTCCTAACAATCCTGATGTATGTTTCTTGTTAATTTTAGAAAAATGGCAAATAGGAAAACCACATCTACTCCTGCTCCCGCTATGACTCCAACTGCAATTCGAAAACTGATTACTAATGAGGTTGATGCTGCTATTTCTACACGACCTATTGAGGCTGTCCACTCAAATGAAGCCGATAATCAGACCAATCGAAGTGAAACTCTTGTGACTCAAAAATGCGGTTACAAAGAGTTTATGAATTACAAGCCCACTTTATTTAAGGGAACCGAAGGCGCTGTTAGCCTTATTCATTGGTTCGAAAGTAGGGGTGTCCAAAAAAACCGAGGAACCGTACCGGTACCGACCGGGAATGGGACCGTATATTAGAACCATGGTACGGTTCTTGGTTCCTAAAATTCCAAAATTTTGGTTCTCGGGACGGTTCGGGTCGGAACTATCCGGTTTTGGTACTTTCCCGAAAGAACCGACTTTTATGAAAATATGTAATTTTATAGAGTTTGTTTGGGATATTGTGTACATGCAAGTATGCGGCCTTTTAAGAAAATAGCAAAAACCCTACCTAAACCTAAAAACCCATAAACCTTAACCTTTAATCCTTTGATTCCATTCAAATATTCAAACATCATTGATCAATATGAGAGTAAGTTTTTTCTAAACTGGAATATCGACTATGCGCATAGCCGCATATTGAACAATTATGTGTTGCTAAGTAACAACTAACAAGAAGTTGTGATTAACTATTGGTATATATTGTTCATTAAATTTAATGATAAAAGTCGAGAAACAATTAACGATTATGGTGTCACTGCATGTTATATTGTCACCATGTAAGTTATTGTAAGCTAGTCACCATGATTGATATATAATATTCTCAATGAGTTTGCAATTATTTTCGTGGATAATGAGTTTGCTATTACCGGATATATGTTTTTTTGTTTGTTTGTAAGTCAAGTAGTGGAATATTATTAAGGCTGTCAACTTCTTTCAAAGTTCTACGAACCAAGTACCGTATTTTCACATCCATCCAAACATATTTTTTTAATACTTTGGTACTCATGGTAATTAGCAAAAATTCCTGTACCGGAAGCATGTACCATACCGGAACCGAACGGAAAAACTTAGGACGGTTCTTGGTTCCACTTTTTCCTTATTTTTGGTTCTCGGTTCTTCCAGTTCCGGTTCGGGACGGTTCCAGTACCATGGACACCCCTATTCGAAAGGTCTAAAACTGTGTTTCTCTTAAGTGACTATTCATAAGATTTCAAGGTTAAGTTCGCTACTGACACTTTGATGGAAGACGCCTTGTCTTGGTAGAAAGCATATGCTCAACCTATCGGCATAGAAGAAGCTTACAAGACAACTTGGGCAGAACTGAAACAGTTGATGATGAAACAGTATTGCCCTAGAACTGAAGTTAAAAAGCTGGAAGATGAGTTCTATCATCTGACCACTAAAGGCAATGATCTTAAGACTTACTTCAAACGATTCCAAGAACTGAAAGATTTGTGTCCTTCTATATATGGTTTCTGATGTCGTCAAACTCTTGGAAAATCTCATCGGGGGTTTACCTCGAAGCATTGAGGGTAATGTCATTGCATCGAAACCCAATATTGTGGAAGAAGTGATCACGATTTCCCATCAACTTATGGATCATGTTTTGAAATATGGATCTGTGCAAAATGGTAATGATAATAAGAGGAAGTTCGATGATCGAAAAGGCAATACCTCTAACCACAACAACTCCTATCATCATAACAACTCCTTCCATCACAACAACAACAACAACAACAACAACAACAACAACAATCAAAACCACAACAACAACAACAATCAGTATCACCAAAACCGAAACAACGACGACAACCAACAGAACCACCGGCAAGAAGTTGCGAGGGCTTATGTGGCCACTCCAACCACAGGAAAGGGGTATGTTGGACCTCACCCGTTGTGTACTCGATGTACTTTGCATCACACTAGGCCCTGCACTGTAAAATGCAGAAAGTGTAAAAAGGTGGGCCATTTACCTAGAAATTGCCGAAGCCCTGCCACTGTGAATAATCTACAACCGGTGAACGTAACTTGTTTTGGGTGTGGAGAAGCTGGGCATGTCAAGAGTCGATGCCCAAAACTGAATGTCAACAATGTGGAAAACTAGAAAGGGGGGTTGAATAGTTTTACCAATTAAAATATCGTTTTAAAATATTTAGATCGACTTATGTCAATCTATTTGGATGTGTATGTTGGACATTGATAGATAGATATATAAATGTGTAATGAAAGATAAAGAGTAAGAAGCACATAACCACGACACGAGTATTTATAGTAGTTCGGCTACAAGGACACCTTCCTTGCCCTACTTCATTCCCCGAGTCACCTACTCGAGAGTTCGTAATCACTACACGACACCAACTCCTTATGGCGGAGAAGCCTTCACAACGTCGCCTACTCTTTTTCCGGTACTAGGCTAACCACCGGGTTCTTCCACAAGGTAGAACCACACCTTAACACAACATTGCCTACCCTTATCCGGTACTAGGCTACGTACCGAGTTCCATTATAATGGAGGAACTATTACCCAACACTACACAACTCCTAACCCCAAAGGAGACCAACTCCTTATTACAACACCATCAAGGATATCAATATCCTTGGATACAACCTATCTCTATTTGTATATCGATGCACCTCATCGAGTATACAACCTTGGCATCATTCACTAATGCCACTTGACTTGACTTCTAGGCATCTTTCACTAATGACCTTGACTCGGACGTTTGGCACCTTTCACTAATGCCTTCATCTTGACTCCTTTAGCATTCTTCACTAATGCTCTAGACACGGACGTTAAGCACCTTTCACTAATGCCTTCGTCTCGACTCCTTCAACATTCTTCACTAATGCTCTAGACACGGACGTTAAGCACCTTTCACTAATGCTTTCGTCTTGAATCTTTCGGCATCCTTCACTAATGCCTTGGACACAACACTTCTACGGAGGAAGAAAGAAGTATTAACAATAGAACCTCAGTAGTCTTGATGATGACGAAGCATGGCAACTCATGGACTTGAGCTTGCTCGACTTCAAGAGGTGGTGATCTCGCCTTTAAGAGGAACCTAGAGAATCACACAAAAACAAAAGACAAACTACATAGAGAGATCCTTAGGATCTGAGGTTAGAAGGTTACAATACTTGGGGAAAGTATGTATAGGAGTGGCAACCCAAAAGGAAGAAATGACTCACTATTTATAGAAGAAATTTAGCTACTATTCCACGGATCCCACGGATCCCTCACTTGAGGGATCCATCCAGTGTAATACTGGGGATCCGTGGGACGCTCCCTTTTGCCCATGGGTTTTGGGTCATGGGTCATGGGTTATGGATTATGGGTATCCAAGTAGATATAATGTATCTACAAGATGCAATGCATCTAGTCCATGGGTTATGGGCTAAAACCATGGGTCATGGATAGTATCCATATATGACTTAGGCATGATGTCACGCAATGGGTTATGGGTCATGCTCAATGGGTATGGGTCATGGAATTTGGGTTATACCCAACTACATTCAATGTATTTTGTCAATGGGTCAAATACTTAAGTTTTTACCCATTTATATTACCCATTATAATACATACTAGTTATGTATATATTTACCCAATATATAAACACTAGTTGTTGTACATATGCATTACTAAATCATAAAATCACTTATACTTGTTTTAGCGTTTTATGTGAAAGCGTAAGTGTGTTAGTAAACTATTGGCTCAAACCATTTACGTATTTTATTTGTTTCGTTAAATGATTTTACGTTTGTTATCAACAAAACATTAGAATATCGTAAAATATAAATAAACGTTTTTACAGCTTATTTGTATTAACAATCTCCCCCTTTTTGTTGATGACAAAACATAAAACTATTTTAAGGCAAAAACTAAAATTCGTAAAAGTTCGAATTGGAGTTTTTACTCTCTTCTCCCCCTTTTGTCAAAACAAAAAGAGCGTCGAAAATAAACTAACACAATGTTTTAAGAAAAACATGTAATGAAGAAAAAAATAGAGAGCAAGTGACGGGAAGAGTTCTCGTATTAACTCCCCCTTGACGAGTCCATCCCTTTGTGAGGGCGTCAAGTAAGAAAAATTACTAAGCTAATGCATTGCAACTATGTTTGCAAATGGTCCCCCTTGATGATTGCAACTTTGCAAAGGGACGTCATGAAATGTAATCCAAATGAGGATTGTATTGCAAATGGTTTTGCAATGTAATGTTTGACACAAAGCTCCCCCTAGCTTAGTGTGTCAAAGTCTTCATGTGTATTTTAAAAATCTACAAAACAAAGGTTAGAAAACAAGTATATAAAACAAGTTAGTAGAAAGCATGTCTTCTGTTGCACGGATCCCACGGTTAGTAGAAAACATGTCTTCTAATTGGAGGGATCCGTCTAGGCATAACGCAAGGATCCAGCTGTCTGATAACAGAATTCAGCAATGGTGATGTAAAAAATAATGTTAACATCAAAGTGAGATATGTATTTAAGCAACAAACATATACTCAAAGCAATATGGCATATAAACTTTCATTCAATAAAACATAAGAGATGATCTACAAATCTCTAAAAACTAAGAGAATGATTTAGCCATGTATTATATTTTCTACTAATACTAATAAGTGACCAAAAACTTAAGAAGCATCAATGTGCTTGAGTCTAAGGATGAGTAGACTTGTTGATTTGGTCCAATCTTTCAAGAAGATGATTAAACATAAAATGCAACTAATTTCGTACTTCTTGAACAAGTCCTTGGGTGATTAGACAATTAGAGAAATTATTGTCTTGATTAGGAACCGGAGGAGATTGGATGTTTTGAGGAGGCTCTACAAATGATGGTGGGGGTACATTGAGCAATGTAGGATGAGGTTCTACTAAGAACGAAGGTGGTGGTAACGGAAATTCCTCCATATGATCAAGTCCTTGGTGGTTTCTTGTTTCCAACGGTGGACTAGTTGGTGTTGTAGGTGGTTCCCTATTTAACGAGAAGGTTGGTGAGTGGGAAGTTCTCGGTGGTGAGTGCTCTAATGAATAGAGATTTGGATGGGAGAGAGGCTCGGTGAAGGAGTGTAGTCTATGCTCTAGAAATGAAGGTTTAGACGTTTTACTAGAACTAGGTACGTTTTGGTTTAGAGCTTGATGAACCCTTTTCTAACCCAAAAGGTCTAATGCTAATTCTTGCGGTTCTCTTGGAAATTGTTGATTGGGTTTGTTGAGGTGGGATTCTAGCATTATGATCCCTTACGGGTGATGATTCGGTGGATGAAATCTCATGAACCATATGACCATTCCTTTTGGATGAACCTTTGGTTGAAGAGTTGTTGCTAAGTGCTTTGGTCATAGTGATGGCGAGGATGTAATAGAAGTCTCTAACTACTGATTTTTAGGAATGTGGTAAGAGTGATGACTTAACCTCTCAAGAGTGTTTGATTTATAAAGGGTGAATTTGAATTAAGGAATTAAATTCATGGCCACTAAGGGGATTAGGCATGCACCAAGGTCAACTATGAAGTTGTTCAGCTCTAGGGAATCATTAAATGGTAACTAAAAATGTTTAGTTTACCAAAGATGGTTTAAATTTGAAAGAAAAGTTGATTAGAAGCTTTATGTAGACACGAATCCCACAGATCCCTCTCACTAGGGATCCGTCTGTCAGACAGAAATATGGTGAGGTGATTATGCTCTTGTAGGGTCTAAGGCCTATAAATCTTAAGGTTTTGACTTTCCTTAGATGTCTTAAGTGATAGGTGACTTAAACGTCCAACCACAAAGAGTGTGGATACTTAATGATGGTTTTGGGGTAAGAAAGTGGACTTATGAGAGTGTAACTAAGTGTTTGAGGAAGATACCATTTTATTTGAAAATGACAAATGGTGGCAATTGATCCTAGAGATTAGATGATGGCTTAAGAGAAAGTTGAAAAATTCTTAAAAAATAATGAAAAATGAAAAACTAGTTTTAAGCCTATTTTAAGGTAAGAGTGACTAAAATCAATTTGCTAAAATTGATAGAAATATGATCCTAAGTTAGCTACGGGTGAATGTGAGACCTACTGTGCTTGAGGAAGGCTTAAGTGGTATTAAAGAATCATGTTTAGCCAACATGATGTGATCAAGGGGATAACTTTGATGTATAGTGATCTGTATCTGGTATCTTTTTGCCCGGATCCCACGGTTCCCTCATTGGAGGGATCCGGCTAGTTATAGTCCAAGGATCAGGCTACTGCAGAACAGAAGGCTTTCAGCAATTGTGCAATTTTTGCTCTCTTAACAAATGCTTATCCTAGTCATTTCTATAATCAGTAAATGTATGCACACAACAAGTATAACGCATAGCAAGTGTGGGGGAACTAAAAGGTAACTAAAGATGAGTGACGACGAATGCTTGAATGAATTCAAGATGTCGTAAAATCTCATCTTGCTTGTTCCTACGTTAAGATGTTCAATGCCAAATCATGGGAATTCCTACACACTACTTCCTACTCTACATAAGTATTGTTAAGTTGTTACAAACCATTGTTTTATATTGTTTTCACAAATTAAGGTCCTATGACCTTACCTTTCATCCCCATCTCCTTCCATATCACTCCCCGTCTTCATCCTCATCTTCATCCCCTCCACTCTTCATCCCACCATCTCTACTTCTTTTTCTTCAAGAAGTTAGTGAAACACTTGAAGATCCCTTTAGTTTGTTGCCATTCTTGTGATGGGCTAGGAATGTCCGGCAATTGATTGATGTAATCCAAAGGGTCGAGATCGGTGTTGCCAAGGGGGTTGCTACTTCCTTCTCCTTCTCTTTGTCTCTCCCTCTCATCCGATGAATCCGTTGGTGGGTGTGGTCTTTTGCCATCCACCATGAACCTTGTAGTTTTTCCCTCGGATAACGGCACCATAACTTTGTTGCAAAAGCTATGATCAAAGGAATACAGAGAAGGCTCTAAAGCAAAGATGAAGTTTGCTAGACGGGATAGGAGCATTTCATAAAGGAGCACCATCTTGTCCATGCTTTTCACACTCGTCATTCTCTTAATCATGTAATATGCAAGGTTAAAGCGAGTCTCGGTCACAAGGCAATAAATCATGAAGCTCAAGCACGCATTGGGATGATCCTTGTTCCCTCCGAAGCAAAGCACATTCTCCCTTACCACGACTTCCCATTTCTTATACAACGAGAACATCTCGGAAAGCTCCATTTGAAATGGATCCCTATAGATCACTTAGGAATTTCTAGTGACCCTCGATGGGGATGCCCTTTCCATGAACACGATATCCCTTACCGTGGTTGCTTCCGGGATTCTCATGTGGTAGACTTCATGATGATCTACCATGTCGTGTAGCTCCGCCAAAGACCATTCATTGGAATACATGCAAACTCCTTGATATGGAACACATAGTATTCTTCCAAATTCTACAAGTGAAAGGGTGTACTCATGCTCATTTATGATGAAGAAAATTGAGATGGTCCCGTTCTCATTCCTAACTATTCTCATTGTTTTGTAGAATTCAAGCTCGAACACCGGGCAAAATTGCTCGTTTATGTCCAAAAGACAATCAAAGCCAATTGTTTCAAAAACTTGTCGGATGTTGGTGTTAGCAAGGAATGATGGTTCTACAACACGACCTTCATGAAAAAGCCTCTTTTTGAGCAACTTGAAAGCTTTCCTATCTTCTGGGCTAAGTCCATCCTTTCGATGATACATTGGGATGTAGTGGGCGGTATCATGATAATCTTGTTGGCGGTTACTAGGCATGATTGTTCCTATACAACAAAACCACAATGTGGTGTTAATTGTGAATAGTAGCCTAAAGGGTTTGATCATAATTTTGCTCAAAACATCTTCATTGAATTCAAGGAATGAGTTTGATTTGTATTAACAATGTTAATTCTTTGATTTAGATTATCATAGAAAACAATGTGGTAACAAATTATGACAAACCCATTTGAACCCAACTTCTAAAGATGAAAATTGTAATCCTAGGAATCAAGGAATAGAAATAACAATGTAGTGAGGATTATACTCACACAAGAGATTGTTTTGCTTGAAGGAAATGATCAATTTGATCCTGTGAACAGTAACTAGGTTTTTGTTCGTGAGTCTTTGATAGAGGAAAGTGATAGTGGAACTTCCACAGTGATCATTTCTAACTTATGATTTCTTCTGTTGCACGGATCCCACGGATCCCTTGCATGAGGGATCTGGCATAACAGCAAAAATTAAGCTTAAGTATTCCTTGATAATTTTGGTTTGGGAGTTCTAAATTGTCTAGGGTTGATGTTTAAGCTCTATAACTTATGGTTTGGGGTTTTGTCGGTTTATCCTAATCCTATTTGACGAGGTTCCCCTTTTATGAATAATTCATAATTCTTTGGGAAGTTTTTCAAAAGTTATGATAAAATCCCATTTTATCATAATATAAGAAATTTCACATGGATACTCATTGACATAGATGAAATGACAATGGTCCTTTTGTGAGGAATAATTATCAAGGCTCTCGAATAGCCGAGATATCATTATTACTAGTTTGTAGTGTTGTCTATACAAATCAACGAAGAATACTATTCTTGATGATGAGTTCAATATAGATAACTACTTTAGTGATTACTAAGAAAGTGTAAACATACTACTAAGACTTTAATCATGAAATAAAAAATATCACAGAACAAAAGAGAAATATTTGTAATTTATTAAAGATCATACCTTTGCTAAATATTCTTTTTAAGGAAATAAGTATTCAGAGAAATTTTTTGTGATCTTCTTAGGATGCCCAAATCCATGTATGGGAAATACTTTGCTAAATATTCTTTTTACGAAAAGAAGTATTTAGAGAATTTCTTCATGATCTTCTTGGTATGCCCAAATCCAAGTATAGAGAATTCTTAACAAGGAAAATATTATAACGTTCTATCATTGTCCAACATTAAACAATATGATGATTTTTAAAACATGACCTTTAGAGAAGAAAGAAAAAAATCCTTCTTTGTAGTTTTCAAACATACACGTATCGTATCAAGTTTTTAAAGTTCAGCATACTCTAAGAAACTTGGTAACGAAGCTCTGATGCCAATTGTGGAAAACTAGAAGGGGGGGGGGGGTTGAATAGTTTTACCAATTAAAACTTCGTTTTAAAATATTTAGATCGACTTATGTCAATCTATTTGGATGTGTATGTTGGACATTGATAGATAGATATATAAATGTGTAATGAAAGATAGAGAGTAAGAAGCACATATGTTGAATCGATATACTCTGACCAAACTAACTATATAGCTTGTAAGGGTTTAGCAACCTTGGATAAATCCTAAATTACTAACAATGAAACACTGATATAACTCTATTAAGTATGCGGAAACTACTTCAATAAAGCTAGGAAGAATAACTTTAAACTTCAATGATTATATTAATACTTTGAACCTGCTTGATACACAGATTCACTAAAAACACTAATAACTCTAATATCGTACTTGCATGTAAGTCGATCTCTAATATTCTTTAATGTTTCGTAATCTCGTATGTTTCTAATGCCAATCTAAGGGTCCTTTTATAGGCATAAGGAGTACCCTAGTCGGTTTACAATTACAATCCTTGTACGACAAGTAATACTAATTCTACTCTAAGAATATTTTAGAATTACATAATAATCCTTAAACGATTTTGCATAGCAGTCCTTTAGCCTTTGCAGTACTTTGACACGAGCAGTACTTTGACTTTCTTTTAAGCAGTACTTTGACTTTCTTCAGTACTTTGTCTTTCTTCAGTACTTTGGCTTTATATCCCAATAATCATCCCCTAACTTGAATTCTACTTGCTTGATTTCAAGTTCCTATGTATTTTTATCTTTAACATCTTTGTCTTCAAGGAAAGATTATGTCTTTATCTTCAGATTTGTCTTGTACTCTCTATACTTGTATCATTATCATCAAAGTAGTCTTTATAAGCAATCCTTTTTAGCAATCATTATCAGCAACCTTCATCTTTTCAGCTTCTAAGTAACATATGGCAAAATGTACATCAGATCATAAAGTTTCAAACTATTCTCATCACTTCCAGGTGTGTAAACTCCTATGAGAGGTGAATCATTGAAAATTTAATGGATTTTGATGTCTCTTTACCAAAGCCATTAACTCTGGAGTAGCCAATGTTTAGATGTGTAAAACCATGGTACATTGATAACCATATGATTTTTAGCAAATCATCAGCTATCAACGGATTTGTTAAGTCTTTACCAAAAGTCGTACCCTTTTGGACTAGTTAGTTCTTACTACCATGGTGAACTAATTACCATATAAATGGTTTTTCCACAGCCTTTACCACAAGCCATTTTTATTGTGGGCTAGCCAACTCTTCACTATTACAGATATGGTGAGTTAATTACCATACAACTTATTGGCAAGTTGTCAACCATTCAACGGATTTGAGATATCTTTACCAGAGCCGTTTGCTCATGGATTAGCCAGTCCTTTTGTTAGACATGGTGGACTGATAACCTTTTGTTGTGTTAGTGCAAAGCACTTTTACCAAGTGAAACCATCTCAAAAACCATTTGTTGCTGTTAACTTGTGTTTCAAAATATTTTGCACTTAACAAAAATTGCTTATTTATTTTATTAAAAGATTTTTACTGGTTTTAAGCTGCAAGCAGTACTTTTGATAAAGTACTGTTTGTCCAGCAGTACTTTGAATAAAGTATTGATTTTTCAAAAATATATATATTTAAGAATCATACCAGTATTTATACATCATCATCAGCCATAGTTGTCCATTTGATAAATAATTCAATGACCATAAGAGCTGTTTCATTCTCCTCTTCGACTTCCATACCATGATCTAGCATTCTGATCATAAGATCTCTTGTAAGTGGATATCTTTTTTCTGCTAGCATGTGAATCATGGTCCCGTCTTCTAACTCCAAAACATGCACTCCTGATTCTTCAAAGAATCTCCAGCTAGTAATCTCCCAAACTTCTTGGTTGTTCCAGATTTCATCAGTGCTTGTTTCTTCTGTCTCCCAGATAGTTATATGATCTCCCAGCAAGACTAAGCCGACTCCAGTTGATGGAATGTGCTCAAAATATTCTTGCACTAGTTGATACAGGTGAAACAGATCTTCTATATCTATCATATGCAGTATATCCCATAACAAATTAAATACTCTAAAGCTTTCATCTTCTCTATGGACATAAGATAGTCTCCATCTTTTGATTCTACAACTTCAAATGTAGACATCTTAGACTTCTTAACTGCAACTTCTTTAGACTTAGGATGCTCAAAATCTATAACTCTTAGATAATTCCTCAGCTCATCAACTGTATCTGTTCTCAATTGAATCTTCTTTGATAGTTTTTACATCATCAGTTGTTCTCTTTCTCTTTAAGCTTCTTTTTCTTGCATCCTCATTCTGTTTTTCATCATCAAAAGGAATAATACCAGCCACTTCCTTTTGATAAGCTTCTCTAACAGCATCATACAAATCTTTCATCTCTATATACTTCAACTTATGTAAACCAGTATATCCTCTACCCTTCAGATAAGCCATCATGGCATTTCTTTCTTTCGCAATACTCTGAGGTCTTTTAGGTATAACCAGTTCAGGTTGCTTCTCTGGTAGAATAATCTCAGCATCTAATTCTGCTTGTAACTTTCTAGCAGCTTCTTCATTTTTAGCCACTTCAATAGCTCTTAATTCTGCCAAAGTAAGCTTCTTCTTCTTCTTCTTTGTTTCTACCAGTTTACCTTTTCCTTTGTCTTTAGGATCCAAAGTAGGTTGAGAAGATTTTTGCAAGACTTCAGGTTTTTCTTCAACTCCAGGGATACTAACACCTCTTGGTCTTGACATATTCAACATTATCTGAGCAATGGTCTCATCATCACTTGCAGTATGTTCTACTTTAGATGTACCAGCTTCTTCTTCATGTAATACAATTGAAGGACCAGCTTCTTCATCAAAATTTAAGGTCCTTGGTGTAATGAGCTCTTGCCTATAAGTTCCTTGAAGAGCATTACCTTGATCACAAGCACTTTGAACATCAGCACCTTGATCACCAGCACCTTGTACACCAGCACCTTGAGGCTCAGTAGGCTCAGTACTTTGAATATTAACTTGAGCATCAGTACCTTGAGGCTCAGTACTTTGAGGTTCAGCATCTTTATAAGTTTCAGCATCTGGTTCTTCATAATGTTCAGCATCTTCATTCAAATTCTCTTGATCTAAATTCCTCCCCAATTGGAATGTAGAATGCTTGGGAAACTTTATGTCCTTAGAGGCCTTCTTAAATTTCTTACCTCTCTTCTTCTGAGACTGGACCCACAATATGTGATGTTGAACTAATGGCCAGACAAATTTCTTCAATCTTCTAAATTTGTTAGTCAACCTCATAAGTTGTGCATCTTGAGCTTCATAATATTTCTTCAATCTCAATAACTCCCTTGTCAAAGCATAATTATCCAGAACCTTACCCTCAGTAGCCATAACTCCCTCATCTCCTCCAGATGTTTGAGACCCATCTGTGGAAGTATAATCATTGGGAGATGATGTTGGGTTGACCTCTGGTTCTGAATCACCATGAGCAATATCTTGCAAAGATGTAGTAGGTTGAGATGCAATACCTTACTGTGAAGCAGTACGTTGAGAAGCAGTACCTTCCCTTGAAACTGAAGGTTCGTGATCTTCACTGGAAGCAGCTACATCTCTAACAGCTTGTGCTACCTCCATCATGTGAGTAGTTAAAGGTGTATCCCTCCCAGAAAATTTGTCACTCTTTCTAGCCATGAAAGTGAACACCTTTGGTGGAAGTACAACAATAGGTAGCAAGCTAGAAGGTTTAGGTACATCCTTAAGCTGTTTGTTCAAGAAGACTTGAACAAATCGAGGGTACATTAGGAATGGTGAACCATTGGAGATGTGAGATAGCATACCATCTAGAATCATTATTGAAAAGTTAAAGGGTTGGTTGGTAGCTAATCCCACTAAGGCAGAGGCGATATTTGATCCAAATTGTTCCCATGAAGTACTCTTGGGACTTAAGCAATGAAACAATACATGAACTAGATACTTTCATTGAGGACTAAATAAGGGTTTCTTAAAATTTGTTTCAGTGAGAGACCCTTCATACCCAATATCTCTTAATGTATCCCAAAGCACTTGTTTATCAAAACGAATAGCCCCTTCCGCATCATTAAACAGTAAATCTTCCCTAATGGTGGCTTCAGTAACTCTAACTATCTTCCCAGCAACCTTAGCCTGAATAAAAGATTCATCATCTTGCATATGAGATCTAGCAGTTGCCCAAAATTGTTGAAGCCAGTGTTCAATGATGTCAGGTTCGACCAAAAGAGCATAATTGATTGATGATCCAGTGAGGAAATCAATTATGTCATGAAAAGCGACATTGGACGGTGTCTTGTCTAAGTTAGCAACCATGTTGTGCGTACTAACGGTGGTACGATTAGCCATGTTTGTTGTTATAAGAAAGAATGGTTCGATGAATAGTGAACGGTAATGAGAGAAGAGAGATATGAATGGATAAGTATAAAGATGAGAGGGAAAATCGGAGGGTAGTTATTTATAGGTAAGATTTAAAAAATCACAGCCCAATTAATAAAGTTACCGTTGTTTGAATTTTACCCCATCTTTTGACCGTTGGAACAGTACGTTGACAAGACTGCAGTGCTTTCTACGTAAGCAGTACTTTCAGAGCAGTACTTTCTGTAGGACCACTACGAATATCAACCTTATCACTTTAACAAGCGAACCCAACACACGTAACAACAGTTACGCGTAGAACACGAACAAACCAAACACAAACATATGCGTAAAAGAAAGAAAAGATAAAGATGAATGGTGACTTGATGTTTATATAAAACCGTGTATATGTTGTGAATAAGATATGCAAACAATAAGTTGTATATTCCTTGAGAGAGAAAATACACACACACACACTTTCAAGCACACCCCTCAAATGACCATTTGAGGGGTATTTATAGGTGGAATACATGAAAACCTAAAAGGCTTTCCTATGGGCCTCGTTGGACTTGGATGGGGCTTGGGGTACTTAAGCTTATAAACGGCTAACATACCCTAAAGTTTAACCAATTAGATTAGGCCAATCCATGAGCCCGTTGACTATTCTATCACGATATCTAACACACTTTACAAAGTTCCTAAACATGAATGACCATCACTTCTAATAAAACTATTAAGGCTAACAATCTCCCCCTAAGGGGTGGTCATTCAAATGATGCTCCACTTGATTAGGTCTTTACTTTTCTCGAGCAAGAACTTTGTGTGTAGATATTGAATAGTCTTGATTCTTTGTTCCTTCATGCTTTGTGATCAGATAATGTGGTTGTCTGCCGTTGTCAACTTCGTTGGTTTGGTGTCTCCACGTCTTTCTCCACCATGCTCACACTTCTATTTGACTTTGAGTTACCAATGATGTAGTTCTCGAGTCTTTAAACTATGTAGATTCTTTTACATTAACGAAGAATCATCTTTAACTTTGAGTAGCCTTTGATTTTGATGAGAACTATCATGTGTTGTTGGTATGAGCATGTGGCGAGTCTGCACGATCCATCCGCTCCAAAGCTTCCATAAGAAGAAAACATAAAAACAAATAAGCGGATTCCGGCACTTACAAGTTTGAATTTCGAGGGTGTTAACAGCATAGTGTGAAAACACGTCTCTAATTCTCACAGAGGCCGTTCCTGAACTGGAGTCCCACAAGTGAGATAACGCGATATACCAAAGTACATCTACAGTTCAGATGAGTCGCTGAGGTACACCGAAGCATCACCCCACGACTGTAGACCGTTTGAGACACACTAAGCATAATCCACGGGGAGTTACCGAAGTGACCTGCTGTCAGGGCTGCTTGATGTTGACCCTGGCAGGAGTTTCCATTCAATCACTGAAGATCACAGATTGTGAAACCTCTCATAAATGTTCTGGCAAATTGCTAAGATCTGCGTAGGACTCTAGAATATATCACATGTGTCCTTATTGATGAACAACAAGCGATGAAATGTCATGTGTTCCTATGAGATCTTTTGATGAATCTCGTGGCTCTAGACTCAATAGTGCATTTTGGTTTTCCTGAGCGGAGACTAGGGAGAGGGTCTCCTTCTTCAATACCAACGATCTCTAAGAAAAAGTCAATAGATTATGTAGGGTTCCTAGTGAGAATGAAACAAATCCTTTTAAGAGGAATTGAGTGGCTAGAAGGTTTAGTGCAGTGCGTCACTGGGTCCATGACGTCTTTGTCTTCAATACCAGTGTCATCTAGTGACAACTAGTAGCAGATGAATTGAACCCGGTTTTTGCCCTAAGGTTGAATATGGAGGGCTATTTCTTTTCACCCTTTATCACATTTATTTTTAATTCTTCAACCCCTTCTTTCTCCTTTCTCACATTACTCCTTTTTTCAATCATTCCTAAGGACTTCTAATACTAACTATTTGTGATGTCCTTAGGTAGATCCCTCCGGCTCTGGCGGATCATAGGACGAATTTCCTATTCTTAGTCACCTTATAACTCCATGACTGTCCTATTGTTGCCATAAAACCATTTTTCTTTGAAAATCTCTCAGAGTGTTTATGATAGAAAACATGTTTGAAACATTCCGAGAGTTTTATATTTTTAGAAACACTCCCCCTTCACATGTGCTTATATGTTTTGACAGAAATCTGCACATAGAGGGTAGAGTTTGCACTTTTTGAATTGATTGACTTTAAATGAACTAGACCGATTCGAGACACGTTTACATCACTAGAGAACTAGCTTGAAATTATTACCCGTCCTGGTCAAGTCCATAGAAAGTTTCTCGAGATGGTACATGATTCCTCGTCAATTCATTGGTTTCAACTGAGTCGAGCTCATTTTGAGAATCAAACAACGATCATTAAACCTTTTTTGATCACATTTTAATCACGTCTCCTCCCCCTCAAAAATAGCATATTCGTGATATTTTTTATATCAACGGATTAAACAACATTTTAGAATCTTTTGGGGAGACGAACGGATATGATTTAAGCATGAATTTGGAAAATTTTAGTTTTATACTCCCCTTTTAATAAAGCATAATCAATTAAAGGGTTTTAGAGGGAGTTATCTTGAGCACAAAATATTTTGAAAGATTTTGAAATTCTTTTTGAACAATTTTGAAAAGGTGCTCAAGATGATGATGATTTCTCACCATTTTTAAATGTAGTGCACTGAATCGTACACTAGTGATTTTCATTAAAAAGCACGAGTTTTGATTTGAAAAAATAATCAAAAGTCATCATTTCGGTCCGGGTTTCGTACTGATGTATACGAAAGCCATTTTATGAAGAAATTTTGAGAAACGACATGTTTTAGAAAACAATTTAAAGAACTCTCGCTCAAGCATCTGTACATGCCCGTATCATTGTTGAATGACATTTCTAGAAACGTACAGAATATCGATTATACGAGAGACATGTCGTGAGAAGAATATTTTTGGATTTTTGATTTTATATTGTTTTTGTATTTTTGAAAGTTTTATATTTTTATATTTTGCTTTTGTTGGTTTTTCAAATTTTGTATTTTGTTTTTCAAAAATATTTACAGCGAAGCTTTTTGAAAAATCATTTTCAAGAAGATTCAAGAAGACGTTCTAACTCCTCAGGGGTTAGGCTTCGCATTCCAATTCGTCGAACTAAATAGTCAAACCTTTCTTTTGGAAGGGCTTTAGTTAATAGATCGGCGAGTTGGTAATCAGTCTTCACGAAGAATAATTCAACAATACCATTTTCGACGTACTCTTTGATGAAGTGATAGCGGACTCTGATATGCTTAGTCTTTGAGTGATGAACAGGATTGCATGATATGGCTATGGCACTTTTCGAGTCACAATACATATGTATTTTATCGAAAGTAAAGCCATAATCTGTGAGTTGTGTTCTCATCCATAGAACTTGAGCACAACACGCAGATAGAGACACATACTCAGCTTCAGCGGTTGATAGTGCAGTGCAATCTTGTTTCTTTGAAGACCAGCTTACTAACTTTTCACCCAAAAATTGTGCTCCTCCGGATGTACTTTTTGCTGTAACTTGATCACCTGCGTGGTCCGCATCTGAAAAAGCAATTAGATCAAATCCGGATTCCTTCGGATACCAAAGTCCCATGTGAATGGATGTCTTCAGGTACCGAAAGATCCGTTTAACCTCTTTAAGGTGAAGTTCGGTAGGCTTTGCCTGAAACCGTGCTAATAAGCAAACAGCAAAATGAATATCTGGTCGACTAGCAGTAAGATACATGAGAGAACCAATCATGATCCGATATTTCTTCGGATCAATAGGTTTCCCAAGCAAATCGGCTCCAATTTTTGGTGAAGTTACCATTGGTGTTCCGACAGAGTCACAATTATCCATACCATGATTTTTCAAAATCTCAGTAGTGTATTTAGCTTGATTTATAAAAATTCCACGATGGGACTGATGTATTTGTAAACCAAGAAATAATTTTAGTTCCCCCATCATGGACATTTCAAATTTGTTTTTCATGAGATTTTCAAAATGTTTTGAAAGATTCGGATTAGTGGACCCAAAGATGATGTCGTCCATGTAAATCTGAACAATCAAAATGTCGTTTTTGCATTTTTGTGTAAACAAGGTAGGATCAACTGTTCCTTTGGTGAAATTGTTTTGGATAAGGAAAGAGGACAGTTTGTCATACCACGCTCTCGGGGCTTGTTTTAATCCATAGATTGCCTTTTTGAGTTTGTAGACGTAGTCTGGATGTTCCATGTCTATGAAGCCTTCTGGCTGACTCACGTACACTTCTTCTTTCAGAGTTCCATTCAAGAACGCGGTCTTAATGTCCATCTGATAAACCGTGATGTTTTTGTGAGCTGCATAGGCCAAGAATATCCTGACTGCTTCTAGTCTAGCTACCGGCGCGAATGACTCTTCAAAGTCTATCCCTTCCTCTTGTCTGTATCCTTTGGCCACAAGACGAGCTTTGTTGCGAATTACAGTCATCTCTTCATCCCTTTTGTTCTTCCATAACCATTTGAGATCAATGACGCGAATGTCAATTGGTCGTGGAACCATTTCCCAAGAGTCATGAAGACGGTATTGGAGAAGTTCCTCCAGCATCGCTTCTATCCATGCGGGATCTGCCATTGCCTCACGAATGTTCTTTGGCTCGATATTGCTAATTGAGCAAAGGTAAATGCACAAGTCGCAATCGGTGGCAAGTTGGCGTCTCGTCTGAATTGGCCTTGAAGGTTCACCAATAACTTGTTCAATTGGGTGGTCTTTTGTCCACTTCAGAGTAGAAGGATACCGTTGGTTAAACGTGTGCGAGTTAGATGGTTCTCGTAAGCTTGAAGAAGATTCAGCTGATTCCGTAGCAAACGGGTTTTCAAATAAGTCTTCATCTAACGTTGCATCGTTCTATATATAAGATTACAATTGCGACGGCGTCACCTTATGTTTACTTAGTTGGTATTACTCCTTAATTATCTCCTATTGATGGTTGAGTGTCACGTCTTATCTTTAATTGTGTTGTGTGTCTAAAGTTGTAGGGTATGCGTTTCTCCCTAACTCTTTGAACTTACCAAAGGGTCTCGTCTACAAACCCACTAGGGATGATAAACTCCTACTCTAAGGCGCTCTTTGGATGGTTTAGCCTACAACTACTCAGGTAATTATATTCTAAGGTTCACAAAGATGAATCAAACATTAAGTACACAACGACTGACCTATCGCATTACTAGATCATTAATCAACTAAAATAAGAAACAACCAATCAATATTCAATAATTAAGTTTCATACTTCCTAAGCAAACACACAAGTAAATTAGCCGGACATGGAGAACATGCAAGCATACACACAAATAATCAAAGACATAATTGAATTAATGAAGTAAAGACTTATCTTGATGTAAGATAGGGCTAAAAACCCTAAAATACTGTACAAGACACCTTAGGTTCGGTTTTAGGTTTTTACTCCAAAGACTCTCCACACAAAGACTGAAAAATTCGGATTCTATATAGAAGATTACAATTGCGACGGCCTCACCTTATGTTTAGTGTCGCCGTCATTAGGGTTTCGTCTTGGCCACGTTAACCTTGCGACGGCGTCACCTTAAGTCCGTGACGCCGTCCTCTTCAGCTTTTGACGTCGTCTGGATTGCATCTAGGCCGTCTGAGTAGCGACGGCCTACTCTTTCACAACTAGACGTCGTCACTTGAAAATACGAGTTTTGGGTTATGGACCGTCACAATAATTTTGGGACGGCGTCGCCATTAACACCTGACGCCGTTGCCTTCTACCTTCAGCAACTGTGAGTGTCTCGATTTTGACTTTGGCCATTTTCTTCATGTATTCGCGCCTTTTCGTCCAAATAAGTGCCATTCCAGCATTTTGCCTTCAAGAGACCTAAAAAGTGAAAAGGAACGATATTAAGCAATAACGGATACAAAAGTGATCAAATAAGGACTTAAACGACCCCTCAAAATGGTACCTTTTAAAACCTTATCAGAACCCGCTTGTTACGAAGTTTTGTGAAAGGAACGAGAAGAAGAAGGTTAAGTATAGTGTGAAAACGGAGGCAAATGCTAATTTAAAGTTCAAAAATCTCACCGACGGGGAGAAACATGCTTTTCGGGAAAGCTTGTCGAAGTTACAACATAGGACATGTCTGGTTCCGAGGGTGATTGATTGGGATTTATTTGAGGAATGTGATTGTGAAGATGAGTTAAGAGGAATGATGCGAACGTCTTATGTATATCCAGGAGATGGAGATTCGTTCAATGATTTGTCATGGGAAAGAGCATTTAGCGTCAATGAAGAGGTCTATCGAGAATGGTGTATGGAATTCTTTTCAACCATGTATTTTGAAAGAAAGGTGGATGTTCGGAACTTGATGACGGAGATTTGTGTTTGGTTTAGGCTTTGTGGAAGGGATCATGCTTACACGTTGCCAGCTTTTGGCGTGGCTCTTGGTTTGTATGAGCCACATGAGGTTAATCATCGATTATTTGAAACTCACTTTTCTAGACTTCGGAGGTTTGAAAAAGACTACCCTAGTATTCCCGCTTATTGGAATCAAGTGGGAGATCCTACTTGCGCTAGGAGGAATGCTTCAACCATCAGGAATCAGTTGATGAGGATACTTCACAAGTTGATTGTGACCGGGCCATTTAATAGATTTGGAAGCAGGGACAAATGTCAGAAACCGGACTTATGGGTTATGAAGTTACTGGAAGAAACTAAGGACGGTAATGCCATTTGGCAGATAGCCGAATATTTGTCTAGGAGATCCCCGGGAATCAAGAGCAACAGTAACATTTGTGGAGGACATTTTGTGACAAAATTGGCGAAGAATCTTGGGTATTATGTTGATGAGGAATTGGCTAAGTGTGGAGAGCCAAAGTATAGTGATACGTGGACTGCGCAAGGTTTTGGTAATGCTTTGAACAGGAGATTGAAAACCGTAGGGTTATGGGTTGAACCAAGACCACAACAGCAACCACCACAACAGCAAGGGAATATACCAATGGAGAACGTGCAAATGGGTACGTCCAGTAGTTTTGATTCAGGTTGGGGAGAGTGGAACCAACATCTAGATGAGATTCAATGTAGGGATGTGTGGAGAGACTCGATGATGTTGAGAAACAACTACATCAATGATTATTCGATGCCTATCTTTCAACACATGGCTCGTGAAGCCAATTATGAGTTGCCACCCTACAATCCACCAAATGTTCCACCGTATCCTTTCCCTTACACTTCTTATCCTGGACCCTATCCGTATCCATATCCTGGGTACGCACCGTTTCCTGATCCAATGCCCCTATATGGTCGATTACCTGAAGTTGGAGGAACAAGCTACGAGGTTGGAGGATCATCATCAGGAGTTGGAGGTAAGAAGAAAAAGAGGAGAGTTCGTTCAGAAATTATAGACGAAAACTATGTAACCAAAAGTGATGATGATGAGTATGATGATGAAGAAGGAGAAGACATGAGCGAGGATGACGAGTGATTGTGGATCATTCGTGAATTATGGTTTCAAAAACAATGGTCATGATGTGTTTTTAAAACAATTTCTATCTTTTGATCCGTATCTTTAGGATGTTTTGCGTACTTTGTTTGGTTCTATCTAGTTTTTAGTAGTTTTGTTTTGTTTTGTGCATTGCGTGTTGCAGTTTTTTGTTTGCAGGATGGATGTGTTGGAAGCTTATTGATGGTCAAACGTTTCGAGTTGGATAACTCACAGGCTTGCTAATGACCCAATGTGCATATTGCATATTCTATCCCGTGGTATCTTTTAACTATTTTTTTCCATTTTCTTTACTTTGAAGTTCATTTTTCATTACATTGAGGACAATGCAAAACTTAAGTATGGGGGAGGGAAGAAAATAGGAAAAATGATACGCATTTTTATTTATTTTTAGATAACTTTTGGATGCAAGTGATTAGAAGAAATTCGCCCTTGATGGTCTAATTGTTTTCACGCGTTATTGATACTTAAAATACATAACTTGGAATTTCAATGGTAAAGTGAGAATTTTTGAAATATTTTTTGAATTTGAACCAAATTACTGAAGTAATTCATTTTGGATTCGATAGCATTTTCTAGCATGCATAATAGCCTTTTTCCCACATTTTTGTGAGGTTTCTTTTTGTATAAAACACATCTTTTGTTTTATATTTGCTATGAGTGTGCCGGTGATTATGTCGATTCTAGAACTTGTACTAGTTATGCATTACGGTTAAAATCACCTTCGAGTGATCTAAATATTTTCAAGTGATAAGAGGCACCTTAGGAATAAAACCAAATGGCCTTCCATTTTTACATCTAATGATATATTAGCTAACCACATTGGTTAGTTAACCACCCACATGGACCCATTTTGTTAGTGCTCATCTTTAGCACTAGATACCCTTAGTTACACCCTTTGAGCCAATCTTTTCAGTTGTTAAATCCAGAAAAATACAAAAATATTTTACACTTCAAGCTTTAGCCAACCCTTATCAAGTCTATTGGTTTGTTGCCAGTTGTTTGGAATGATTGGATTGTTGTTTTTGATGATTATGAAGAAGATACACTTTGTTTATAGTGTGTACCATTCTCCATCTTGGATGAAAGAGACGTCTTTCTCGATTTTTTTTTGGTGTATGCTTATACTAAGTGTGAAAAAAAAATAATAATAATAATTTTATAGCCAATGAGCTATATGAGGGATATTGATTAGCCATTGAGCTAAATTGAGTTATATATATTTGCGGAGAATCGATATGTGAAGAGGAGTAATAATCATTTTTCGGGATCGTGGTTTGTATGATGGCTTGCAACATGGAGGTTTGGACTTGATTTTATTTTTATTTTAAAACCAATTTCATAAACTATCCCATGCCTTATCCATACCTTTTATGAACCCTCAGCCTTAACGTTATAACCCGAATAAAAGACCTCTTTGATGAATTTATTTTCTTTGTTTTGATACTTGTACAAGCTTATGGTAAAAAGCATTGATCATGACTAGGAATTGAGTGATTTACATATACCCACCAGTATATGAGTGTTGAGTGAAATCTTAAAACCATTCGTGAGGTGTTCTAGTTATGTTATCTAAAGTGTTTGGTTCATTTTTAGAAAATTTTCACATATTATAAGCAAACCAATGATTATCTTTTATGGTAATTGTTACATTTTTCTAGAGCCATGGTGTCATAAACCATTGAAATCAATCTTTGCAAATGTTAGACCTACTCGAGGGCGAGTAGAGCTTAAGTGTGGGGGAATTTGATAACGTCTAAAATGAACATGTTTTTAGTAGCGTTATTGTCAGTTTTGTGCATGGTATTCGGCTATATTTACTCATAACTGTTGCAAAAGTGCAAAGATGCGTATTGTGTATGTATATGTAGCCAGGTATCGCGAATAATGAAGAAATGAAGTTTTTTATGCACATTTGGAAGATTCTCGAGGAAGGAAGTTGAGCTTGGAAGCTTTTGGACTCAATGATATGGAAGCGTAGTAATTTCTAAGCATCTACAGCAAGGAAAGATCAAGTTTGGCTTTGGAAATCATCAACGTAAGCAAAGAATGAAGAGTAAAGGAGAAAAGTCAACAAAAAGTCAAAATAGCAAAAACCCAGCCGATCGGTCGTAACCCGTAACCGGATCCGGCTGGGCAATTGGTCAAGGCAAAACCGATTCGGTCGGATAAGAAACCGATCCGGTTTCTGGCACTGCAGTTACACAAAATCGCATTTATTGTTGCCTTAACTCCCCATAATCATTGGAGTCCGATCATTTCTTGATATTTACTTGGAGAGAACGTTTTTTGGTCAGTTAAGCAAGAACTTTGGCTATATAAAGAACCTAGTACTAGTATACTAAGTGTGACACAACCAAAAGAGTGTTAGTTTACACCAAAACTAATACTAACCCTATTATTTCAGCCCAAAAGCTTAGTACTTATTGAAAAACGCCCAGGAGCAAGGAGGGAACCATTCTCATCCATTGTTTCGGTAGTTTGGAGTTGTGCGGTGATCCTAGGTGATTGGAGGCGCGTGGTTGCTACAATCCACGATTTCTAATTCTTGTAATCACAAAAGTTTAGGTATTCTATGAACTTTGTTATGGAAATCTATTCTCTTGAATTGTTTGAATTACCTTGTTATGACTTGTGTTTAGATATTATTGTTTTCATGGAGTAGTTTGTGATATACTTGTGTGTTGGAATGTAATTAATCATAATAGTGTTCTCAAAATGTGATGCATGTATATATGATCTTGTTTAAATGAGTTTGTTGGAAAAATACTAGTCTTGGTTTGATTTGTCAATAAAACATGTTTTAAGAAAAAGGACCGAAAGGATTTCTCTTGTGTTTTATTCCAAAAAGTGAAGTGACAAACTAGTATGGGGATATGGTGATTGACAACCACCATGTTTTGCTTATTAAAACAAGACTAGGAACATTTTCATCACGAAGGGTCGAAAGATTCGTAAGAACAATTTCAATAAGAACATGTTGCAAACAAATGGAACTTCTATAGGATAATCATTGGGATAAGGACCGAAAGGATTACCTAAATGTTTTTGTTCTTAGAATGATTTTTACAAACAAATACCATGGTTGGGGAATCATTTGCTTATGATTTGTGCATCATACTAAGAGTATACACCAAACCTTTATGAACACTATTTATGGTTGATTATAAGACTACACACAAGTATATATTTATATTCTTGATTCGTATTTCACTAGATCACACTTATTTGAGGAAGCCTTGACAAGCTTTCTTGTTAGAAACTTTTTAATCAAATCGATTTCAAACAAAAAAATCCCTTGGGACGATCCCGACTTACCAAAATTTGCTATTACGGACGAGTATACTTGCTCGTATGTGTTAATAGGTTAGACGGTTAATTCGTGTTTATAAATTTTTAAAACTTGCACCAACCGAGCACATCAGAAGTATAACTTGCCAACAGAAAACTAGTAAGCACTAACACTATCATCCGAGGTTTTACCTTACTCTTGCTCGACCAACCCTTTGATATAGATCTTATTCCCATCAAGCTCGGTAGTTTCGATGTTGTTATTGGCATGGATTGGCTATCCAAAAACCATGCAAGAATCATATGTGACAAAAAAAGTTGTTCACATCCCTTTCAATGATGAAACCTTGATTATCAGGGGTGAACGAAGTCAAACTCGCTTAAGTATCATATCCTACATCAAAATGGTGAAGTATATCAACAAAGGATGCAATGCATTCTTGGCTCAAGTAACGGAGAAAAATTCGGAGGAGAAGCGACTTGAAGATGTGCATGTAGTAAAGGATTTTCTGAAAGTGTTTCCCGAAGATTTTTCCGGTCTTCCACCTGTTCGGCAAATCGAGTTTCAAATTGATCTTGTGCCGCGAGAAACCTTTGTTGCCCGAGCACCATACGGATAAGCTCCATCCGAAATGCAAGAGCTATCTAACCAATTGCAAGAATTTTCTGATAACATCTGACCGAGTTCTTCGCCATGGGGAGCTCCGGTTTTCTTTGTCAAGAAAAAGGACGGGTCTTTCCAAATGTGTATAAATTATCGGGAGTTGAACAAATTTACGATTAACAATTGATATCCACTACCCTGGATTGATGATCTGTTCGAACAGTTACAAAGATCTAGTGTCTACTCAAAAATTGATCTTAGGTCGGGTTACCATCAACTGCGAGTGTAACAACCCGTAATTTTTCATATGGTTAAATGACCATTTTACCCTTTGACTTTTAAAGTTGACTTTTGACTATTTGACTTTTCTCGTAACGTAAATGCAATAACTGTAATCGGTAATTGTCCGGTAAATTTTTTTTAGTCAATTAATTCACTTTGATTCGAATTGTTACTCTGTGAGCGTTTTCGTTCACTTCTGTCTATTTAACGAGAAGTTATCTCGTCAAACGTGAAAAGCTACATATATCGCGTAACTGACACCGTGTTAGTTATGGTTTAATTCCGATAACTATTTTTCGGAATCGATAATATTGCTTATATGCTATTTTTTTTAAATAACACTTACAGGAATATATTTCTTGCAATTACCAATCCGAGATATCGCTTTTACATTTTAGCTCAACGAGACACGGGGTACACGATATACAATTAAAACAAACCGCCTTATTTTTTTTCCTTTCTTCTTACTTAAACAGATAGACTTCATCTATCTTATCCATTATCTCTCATTGTACATATCTGCTTTCCTTCTTCTCACTAATATCAAAAGAAGAAAAAGAGAATCATCTCCCCCTCTCTCTTGCGAACGACAACCAGCAGCAACATCACCACCACAACCGCCCTGCCACCACCCGCCTCCTGCTGCCATCACCATCAAGACAAGAGAGTGCTAGAGTTTTGATAAAGGTTGCGCTAGGTTTGTGACTGGGTTTCGTTTGATTCGAGTGAATCACCACCTCGACCTCGTCATCCCCATCTTTATTCCTCCCTCGTTTCCATGGATATGCCAAAAGATCATATCAATCTTGTTATTCTTATTCTAATAAAAATTGTATATGAAATAATCGTTACTGTTTTTGTGGACTAAACCTGGGATTAAAAACGTTTTTAGAAACCAAACCGTGTGGTATAATCGTTGTAAATGGGTGTTTGTTTGTACTTGTTGTCACAGACCACCCAGCAGGGGTGCGCTTGGTCTGTTCTTCTGGTTCAGCAACGACACACCAGGTCTGTTTGTTTCCCGCTATCACAGCCCATAAAAGGGTGTTTAACTGTTGCAACGCAGCCCCAACAGGGGGCATTTGTTGCTGAAACGTAGCCCCAACAGGGGGCGTTTAATTGCTGCAATACAGCCCTAAAAGGGTCCGTTTTGCTTGCTTAGTCTTTCTACATAGAGGGTGCATTTGGAGCTGTTAAGTTCAGCCCCTAAAGGGTGCGTTTGGTTTGCTTATTTTTCTGCACTTAAAGGGGTGTTTGGAATTACTTATTTTCAAATATATAATCTGTCCAGATTTCATCTCGTATGAACAGTAGCTATAAAATATTTTTGACAACATATAATCTTAAAAATATGTTAGTATACTTAATTACCTTTCTGGGGATATAAAGAACGTCGAAAACGGACTCATAACGAAGAAGATACGGCCGATTTAAGATTGATAAAATACAAGACATTTTGACAGCAATTACGTAATAATTTACTTGCTGATCTGATTTTAAAACAAGGTTTTGGACCCTTTCTAGTCCGAACCGGCTTAAGTGTAAAACATTAAAGTTGTCCGAAATGATGTTTTACTGCTAAACGCGAGGTTTTTAAGCTTGAAAGTATAAAATAAAGGATTTAAGCTTGGTCAAAGTCGGGCAATTTTTCTGAAAAATTCAAAGTTGCTTATTTTTCCGGAAAATAGTATATATTAAAAATTCTATTTTCCCAAATTCCGACAAAAAGACGAAAAATCCTAAATTCATAAAAATCTTATAATTTCTTATAATTCATTTGGAATGTTTTAAAAGCATGTTTTCTTTTATAAGAAACTTCATTTTATTTATTTTGAGGTTTTCGGAAGTGTGTCGGATTCCATTGTTTTATCGTTAATTTATTTTCTTGGTTTCTTTCTTATATAATACCGGTGACGTATTGTATACCTCGACATCTTTTATAAATTCCTTGTTTATTTTTCCTGAAGTATTTGTGTGTCGTTAGTGTCTCGATTTCCCTTTCGTCATTGTCTACTCAACTTGAGTCTTGGTCAATATTTATTGACTATTCCTTATAATGTATTGGGATATACATTATGCTTTAGTGTGAGTTGTGTTTGGAGTGGGTACATGTCGACTCTTTGTATTCTTACCAACACACGAAACATTAATAATAAACTTTTAAGATATGATATTAGACATTTAAACAAACATTGATACAAGTATTCCACGAAAACTAAGACACGTTGTCTTCTGAAAACTCATTTACTTTACCATACGTATTCTGAGATAAGCCGTATACTAGTAGGTTGTGCCAAAGACGTATCGTCGTGCATGTACTCTTATATCGTCGTGCGATGCCACATTGTGATACTACTGTGTTACATTTCTCAATGCCAGTCGTGTTAGTTGTGATTCTTGTATTTCTTCGGACTAAGGCAAGTATTCACGAACCCCCTTTTTAATTATTTTAATCATTTTGGGGTGGAATGCATAAACCTAAATTTAAGCTATATTGTTTGCACTATATTATGAACTATTTGAACCTTTTTGACATATTTTGAACTCGTTTGACTTGCCTTGACCTTATAATTTGACTTGAACCTTTAAACTTTACTTTGAATCTTGGACTTAATTATGAACTTATGACTTGTTTGAACCTAATGGACCGTACGTCCTTGACCTAAAGTCTCCCATGTTCGGAGCATCGTAAAGTCTCCTATGTTCGGAGCAGCCTAAAGTCTCCCTTGTTCGGAGCAGACCTTGACCTAAAGTCTCCCATGTTTGGAGCATCCTAAAGTCTCCCCTATTCGGAGCATTGCCGAGTCTCCCATGTTCGGAGCAGTCACTATGTGATAGTATATAATAGTTGTTATGATGGACTGTCCGTACAAACAGTGCATTCGCACTGTAAGTCCCCGATTGGTTTGCCGTTCGCACTCCAATTTATACGTACCGTTCGTACGGCCTCCTTGTGTGGGGCAGTAGGTAATATGGATAGCACTATTAGAGGTCGGCCAACCTCTCTTTCCCCTGTCTACGGAATGCATATTATTTATTTTTGGGGCTTTGCCGCATAACTTTATTATATATGAGGCGTTATTATTTGATATGACCACGTGTGCTTGACCATAAATTGTGCTATCTATTATGCAATGGTTTGTGAAAACATAGGTTGCAAGTCTTGTATGGGCGGGATTTGCAACTGGATGGTTTGACAAAGCCTTTGCCTTTGGACCTTTCTCAAAAACTTTGGACTTAATTTTATTGTGAAAATATATCTGAACTCTTCCTCTAAAAAGACTTTCATATTATTTAAAACTTGTGTACTCACCAACTATTTTCATAGTTGACCCGTTTTTCTCATGCATTTCAGGTGATTAAAGGTCGTTTTCTATGACTGGAACTTTGAACTATGAAGTAACACCTTCAGTCGACTTCCGCTGCTAGACTGATTTTGGGGGTGTTACAGATTGGTATCAGAGCCAAAGGTTATAGAGAATGCCGATTTTTCTAAAATAAAATCTGCAACTATAACCAGAATAAAGTTTTCTTAAACACCGACATCATACGAGTTGACTAGTCCGAGCATTGCATCGTTACTCCTCAATTATACATAGTCTGATCACCTATGTCTAATTCAGGAAGAATCATGCAATGATGGGAGTAGTAGTCTCAGATCATGTTTGGTCGAGTCTTAAAATGGGCAGTCACCTGAAATTGCATCGGTCGTGTGTGCGTGCATTGCATGTTTGCATTCGTAATTGTGCATTGAATCATGTAGTCAGAATAGTTACTAAGTACTTTTGTTACGACATGCCTTGTCCTATTTTTGGTACAATAAGTCTTATTATATCTTCCGTTCCAATTACGTACTTACAGTCTATAGTCCTGCCAAATCTTCACCGACTATCGTTTTATATCCACCTTCTTATCAAGGTCCGTACTTGCGACAGATCCAGAGGGTCGGAACCTCTGAACCCCTGGGAACGACTTATTATGCATCGCCTTTCCATTCCTTACGACCATTGGAATCTACATACTATAATTCTGGACGACATGATATCCGGCTTTAACTATAGCATTGGTTCAATTGTTCATGACGTTGATTGTGATGATCCATGTGCTCTGAGCGTTATTCTAGTGTACTATCATTTTTCGTTCATATCTCTGGAACTTGTATTTCTTTTTAGGCTATTGACTACTTCGCCAAAAATGGACAAAACTTTTGGATACTGCGTCTCGTGCAAACTATATTAAAATTTTAATAAAGACCGGAGGTGAAACGACTAACCCTTCCTTACTCGCTAGACAATTGATGTCTACTAAACTTCTTTAACTAGTAAAAGTTCTTTACATATATTAGAACTGATTTATTGTATCTCTTCAAAAATCTTGAAACCTTTCTTCTAAGCCTATTTGTCTAACCTCTTGGATAGAACTTCTTCTCATCATCTATATTTTGTATTATCCCTTAAAAATTACTAGCTTGAAGCTTGATATTAATCAGAAATTTTGCTCACTGATAAAACTATAAAAGAGTTCCTGATTTCACCTGGGAGCGTGAGATCAAAATTCATCACAAATACCCACATTTTTTCCAGACATCTCAACATCAACATCAGACTTTTCAAAATCTTCGTTAGAATTGGATCGATAGCTTACAGACTCGAACTACCACCTGAATTTAGCAGTGTACACGACGTAATTCAGTTGTACAATCAGAAGAAGTGTCATATTGATGAGGCACTCATTATTTCTCTGGAATAGATCCAGATTAATGAACGTCTGAACTCTATCGAAGGACCTACTGAAAGACCAAACGACTTAAGAAAGCTGCATTTCTATTGTCAAAGTTCGATGGGACTTGAGAAAAGTTCCTGAATTCACGTAGAAACGTGAAAATGAACTCAAACACACCGTCAGCAGATAACACTCGCTGAACTTCGGGACGAAGTTCCCATAAGGGGTAGAGACTGTAACAACCCGTAATTTTTCATATGGTTAAATGACCATTTTACCCTTTGACTTTTAAAGTTGACTTTTGACTATTTGACTTTTCTCGTAACGTAAATGCAATAACTGTAATCGGTAATTGTCCGGTAAATTTTTTTTAGTCAATTAATTCACTTTGATTCGAATTGTTACTCTGTGAGCGTTTTCGTTCACTTCTGTCTATTTAACGAGAAGTTATCTCGTCAAACGTGAAAAGCTACATATATCGCGTAACTGACACCGTGTTAGTTATGGTTTAATTCCGATAACTATTTTTCGGAATCGATAATATTGCTTATATGCTATTTTTTTTAAATAACACTTACAGGAATATATTTCTTGCAATTACCAATCCGAGATATCGCTTTTACATTTTAGCTCAACGAGACACGGGGTACACGATATACAATTAAAACAAACCGCCTTATTTTTTTTCCTTTCTTCTTACTTAAACAGATAGACTTCATCTATCTTATCCATTATCTCTCATTGTACATATCTGCTTTCCTTCTTCTCACTAATATCAAAAGAAGAAAAAGAGAATCATCTCCCCCTCTCTCTTGCGAACGACAACCAGCAGCAACATCACCACCACAACCGCCCTGCCACCACCCGCCTCCTGCTGCCATCACCATCAAGACAAGAGAGTGCTAGAGTTTTGATAAAGGTTGCGCTAGGTTTGTGACTGGGTTTCGTTTGATTCGAGTGAATCACCACCTCGACCTCGTCATCCCCATCTTTATTCCTCCCTCGTTTCCATGGATATGCCAAAAGATCATATCAATCTTGTTATTCTTATTCTAATAAAAATTGTATATGAAATAATCGTTACTGTTTTGTGGACTAAACCTGGGATTAAAAACGTTTTTAGAAACCAAACCGTGTGGTATAATCGTTGTAAATGGGTGTTTGTTTGTACTTGTTGTCACAGACCACCCAGCAGGGGTGCGCTTGGTCTGTTCTTCTGGTTCAGCAACGACACACCAGGTCTGTTTGTTTCCCGCTATCACAGCCCATAAAAGGGTGTTTAACTGTTGCAACGCAGCCCCAACAGGGGGCATTTGTTGCTGAAACGTAGCCCCAACAGGGGGCGTTTAATTGCTGCAATACAGCCCTAAAAGGGTCCGTTTTGCTTGCTTAGTCTTTCTACATAGAGGGTGCATTTGGAGCTGTTAAGTTCAGCCCCTAAAGGGTGCGTTTGGTTTGCTTATTTTTCTGCACTTAAAGGGGTGTTTGGAATTACTTATTTTCAAATATATAATCTGTCCAGATTTCATCTCGTATGAACAGTAGCTATAAAATATTTTTGACAACATATAATCTTAAAAATATGTTAGTATACTTAATTACCTTTCTGGGGATATAAAGAACGTCGAAAACGGACTCATAACGAAGAAGATACGGCCGATTTAAGATTGATAAAATACAAGACATTTTGACAGCAATTACGTAATAATTTACTTGCTGATCTGATTTTAAAACAAGGTTTTGGACCCTTTCTAGTCCGAACCGGCTTAAGTGTAAAACATTAAAGTTGTCCGAAATGATGTTTTACTGCTAAACGCGAGGTTTTTAAGCTTGAAAGTATAAAATAAAGGATTTAAGCTTGGTCAAAGTCGGGCAATTTTTCTGAAAAATTCAAAGTTGCTTATTTTTCCGGAAAATAGTATATATTAAAAATTCTATTTTCCCAAATTCCGACAAAAAGACGAAAAATCCTAAATTCATAAAAATCTTATAATTTCTTATAATTCATTTGGAATGTTTTAAAAGCATGTTTTCTTTTATAAGAAACTTCATTTTATTTATTTTGAGGTTTTCGGAAGTGTGTCGGATTCCATTGTTTTATCGTTAATTTATTTTCTTGGTTTCTTTCTTATATAATACCGGTGACGTATTGTATACCTCGACATCTTTTATAAATTCCTTGTTTATTTTTCCTGAAGTATTTGTGTGTCGTTAGTGTCTCGATTTCCCTTTCGTCATTGTCTACTCAACTTGAGTCTTGGTCAATATTTATTGACTATTCCTTATAATGTATTGGGATATACATTATGCTTTAGTGTGAGTTGTGTTTGGAGTGGGTACATGTCGACTCTTTGTATTCTTACCAACACACGAAACATTAATAATAAACTTTTAAGATATGATATTAGACATTTAAACAAACATTGATACAAGTATTCCACGAAAACTAAGACACGTTGTCTTCTGAAAACTCATTTACTTTACCATACGTATTCTGAGATAAGCCGTATACTAGTAGGTTGTGCCAAAGACGTATCGTCGTGCATGTACTCTTATATCGTCGTGCGATGCCACATTGTGATACTACTGTGTTACATTTCTCAATGCCAGTCGTGTTAGTTGTGATTCTTGTATTTCTTCGGACTAAGGCAAGTATTCACGAACCCCCTTTTTAATTATTTTAATCATTTTGGGGTGGAATGCATAAACCTAAATTTAAGCTATATTGTTTGCACTATATTATGAACTATTTGAACCTTTTTGACATATTTTGAACTCGTTTGACTTGCCTTGACCTTATAATTTGACTTGAACCTTTAAACTTTACTTTGAATCTTGGACTTAATTATGAACTTATGACTTGTTTGAACCTAATGGACCGTACGTCCTTGACCTAAAGTCTCCCATGTTCGGAGCATCGTAAAGTCTCCTATGTTCGGAGCAGCCTAAAGTCTCCCTTGTTCGGAGCAGACCTTGACCTAAAGTCTCCCATGTTTGGAGCATCCTAAAGTCTCCCCTATTCGGAGCATTGCCGAGTCTCCCATGTTCGGAGCAGTCACTATGTGATAGTATATAATAGTTGTTATGATGGACTGTCCGTACAAACAGTGCATTCGCACTGTAAGTCCCCGATTGGTTTGCCGTTCGCACTCCAATTTATACGTACCGTTCGTACGGCCTCCTTGTGTGGGGCAGTAGGTAATATGGATAGCACTATTAGAGGTCGGCCAACCTCTCTTTCCCCTGTCTACGGAATGCATATTATTTATTTTTGGGGCTTTGCCGCATAACTTTATTATATATGAGGCGTTATTATTTGATATGACCACGTGTGCTTGACCATAAATTGTGCTATCTATTATGCAATGGTTTGTGAAAACATAGGTTGCAAGTCTTGTATGGGCGGGATTTGCAACTGGATGGTTTGACAAAGCCTTTGCCTTTGGACCTTTCTCAAAAACTTTGGACTTAATTTTATTGTGAAAATATATCTGAACTCTTCCTCTAAAAAGACTTTCATATTATTTAAAACTTGTGTACTCACCAACTATTTTCATAGTTGACCCGTTTTTCTCATGCATTTCAGGTGATTAAAGGTCGTTTTCTATGACTGGAACTTTGAACTATGAAGTAACACCTTCAGTCGACTTCCGCTGCTAGACTGATTTTGGGGGTGTTACAGATTGGTATCAGAGCCAAAGGTTATAGAGAATGCCGATTTTTCTAAAATAAAATCTGCAACTATAACCAGAATAAAGTTTTCTTAAACACCGACATCATACGAGTTGACTAGTCCGAGCATTGCATCGTTACTCCTCAATTATACATAGTCTGATCACCTATGTCTAATTCAGGAAGAATCATGCAATGATGGGAGTAGTAGTCTCAGATCATGTTTGGTCGAGTCTTAAAATGGGCAGTCACCTGAAATTGCATCGGTCGTGTGTGCGTGCATTGCATGTTTGCATTCGTAATTGTGCATTGAATCATGTAGTCAGAATAGTTACTAAGTACTTTTGTTACGACATGCCTTGTCCTATTTTTGGTACAATAAGTCTTATTATATCTTCCGTTCCAATTACGTACTTACAGTCTATAGTCCTGCCAAATCTTCACCGACTATCGTTTTATATCCACCTTCTTATCAAGGTCCGTACTTGCGACAGATCCAGAGGGTCGGAACCTCTGAACCCCTGGGAACGACTTATTATGCATCGCCTTTCCATTCCTTACGACCATTGGAATCTACATACTATAATTCTGGACGACATGATATCCGGCTTTAACTATAGCATTGGTTCAATTGTTCATGACGTTGATTGTGATGATCCATGTGCTCTGAGCGTTATTCTAGTGTACTATCATTTTTCGTTCATATCTCTGGAACTTGTATTTCTTTTTAGGCTATTGACTACTTCGCCAAAAATGGACAAAACTTTTGGATACTGCGTCTCGTGCAAACTATATTAAAATTTTAATAAAGACCGGAGGTGAAACGACTAACCCTTCCTTACTCGCTAGACAATTGATGTCTACTAAACTTCTTTAACTAGTAAAAGTTCTTTACATATATTAGAACTGATTTATTGTATCTCTTCAAAAATCTTGAAACCTTTCTTCTAAGCCTATTTGTCTAACCTCTTGGATAGAACTTCTTCTCATCATCTATATTTTGTATTATCCCTTAAAAATTACTAGCTTGAAGCTTGATATTAATCAGAAATTTTGCTCACTGATAAAACTATAAAAGAGTTCCTGATTTCACCTGGGAGCGTGAGATCAAAATTCATCACAAATACCCACATTTTTTCCAGACATCTCAACATCAACATCAGACTTTTCAAAATCTTCGTTAGAATTGGATCGATAGCTTACAGACTCGAACTACCACCTGAATTTAGCAGTGTACACGACGTAATTCAGTTGTACAATCAGAAGAAGTGTCATATTGATGAGGCACTCATTATTTCTCTGGAATAGATCCAGATTAATGAACGTCTGAACTCTATCGAAGGACCTACTGAAAGACCAAACGACTTAAGAAAGCTGCATTTCTATTGTCAAAGTTCGATGGGACTTGAGAAAAGTTCCTGAATTCACGTAGAAACGTGAAAATGAACTCAAACACACCGTCAGCAGATAACACTCGCTGAACTTCGGGACGAAGTTCCCATAAGGGGTAGAGACTGTAACAACCCGTAATTTTTCATATGGTTAAATGACCATTTTACCCTTTGACTTTTAAAGTTGACTTTTGACTATTTGACTTTTCTCGTAACGCAAACCCAATAACTGTAATCGGTAGTTATCCGGTAAATTTTTTTTTGTCAATTAATTCACTCTGAGTCGAATTATTACTCTCTGAGCGTTTTCGTTCACTTCTGTCTATTTAACGAGAAGTTATCTCGTCAAACGTGAAAAGCTACATATATCGCGTAACTGACACCGTGTTAGTTATGGTTTAATTCCGATAACTATTTTTCGGAATCGATAATATTGCTTATATACTATTTTTTTAAATAACACTTACAGGAATATATTTCTTGCAATTACCAATCCGAGATATCGCTTTTACATTTTAGCTCAACGAGACACGGGGTACACGATATACAATTAAAACAAACCGCCTTATTTTTTTCCTTTCTTCTTACTTAAACAGATAGACTTCATCTATCTTATCCATTATCTCTCATTGTACATATCTGCTTTCCTTCTTCTCACTAATATCAAAAGAAGAAAAAGAGAATCATCTCCCCCTCTCTCTTGCGAACGACAACCAGCAGCAACATCACCACTACAACCGCCTCCTGCCGCCATCACCATCAAGACAAGAGAGTGCTAGAGTTTTGATAAAGGTTGCGCTAGGTTTGTGACTGGGTTTCGTTTGATTCGAGTAAATCACCACCTCCACCTCGTCATCCCCATCTTTATTCCTCCCTCGTTTCCATAGGTATGCCAAAAGATCATATCAATCTTGTTATTCTTATTCTAATAAAAATTGTATATGAAATAATCGTTACTATTTTCGTGGACTAAATCTGGGATTAAAAACGTTTTTAGAAACCAAATCGTGTGGTATAATCGTTGTAAATGGGTGTTTGTTTGTACTTGCTGTCACAGACCACCCAGCAGGGGTGCGCTTGGTCTGTTCTTCTTGTTCAGCAATGACACACCAGGTTTGTTTGTTTCCCGCTATCACAGCCCACCAAAAGGGTGTTTAACTGCTACAACGCAGCCCCAACAGGGGGCATTTGTTGCTGAAACGCAGCCCCAACAGGGTGCGTTTAATTGCTGCAATACAGCCCCAAAAGGGTCCGTTTTGCTTGCTTAATCTTTCTACATAGAGGGTGCATTTGGAGCTGTTAAGTTCAGCCCCTAAAGGGTGCGTTTGGTTTGCTTATTTTTCTGCACTTAAAGGGGTGTTTGGAATTACTTATTTGGAAATATATATCTGTCCAGATTTCATCTCATATGAACAGTAGCCATAAAATATTTTTGACAACATATAATCTTAAAAATATGTTAGTATACTTAATTACCTTTCCGGGGATATAGAGAACGTCGAAAACGGACTCATAACGAAGAAGATACGGCCGATTTAAGATTGATAAAATACAAGACATTTTGACAGCAATTACGTAATAATTTACTTGCTGATCTGATTTTAAAACAAGGTTTTGGACCCTTTCTAGTCCGAACCGGCTTAAGTGTAAAACATTAAAGTTGTCCGAAATGATGTTTTACTGCTAAACGCGAGGTTTTTAAGCTTGAAAGTGTAAAATAAAGGATTTAAGCTTGGTCAAAGTCGGGCCATTTTTCTGAAAAAGTCAAAGTTGCTTATTTTTCCGGAAAATAGTATATATTAAAAATTCTATTTTCCAAATTCTGACAAAAAGACGAAAAATCCTAAATTCATAAAAATCTTATAATTTCTTATAATTCATTTGGAATGTTTTAAAAGCATGTTTTCTTTTATAAGAAACTTCATTTTATTTATTTTGAGGTTTTCGGAAGTGTGTCGGATTCCATTGTTTTATCGTTAATTTATTTTCTTAGTTTCTTTCTTATATAATACCGGTGACGTATTGTATACCTCGACCTCTTTTATAAATTCCTTGTTTATTTTTCCTGAAGTATTTGTGTGTCGTTAGTGTCTCGATTTCCCTTTCGTCGTTGTCTACTCAACTTGAGTCTTGGTCAATATTTATTGACTATTCCTTATAATGTATTGGGATATACATTATGCTTTAGTGTGAGTTGTGTTTGGAGTGGGTACATGTCGACTCTTTGTATTCTTACCACCACACGAAACATTAATAATAAACTTTTAAGATATGATATTAGACATTTAAACAAACATTGATACAAGTATTCCACGAAAACTAAGACGCGTTGTCTTCTGAAAACTCATTTACTTTACCATACGTATTCTGAGATAAGCCGTATACTAGTAGGTTGTGCCAAAGACGTACCGTCGTGCCTGTACTCTTATATCGTCGTGCGATGCCACATTGTGATACTACTGTGTTACATTTCTCAATGCCAGTCGTGTTAGTTGTGATTCTTGTATTTCTTCGGACTATGGTGAGTATTCACGAACCCCCTTTTTAATTATATTAATCATTTTGGGATGGAATGCATGAACCTAAATTTAAGCTATATTGTTTGCACTATATTATGAATTATTTGAACCTTTTTGACATATTTTGAACTCGTTTGACTTGCCTTGACCTTATAATTTGACTTGAACCTTTAAACTTTAGTTAGACTCTTGGACTTAATTATGAACTTATGACTTGTTTGAACCTAATGGACCGTACATCCTTGACCTAAAGTCTCCCACGTTCGGAGCAGCCTAAAGTCTCCCATGTTCGGAGCAGCCTAAAGTCTCCCTTGTTCGGAGCAGACCTTGACCTAAAGTCTCCCATGTTTGGAGCATCCTAAAGTCTCCCCTGTTCGGAGCATTGCCGAGTCTCCCATGTTCGGAGCAGTCACTATGTGATAGTATATAATAGTTGTTATGATGGACTGTCCGTACAAACAGTGCATTCGCATTGTAAGTCCCCGATTGGTTTGCCGTTCGCACTCCAATTTATACGTACCGTTCGTACGGCCTCCTTGTGTGGGGCAGTAGGTACTATGGATAGCGCTATTAGAGGTCGGCCAACCTCTCTTTCCCCTGTCTACGGAATGCATATTATTTATTTTTGGGGCTTTGCCGCATAACTTTATTATATATGAGGCGTTATTATTTGATATGACCACGTGTGCTTGACCATAAATTGTGCTATCTGTTATGCAATGGTTTGTGAAAACATAGGTTGCAAGTCTTGTATGGGCGGGATTTGCAACTGGATGGTTTGACATAGCCTTTGCCTTTGGACCTTTCTCAAAAACTTTGGACTTAACTTTATTGTGAAAATATATCTGAACTCTTCCTCTAAAAAGACTTTCATATTATTTAAAACGTGTGTACTCACCAACTATTTTCATAGTTGACCCGTTTTTCTCATGCATTTCAGGTGATTAAAGGTCGTTTTCTATGACTGGAACTTTGAACTATGAAGTAACACCTTCAGTTGACTTCCGCTGCTAGACTGATTTTGGGGGTGTTACAGCGAGTCAAGGAAGAAGATATTCCTAAAACTGCTTTCAGAACACGTTACGGTCATTATGAGTTCCAAATAATGCCATTTGGTTTGAAGAATGCTCCAGCAGTATTTATGGATCTAATGAATCGTATGTGCAAACCATACTTAGATAAATTCGTAATAGTTTTCATCGACGATATTCTCATCTATTCCCGCGACAAGGAAGAGCATGCCAAACATCTAAAGACTATCTTGGAATTACTCAAGAAGGAAGAGTTGTATGCAAAATCTTCTAAGTGTGATTTCTGGATTCAAATGGTATAATTTCTTGGACATGTGATTGATAGCCAAGGCATTCACGTCGATCCTGCAAAGATCGAAGCTGTTACAAATTGGGCTACTCATACAAACCCTACCAAAATTCGCCAATTTTAGGCCTTGCTTGCTATTACCGAAGGTTTATAGAAGGTTTCTCCAAGATTGCTAAACCTTTGACGAAATTAACTCAGAAAACCAAAAAGTTTAACTGGGGAACCGATCAAGACTTCGATTTCCAACTCTTGAAGCAAAAGCTTTGTGAAGCTCCTGTCTTAGCATTACTAGAAGGAATTGAAGACTTCGTGGTATACTGTGATGCATCATACCAAGAGTTCGGTGCGGTATTGATGCAAAGGAGTAAAGTGATTGTGTATGCTTCTCGACAACTCAAAACCCACGAGAAGAATTACACCCTCATGATCTGGAATTAGGAGCAGTGTTGTTTGCTCTTAAATTGTGGAGACACTACCTGTACGACACCAAATGTACAGTCTTCACGGATCATAAAAGTATGCAACACATCCTAGATTAAAATGAGTTGAACATGCGACAACGCCGATGGCTAGAGTTGCTCAATGATTATGATTATGAGATCTGTTACCACCTTGGAAAGGCAAATGTTGTAGCAGATGCCTTGAGCAGAAAGGAACGACCCAAACCACTTCGAGTGAGATCGTTGGGAATGACGATTAACTCTCCACTTCCATCAAAGATTCTTGAGGCTCAAACTGAGGCACTCAAAGAAGAAAACCGACCCAACGAGAAAATATTTGCAATGCCGAAAAACGAGAACGAATTTGTAAAAAGATCTGATGGGGTATTGTGTTTCAATGACAGGAGTTGGATTCTACTTTACGGGGGAGTTCGTGATCTCATTATGCACGAATCCAACAAGTCAAAATACTCCATTCATCCGGGCTGTGACAAAATGTATCAAGATCTTAAGAAACTTTACTGGTGACCGAATATGAAAGCTGAGATCACAGAATATGTCGAAAAATGTCTAACATGTTCTAGAGTCAAAGCCGAATGTCAAAGCCCTCCGGTTTGCTGACACAACTAGAATTCCCAGTTTTTTAAATGGGAAATAATTACCATGGATTTCATCACAAAACAGCCAAAGACCGCCAGCGGATATGATACCATCTGGGTTATAGTTGATCGTCTTACCAAATCCGCTCATTTCTTATCCATCAAAGAAACTAACAAGATGAATACTCTTGCTCGGTTATATCTAAAGGAAATCGTATCTCGTCATGGGGTACCAAATCTATCTTCTCCGATCGTGATAGACGATTCACATCCAGATTCTGGCAAACTCTCCAAAAGGCTCTGGGTACTCGCTTGGATATGAGTACCTCATATCATCCGAAAACCGATGGTCAAAGTGAAAGGACTATTAAAACTTTAGAGGCCATGCTTCGAGCATGTGTTATCAATTTCGGTAAAGGTTGGGATAGACACTTGCCATTAGCGGAATTTTCTTACAACAACAGCTACCATGCTAGCATCAAGGCGGCTCCATTCGAAGCACTCTATGGTCGCAAATGTCGATCACCTGTTTGTTGGGCCGAAGTTAGAAATGTTCAACTTAGCGAACCCGAGAGTGTCCAAGAAACAACTGAGAAAATCATGCAAATCTGACAACGCTTGCAAGTTGCAAGAGATCGACAGAAAAGCTATGCCGATGTTAAACAAAAACCTATGGAATTCCAAGTGGGAGATAGAGTCATGTTGAAAGTATCTCCTTGGAAATGAATGGTCAGATTCGGTAAGCGTGGAAAGCTTAAACCTCGATACGTTGGACCATTCAAAATCCTGGAAAGAATTGGTCTAGTGGCATATAAACTTGAACTTCCCGAAGAACTCAACATAATCCATGATATGTTCCACGTTTCAAACCTCAAGAAATGTTTATTTGATGAAACTCTTGTTGTCCCACTAAAGGACATCCAACACAATGACAAGCTCAACTTTGTTGAAGAGCCTGTGGAGATCATGGATAGGGATGTCAAACATTTAAAACAAAGTCGCATTTCCATTGTCAAGGTTTGTTGGAACCAATAGAAGAGAGGTGTTGAGTACACCTGGGAACGCGAAGATAAAATTTGTGCCAAGTATCCGCATTTGTTCACCAATCCAATTCCAACCAATACCACAGATTGAACCTTGAGACATGGTTCTCTTAAGGGGTAGGTACTGTAAACACCCGAAAAATCGTCATGTCATTTCAAATGTAACAATGAATTAACAACAGATTTGGTACTATATTTTTTTTATGAACATCAATTTCATTAACCGTATCGCAAAAGTAACACGAACCATATTTCAGACATGGCAATCGCAACTTCAATCATTTTGACCCAATCAAATTTACCACTCTTCGTATAATATTATATTATTTAATTAATCTATTTAATAAAGGTTTTTATTTAAATATTTCTCTTGTTGGACTTACAACTCCAAATGGGCTCCTTATTTGTTCTTCTTATGCTCGTATAATTAAAACCAAAAGCACCCTCAAAATGATTTGGGCTTGGCCCTTCCTTTCCCTCTCGTTCAGTCCAACCCAAACACAATTGTTTTTATTTTTGGGCCAAATCCTAATACACATACTTAAAAATGTAAATATTACACATTGTGGTTTTGTTTTGGTTCCTGATCGCTCACACACAAACGTAACACACTTTTTTTTTTGGAAAATTCACTCAAACACACATAACACTCTAAACTTGCACTTGACTATCATATTTTTTTTCTTTGCGCGAGACACCAACCAAGGGGACAAACACACCTCCTAAGCCACCATATTTAATTTAATAATGCACTAAGCCTTTCCTTTGACCCATTGACTTTGTTAACCAAGAGGTATTGTGTCACACTTGATTTGATATAACCTTCATGTTTCCCTAAATGTAGCCGATCCCTAGCATGCTCCAAAAGTCTCTTCTACTTTCCTTTATGAATCCTAGGCGCATGCTAATAAAATATACAAAGAGCCATAACATGCTTTGGCTATATAAAGGCTTCAAACTTAGCCAATTTCCTCACAAACTTTCATACTCAACAAACATACTCAAACACCATCACATTCACTCTCACTAACTTCACTCGTTCACGGTAACAACAAGAAGAAGAAAAGAAAAGGTTTAAGGGTTTTAATCAAGAGTTGTAGGATACATTGGGGTTTAGTCTAAGTTAGCAATGGTTACAGGTATAAAAGCTAGGTTACAGGTTGTATTTCGAGATCACACGTCCATTTCTTGTCTCCTTCGAACTCTCCACCACCCTTGAGGTGTCGTAAGTCCTTCAAAACTAATTTCAATACGATATACATGAATTTTACGTAGTAAGTAAAACTTGTGACACATTAGAATACTCACTTGACCCATATAATCTCCATCATATGCATATATACTTAAAAGGGTATCCTATTCTCGTTTATGTTTGTGTGGACTAATAAAAATGAGTTTTGATAAATCATATCACAAAAATCGTTTTTATACAACCTTGCCAAAGATAGTTTCATGTTTAAATACAAACCAAACATACGCTTAAATATTTCACAAACCAAACAATCCAAAATGGGCTATTAGGCCCAACAGTTTCTTTGATTAACCTAGCCCACGACCCAGATCCAATTAAAAAATATAAGCAGTTAATAAGAACTTTACTAAGTCGAGAAAACCATTTGAAAACCTTGTATAAAAGTTACATACCAATCGGACCCGTTCTGACCCTTAACAGGCCAACAGGCCCAATAAGCTTTCCAAACGACCATTTTTCAAAATAAGCAGTTGAATAAGCTTTAAATAAGCTAAATAAGCTGTTAAAATGAAAAGAGAACTAAATTATACTAAACTTTGCATTTTGGACCACTTTTGCAAATATTTTGAGACGCAAGGGTAAAAACTGTCAACATGGAAACTAGGGGTTTTAAAATAGAAAATAATTTTCATGCATGAGGTATAAACTGTAAAAAAATCAGAAAGTTGGAGTTTTAAGTGGAAATACTCAATTTGGACTAGTTTTGCAAAAGGTTTTAACCGTGAAGGTTAAATATTTTTGGACTAAAACTGAATTTTTTTTTACATAAGGGTCTCAGTTGTAAAAATCGGCCCATGCGGCCGATTAATCCCCGCATAATCGTTGATCGGTCACTAAGCACCCGGATTTATCATAATCGGTTTGGTCAAAGATCGATTAAAAATCGGTCAACAAACCGATTAATCGGACAAAATCGGTCTAATCGGACTAAATCGCTTAAAAATCGGTCAACAAAATCGCTTAAAAATCTGTGAACAAATCGATTAATTGGATAAAATCGGTCAAAAATAGCTTAAAAATGGTCAACAAACCGAGTAATATATATATTTGACTTTAAACTTTGAAGAATTATGTATTATGTTTATATTTGAACACTTGAAATATTTTAACTTTGATGCACTATGCTTATCTTATACATATAATATAATATAATATCTAAAATTATAATTTCGTGCATAAAAGTTCCAATCCGATTAGTCCCCAATTAATCCTCCTCTAACCGATTAATCGCTAGGCCCTACCAGACCGCCTCACTAGCGCCTAGCGATTTTTACAACCTTAGTTAAAACTGTTAAAAATAAAAAGTTTTGGGTAAAAGGGTTATAATTATATGTTTAAGGACTAAACTTGCAAATTGTAATCCCGGAGTGGTATAAAATATAACTTTTAAAAGTTCAGGGTTAAAAATATAAATTTTGGAAAACTTATATATTTTATAAACTAAAGTCAAATATATGTAAAATATGTATTTATGAGAATTACGACAACTATATATATATTTATAACTTAAATTGTTTTTTAAATAACAAATTAGTTACGATAAATCAATATACATTTATATCTATAACTTGTTACCAAAACGAATAAAAAAATATTCATTTAAAAACTATAATTATTAGACAATATTTTATTAACATCGACCATTTACTAAAACATTTCGAATATATAATTACGGGATTTACTAACGAATAAATAACTTAAATATTGTAATAAATATTTTGTTTTTAAACTTTAAGCATTTCCACACAAGTAGAAATGACATTAGTACCTCACGGCTAAACCATTTTCCAAACTCTACCTTTTGAAGACGTGAACCAAATGTTTACCAGAAATCTGAGACTTGCCACCTCGTATTTAGGTTTTGGGACGGAGTCGTTGCTATTTCACACTTGATCTTGTCACACTTTACTATTATCATTGAGATGAGTTCATAGCCTCGCTTTTACTTATTTTCCAATCCCCGCGAGGGAGATACATGCTATAAATCAGAACACAAGTCTTTTTCAAACTTATACTTATCAGATTATTATTATTGCCTAAGTAACTTGCCAAAGGACCCCTACATCATGAACCATTAGTCACCGCGAGTGAACGCAAATATTGTGGATAGTACTATGGGGATTAACGACCCCGTCTTGGTTATCGAAAATAACAGGGTGCACTATATTTTAATTTCAATAAGTAACTGGCAATTACCTCTTTTGGGAGCAATTATCACGTACATCACTATTTGGATGTATGCAGTTGAGTCTTGGTGTTATGAGCTTATGGAAATAATAATTGTTTTTTATAATTAATTGTCTTCGAAGCAATTATCATCTTTTATCTTGTGTTCAACTGATTAACTTTAAACATATGGATTCACTCAACATTATTGTTGACCTTTTTAAGTATGTTTAACTCAGGTAATAATTGAAGATATCCTTTGGGCACAGAGCAGGCATCCAAGACTTCTATATTTTCGTGTAAAATAAGTTATCATTTTCCACAAACTCATGATTTCATCTTTTGTATATTTTAAACTATTTGGTATCATTTTGTAACCAAAACAATGAGTTTTTCTTGAATGATAACAACTTTTATCAAAACGTCTCTTTTAGAGTCATTTTCTATGAGTTATGACTATGATCCACTACGTAATACCCCAATTAGCCTTTCGTTGCTTTGTTGAGATTTTGGGGGTGTTACAGTGGAATTGTTATTGTTCTTGTTCTTTGTTATTAAGTTATTGGTTCCCTTTTTCTCCTAAAAGGCCAAAAGTTGTAAGACAATCTTGTGCTCAATCTCATCATACCTTGATATCATGTTTTATTTATGCTATGTATGCTTGTTATATTAATCATGTTATATAAGAACTTAAAACACAAGAGAAGCATGTTTATGATTTTATGTGAAAACCTTATTTGTAAACTAGTAGAATAAAGTAAGTTATGTTAGTCATTTTCTCAAAACAATGAACACAAGTGAAACACCCGTTATTTTTTTGTTATTTTTTTAAACATTTCTACTTTTACACAACAGAAGACATTAAAATGCTTGACATTTATAAAGGGGCCAGTTTAAAATTTATAACAATACCTGATATATGCACTTCATGTTATGTATAATTTAACCATAACCAAAACCAAAAAGAAACTCATCCTGTGAAGTTGCCATATGACCTGGGAATGAAGTTTATAATTTCTAAAACCATTAAAGAGCTTTCACTAGTTCCCTTGTGCTTAATGACCAAAAATACTTTTCATTACTAATTACATATAACATGATACTTTACATATGACCTGATGACCTGATACAGAACTTTAGAAAAGACTTGGTTTAAGTACATATTACAATCATATTTACTAACTATGCAACATGAATGTTGCATACAAAAAGAAGGTATTCAAAGTTCATATCATAGATGGTTCAAAAGACAACTTGTTACCACACTTAAAAATTTTAAACCGCTAGTTTCCAATAGACGCCTTGCCTAAATCCCGCCTTGATCCACTTGTTTCACCTAAAATCATGTTAACATGAAACCGTAAGTATAAACATAGTGAATAAGAGCATTAAACATGAATTACAAGGCATAGATAATACTTGCACTCTAAGGATCCCTATTATCACGATCATGCCATTTATAATTACATAAGTGATTATTGACTATCACCTATAGTAGTCTTACCCAACATAATGCTTGTACGAGTTTGGTTCAATAAAGATCAAAGAAAAACTAAATATCAAATAAACCATTCTCCACTATTCATTTTTTCATCAAAACAATAAAATAAACTTTCACTTTCATTTTTAAAAACTAAATATCTCACAAACCATTAATCTTTAGACGAAACTAATCATACCATCACGACAAGCATAAAATTACATTTAATTTGATATCCCACATCATATACTTTCGACGAAATTTTTTTTTTCGACTTTTTTGTGGGTTTAGGGTTTACGGTTAGGGTTTAGGTTTTTAGGGTTTAGGGGTTTGACTTTTTTGGGTTATGCTTTTTAGGGGTTAAGGGTTTAGGTTTCTTAGGGTTTAGCGGATAGGGTTTAGGTTTTTTGGTTAGCGGTTAGCGTTTTAGGGGTTTAGGGTTTAGGGTTTTTAGGGTTTTAGGGTTTAGGGTTTTAGGAGTTTAGGGTTTAGGATTTAGGGTTTTTTAGTGTTTAGGGGTTAGGGTTTTTAGGGTTTAGGGTTTGTAGTTTAGGGGTTGTGTTAACACAAAAGAGTACTTTTAAAAATTTTATTTATAGTGTAATATATCGAAACCCGCAAAAAACGATAAAAATTAAGTTCGTCAAAAGTATATTATATTGGATCTCTATAGAAAGATAATTTTATTCTTGTCGCAATGGTATAATTAGTTTTATCTAACTATTAACGGTTTGAAAGATATTTACTTTTTAAATATAAAGGTGAAAGTGAGTTTAATTAATTTGATAAAAAATGAGTGGTTGAGATTGATCAATTTGATCTTTAGTTTTTATGTGATCTTTATTGATCTCACCCCATGCTTGTACAACATGCCAAATTATCTATGATACATGAAGACTTGCACACTATACAACTGCAAATTACTATAAAACATGAATCTTACAACACATAATATGGTAAATGCACACCCTCATACTCAATCAAATAAGCGTATTCCGGGTGTCATTTACCCCTTTTCTTGCCTGCTCATTACTCACCTTTAGATAAGTTCGCAAATTCACTTGAATAAATTAGCTAGTCTTGAGCACCTAAACATACAACATACATATACACATATGGACTACATACTTGATATCTTATATAATTTATAACATTATAAACCATAACCTGAGAGTATACTTGGACTACCAAAATATATGACACTTTTTTTTAATAGAAATTCATCATTTTTAGTTGCAACTTTTATCCAACACCTTGCTCTCATAATGTTCAACTTGGTAAAAAATCTTTACTTTCTTAAACCAATTTTACCCATTTATTAAAGATTACCAGGTTTTACATAACATGTATATAACCTTCAAAAATCACTTTCCAGCACATGACCTGAATAAAATTTGATAATCACATCTGATTAAAACCTATCTCAAGAACATTGAGATGTTTTTAACAACAAAAAAAAAAAAAAAAAAAAAAAAAAAAAAAAAAAAAAAAAAAAAAAAAAACTATATTATAGACAAAGAAGATGATTAATACCTCTATGATTCGAACAATGACTGATCACTATCAACAACAAGCTTTAGATTATGAGGATAACTAAATAGCTAACTCCATTTATTTTCTCTTTTCAAAGAATTCGAACCCTAATCTTAATATTCACTAAACCCCTCTTTTTGCTACAAGAACACCTATGTACACAGTCACATTATTTTTTTGATTTTTCCAAAGTATCTAATCACACACAAAAACTCAATACATGTAAGTGGTAAGAAGTGTCAGGAGATTTTCTAAATTTGACCTTGACTAAGCTTCCTTAAGCTCAAAGTTCATAGAATTGTCCACATTTAACCCTTATATTAAATCCAATTGTACACATTAGACCTTATTGATAAAAGTACAAAATATACATATTAATACTATCATTAACTAGATTATAGTTCGTATAAATCTTTAAAACTACTTTTAAAATAATAGACGATAATAATTTACATTACCTCACATTTTTAGGGCGTTACAACAAGACCCTAAATCTATCTAGGTATTTGTAAAAGAACTCAAAATAAAACTATAGCTTTTCGAATTGACTGATACGGACTTGTGAATCAAAAGTTACAACAAGTTAAAAATCAAACCCCGAAAACCTAAAAGCTGTAAATAATCTTAGTGATCCGATCTTTATGCAAATTATATGTTTTACAAACCATGTAACCATTTTAACACTTATGTCATATAATCAAATAAGCAAATTATATGTTTTACTTATTAAGTACTACGTTACTAGGGAGCTTCATGTGATGGGTCTCTTTGGGGTAAACGTATTGATGAGTTGTTGGATCTACGATTTAAAGTGTCCGAGCTCCTCGTACGTTTACTACATGAACTCTGAATTATGATGGCCCGAACAGTAGTACGATATTTAACTATAAACGTTTTATAAACTAGTAAGCCATTTTCATAAATGACATACACACTGTAACTATAAGTTACAAGGTACAACATTATGATCAATATAATGACTTATATATACTCATTTATATCTCCACATCGTTACTACAAAACCTAAGACACGATATCATATTTATAGGTTGTACGTAGAGGTTTCCTGGCCCCTTACCGGGTAGATTATCAACATCTACGAGAATGAGATGAGAAACACATTTGGTGCCCCCTACTTGGTAGATTATCAACATATACGAGAACGGGATGAGAAACGCATTTGGTGGCCCCCTACCGGGTAGATTACAACATCTACGAGAATGGGATGAGAAACACATGTGGTGGCCCTCTACCGGGTAGAGTATCAACATCTACGAGAATGGGATGAGAAACACATTGGTGGCCCCCTACCGGGCATATTACAATATCTTCGAGAATGGGATGAGAAACACTATGAGTGTATAACAACGTAACCCACGAACTAATGGACTTGGTATAGTGACAAACTAACGAACTTAGTACGTTTTGTGAACTAAGCAGAAACTAGAAACCAGAAACTAGAAAACTTAAGGCTTCGATGCCAGAAACTTAGGGCAACGAAAATACTATCTATATTTTGATATTGTATTTATGTAGAATAGTCATACACTCGGAATTCTTGTGGTCTACATTTATTATTTATATATACTTGTTACAAGGATTTACTCACAAAGGTTTTCACATTATTTACCATAAACCTATGAACTCACCAACCTTTGTGTTGAACTTTTTAGCATGTTTATCTCAGGTCCATAATGTACGAGGCTGGCACGGAAGGGCATGGATGCATCAGGAAGGCTATAAAAACTTTTATCATTCAAAAAACTTATTTGATGTAATATGTAACCGTGAAACTACTGAGACCTCATTTTGTAAAGTCTGATATTTATATAATACGAATGATAAATATTTTAAAACGACTCAGTTAGAGTTCGTTTTCTATTGGTATAACCGTTATACCATGAAGTAACACCCAATTTGAATTCCGCTGCATTCACAAATTGGGGGTGTTATAGATACAACGTATCCAAGTTAGTGGATAAGTCGTATACATGCCAAGAAGTCAACAGGTCAAACGAAGATTGATACAACGCAACCATTATTGAGTTTGTTCATATTTACTTTCGTTTATGCGTATAGTCTGAATTTATTTATAGGATTAAGTTTGGATATCAAATAGTATTCATATGTTTAGACTCCTCGCATGACAAAAAAACCCGAACCTGACGGGGAAACCCGAAACCCGAATTTATTTGGGCGGGATGGAGCATGCTTATTGGGTTTCGGGGCGGGTTTTGGGGCCTTAACGGGGATTCTTATCGGGTTTGGGGTGGGGACGGGGCACACCATCCCCGCTCCGCCCCACCCCGAAACATATACTTATACATATACATATATCTATATACATAAAATGTTGTGTTAGTATTTACGTACTAAATATAATTCTTTAATTTTTGTTAGTTTTTTTTATCATAGAAGTTTGTTTTGTATCATGCTACTCTATAAAGTTGTGATTAATTCCAATGATTAATATATTATTAATAGGTTCTCGATTCTTCAAGTTATTCCATAAAATCATATTGTTAATAATGTAAAAATAAGAATATACAGGGAGCGACACGAGTATGATGGAGTATCGCGCTAAAAAAAGACAACCCGATAAGACCCCAATGTGGAAAGTTGATGCGTTTTCTTTTTTGTTTGACCGATTAGAAGATGTGTTTGTTCGGGTGTTGGTATGTTTTGGTCGAAGGAATTAATGCGTCAATGTTTGGTGTGCACGCCTCATACTTTGCTCGTCAAGATTAATTATTATTATTTTTTGTTACAAGGAGCACGTGTAAGATTGTGATTGGTTTGAATAAACTCTCGCGAGCAGGCCTCATAACTTGTGCGTCATATTGAAAGAAAAATTGTGGGTAGAAATTGGTAAAAAGGTTGTGGTATAAGTCTATATGGGTATTGTTTTTATTTTTTATTTTAATTTAAAAGTTATATATACATCATTTGTTAACTTGTTTTTCCTACAAATTTAAAGGCTGCTAATGGAATGTTACACTAGAGAAAATAGACAACGAGAAACGTGGCCGTTATCTTAGACCGCTTCCTTCGCGAAGGTGTGAGCAAGCTGCTTATGTCATCACTTAAAGTCTTTCGTTACTGTTTAGAAACCAAGACCAAATACGGAGGTTGACCTTGACCTTTCCTTGCACCCTCTGTTACTCATAAATTAGAGCTTTTGCGTATATATCCTCTCGAAAATGTAAAATTGCATATATATCCAAAGCATATATAAAAACCATTGTAAAATGTGCATAAAAAATTTGTACAAAAAATATATATGCAATTATTCACTTCGAGAGGGATATATATGCATTTTTGCCCATAAAGTTTTTAAACTAAACAATTCTATCCTCATTACGGTTTTGACTTAACAAGCTTAGAGCATGCTTGGTAAAGGGTTATATGGGTTAAGGAATGAAAAAAATAATGAAAAAACGTGGTTTGTGGAGTATAATGCAATGGCCTATTACCTAATATTGGGTAATGAGTCATTGCACAATAAATTAGAATGAATGGGTTTCTTTGCCTTTGTCTTTCCCCACTATTATCATTATCTTTCCCAAGTTTGAACCAAACACACCCTTAGGGGACGTTTGGTTCGCTGTAATTCGTTGCAATTGTAATCTGAATTACATTCCAATCATGTTTGGTTGGTAAGGTGAAAGGAATTGTAATTCAGATTACATTACAGTGACTGTTAGGTTTGCATTGTAATTGTAATTCAGTCATTACAATTACATCAAGTGAGGGAATCTAGATTACATAGGAAGTTGGATGGAAAGTTTTGAATTACGTCATAATTCAGAGTTTGTTTACTTTAATAATAATAATAAAACTAATAAATAATAATAATAATAATAATAATAATAATAATAATAATAATAATAATAATAATATAATAAAATAATAATAATAATAATAAAATAATTATATGAATAATTAATAATATTAAAATAATTATAATAAAAAATAATAATAATAATAATAATAATAATAATAAAATAATAATAAAATAAAATAATAATAAAAATAATAATAAATAATAATAAAATAACAAAAATATAATATTAATAATAATAATAAAATAATAATAATATAATAATAAAATAAAAATAATAATAAATAAAATAATAATAATAATAATAATTATAGTATAATAAATAGTAATAATAATAATAATAATAATGAAAAATGATAATTAATAATTAATAATAATAATACTAAAAATAAATAATAAATAATAATAATACATTATTATTATTATTATTATTATTATTATTATTATTATTATTATTATAAATAATTATATGAATAATTAATAATAATAATATATAATAAATAATAATAATGATAATAATAATAATAACAATAATAATTAACATAATAATAATAATAAATAATAAATAATAAATAATAAATAATAATAATAATATATTATTAATATTATTATTATTATTTATTATTTATTATTTATTATTTATTATTATTATTATGTTAATATATTATTATTATTATATATTATTATTATTTTATTATTTATTTTTAATATTATTATTATTAAATATTAATTATCATTATTATTATTATTATTATTAATATTATATTTTTATTATTATTATTATTATTATTATTATTATTATTATTATTATTTTATTATTATTATTTTATTATTAATATTCTTTTTTATTACTATTTTATTATTTCTATTATTATTTTTATTATTATTTATTTTTAATATTATTATTATTTTATTATTATTATTATTACTATTTATTATTATTATATTAACTTTTTAAGTTTTATAAAAAAAATTGAATTACATTACGTTATGAGTCAACGAAACACATTGACAGATTTCATCAATTACAATTACAACACATTACAATTACAACACATTCCGATTTTTTAAATTACAATTACATCAAATTACAATTCCTTTCAATGATTACAATTCATTCAAAAACATTCTTTCAAAAACATTCTGTGAACCAAACGCCCTCTAAGTTTATCATTGAATCTTATCTTCTCCTTTTTAGTCTAACATTTAGTTTTCTATGACATAATTAGGGAAATGCTTGTTTAAGATTATATATAACCTTATAAGCTTATTTGATTTCGGCTTGTGTTTTATAAGCCTCGGTTTTATTTGCTTATTTTGTGTTTTATAAGCCTCGATATAAGTCATGATTTAAGATTATTTGAGGACAAAAGATTATTTACATATCAAGAGATCAATCTCCACATTCCATTTTTATTAGATCTAATGGATGAGATTAATCTCAACAATTAAAAAAAACTCACTTTCATCTTTTTTTTTTTTTCAAATATAAATATCTTTCAAACCGTTAATCGTCAAGCGAAAAAAAATATGCCATTACGACGAGCATTTAATTATCTTTCTATAGATAGACACTTTGATATACTTTCGACAAAAAACTTTTTTTTTCGTATTTTTCACGTTTTTTTTAAAGTTTTTTTCGTTTTTTTACGTTACTGAAATTTGCATGAAAAATCATATATGATTTAACACTAATTTGAATACCATGTGTGATATTAATGTTAAATCATATTTGATATGTATATATCATATGTGATTTATCATATATGATTTAACACTAGTATCACATATGATATTACATATCATATGTGATTTAACACTAATATCACATGTGATCTTCAAATTAGTGTTAAATCATATATGATATTTCATGCAAATTCCAGTTTCGAAGAAAAACGAAAAAAAATAAGACGAAAAAACGTGAAAAAAACGATTTTTTTTTTTCTTTTTTCGAAAGTATATCAAAGTGCCCGTCTATAGAAAGATAATTAAATGCTTGTCGCGATAGTGTAATTATTTTTGTTTAACGATTAACGGTTTAAGAGATATTTAAATTATAAAAAATAGGTGAAATAATAAAATGCTTTTAATCTCAGCCATTGATTTTCTTTTTAGATGGATGGTGGAAATAAGTCCTTTGGTATGTAAGAAAAGTTTGGTATGTAAAATAACTCTCCTGATAAGTCATAAGTCTTATAATAAACAAAAAACTGAGACTTATGAAATACAAGTTGAAATCAAATAAGCTCGTAAACACACACAGAAAATTAAACAAACACCCTCCGATCAATATCAATAACATGATTTCCACGTAAATGGATATAAAAAATTAGGTCTCCACGATTTTATGATCTTTTGTGGTGCCCTTTCAGCGATGGTCAACAATGTCTTGGTTAAGTGAGATTTAAGTAAAATAAAGTGATGTTCTTTTTCGGGTAAGGAAATAAGCGCAAGGCATGAACCACATTAAAAACTGGTAGTACCACATTAGGATGACACTTACGACTACACTAAATCATTTCAAAAACGTTGTCATAACATCGTTAACCGAGTCATCATGCCGTTAAAAAAGCACAAGCACACGATAAGTACACATACACACACACAACGTGGTTTAGATTCGAAATGGCAATGAGGCGGGAAATATCGGAGGACCGTATTCCCTGTCCAATCCTTGATTTCACTCCCCAAACCCATATTTGGTCAGAGAATTATTTATAATTTCCATCCCCGCACATATTCTAGGATTTTTCTCCCATAGCATATAAACACAATAGTCAAATGCACTCACTGAAAATATAGAGTTTGACCCATAAAAATATCTTAGCAAAACGTATATTGTTTATGGTTCGATTAACCACAATACATTTCCGTATTTGATGCATCGTAAATATATGTGTAGATTCAGAACAAAATGTTGATTGAAAAATATATAGTAAGAACTTATACATAAGTTCTTGATTCTTTAAATATTACATGTGCATATATATCTTCATGCAAATACCCGTCCCCCGATATAACGAATCTCCCATCCCCGGTTTTACCAGATCGCAGAGTCTTCATTCATATCTAATACGGGGTTAGGGTCCCTGCTGGTATGAATTTTCTTGCCATCTCTAGGTTTAAATCACATTGGAAGATACCAAGGTTGTAAAAATCGTTAGGCGCTAGTGAGGCGGTTGGTAGGGCCTAGTGATTAATTGGTTAGGCGGGAATTAATCGGGGATTAATCGGATTGAAATTTTTATACACAAAATTGTAATCTTATATATTATAATATATTATATGTATGAGATAAGCATAAAGCTCAAAGTTCAAATATTTCAAGTGTTCAAATATAAACATAATACATAATTTTTCAAAGTTTAAAGTCAAACATAGATATTATTCGGTTTATTAACCATTTTTAAACGATCTTTGACCTATTTTGTCTGATTAATCGGTTTGTTGACCGATTTTTAAGCGATTTTGTCTGATTTTTAAGCAATTTTGTTGACCTATCTTTAAGCGATTTTGTCCGATTAGACCGATTTTGTTTGATTAATCGGTTTGTTGATCGATTTTTAAGCGATCTTTGACCAAACCGATTAAATAGGCCGATTATGATAAATCAAGGCGCTTAGTAAGCGATCAGCGATTATACGAGGATTAATCGACCGCCTGGACCGATTTTTACAACAGAGGAAGATACTAAGTGTTAGTACAAAAAGTGTGACGGGTTAAGATATGTGTTAGAAACGTCATCACTAAATGGGGTGTGATAACCTTAAATAAATTAATACCACACAACACCACCATGTTTTCAAGAAATTTTAGTTTTTTATCACGTTAGCATCTATTTAATACTAAATCTGGATTAAAGTAGCCTTAATGCTTAAAAAATTTAGGCTTTTAGAAAAGGATGGCCTTTAGCGGTAGATTACGTTTCACATGCTCAAATCCGGTCTCCATGGTGATGAGCACAGGAGACTCAAAGGATGTGCAAGTGGTGTCGTTGCACCGGACCTTCACTTAAAATGAACCACATTTTTATTATTCTTATATATAAAAACGTTCGATATTAAACATATATAAGACATATAATTCAAGTTCATATACAATTTCTTTTTAGTTTACAAGTATAATAGAACATCTGTTTGTAACCACCGGTAAAAATCCACCTTTATACTAATAATAATTCATTTTCTACGTACAATTTTTTTTATTTGATTACTACAAATAGATAATATGCCGAACACACAAACTGCTCACTCTCATAGCTAATGCCTTTGATATACACACTTTTAAGTGACAATGAAAGTCTCACAATAATGTAATGCTTGAAACTTCTTGGTGTGGTCACCCATGCCAGTTGTGTCCTCACATAGCATACGGGATGTCCGATATAAAGTATCCTTATAACAGTAACGTCATTTTCCAATAAAATGTCGCTAAGTAAATTAGGGTTTTCTTACAGTATTGATTTATAACAATTTCGATACTACGTCATAAACCCTAATGTACATGTACAAGTTTAAGGCATAAAACCCTAACTCTAGGGCATTTTCCGGTTAAAAACCCTAATTTGCAAATCTTATGATTTTATGTAAATAAAAATCACAAACTAAAATTTAAGATATATATGAGACATTTACCAATTTCCAAGGTACAAGTTTATTAAACCAATGTACAAGTCATTGATGCATAAAAGTATTCATTTAATATAAGATTCATTATAAACCTTAGTGTACTTAATTTTAAGCACATTGTACAAACTTTTCAAGCACAAGACTTAAAAATATATTTTATTTTTAATAAGTACAACTAAACAATGCTAATGTACAAACAACAATGCACCTTTTACTTTTATTATTTACATGTAAATTAACCTAAATTATATTTTACCTAAAATAAATTACCAACCTAACTAAGTACTTACATTACTACACAATAGGTACAACAATAAAAGCCCTAGGTGCTACCCCTCAATGCCAACGCCCCTCCCCTTTTACCCTAGTTAAAAATGAACTAAACTAGTTACTACTAAGTTACCTAAACATTACATGTAAATCTCCTAACCACAACTTAGTTACATGCACCTTAGAGTTACACATCACCCTTTACCTTACAAGTTTTACCATGGTCAAATATTATGGGTAAAATCCTTGGCCAAGAACACTACCACATCACGCCACTCTCATCACCATCACATGCACCACACAAGCTCTAATGCACCACATCACCATGTCACTTACCCCTAAACATGGTGACTTGGACCCTCCAAAAGCCTCAAGAAATCCTTGCTTCCTTCCCTATATATATACGCCCCTCCTCTTTGTGTCCCATACAACACACACATTATATCATATCCCTCACACATCCCACACACCATAAATTTTTCCATACTCACCAAACATTCTGAAATTTAACTCTAAGTAGTGTAAGGAAAGGTTAATCTAGAGCTTAGGAGGTGTGGAACTACCTTGAAGATCATTAGCAACCATTAGTCGCTTTTTCTGGTTTAGGCAACTCACAACTTGTAAGTGTTCCAACTCTTTCTTTAACCATTTTTACACATTTACTCACTTAGGATAATAAACTCATATCATGTAAAATTAAAGTTGGAGCATGGTTTATGTAAATTTTCTGTAAAATGAGCATATGCATAATAGCCTTTTTGTTTTGTGATATTGGCTAAGGGAGAAACTATAAAAATTAATCATTAAGTAAGTCCATTAAACTCACTCAATATCATTATCACCTTTAATATCAGTTGCATGTTGTTAAAAAGGATTTTATAAGGAAAACGTGGCAATTTGAATCACTTAAAACGAGTACACGAGTCAAAAGTTATGGTCTAAAGAAGTTGCCAAAAATCTGTCCGAACTTTCTGTGGACAGAACACTCGGGCACGCGAAACGAGGCATTTCTGGTCCGTTTCATGAAAAAGTTAAAACACGAAAGTTGTCCGGAACGACGTTTTCTTCAAAAAGTCATGAGCACGGGTCTAGAAAACGCATAACGAAGCCAAAATTTAATAAAAATCCGAACATCTGTTATGTATAAGTTACAAAAAGAGGCCTAACTCCCTAATTGCCCCGCATTTATCTACTTTGTGTTAGAGGTACCAGGGTCATCCAAGGTACCGTTGTAAACACCACCTAGGATACTACAAAACGCCCCCATAACCCGGTTAAAAAGCCTAGTCGAAATCTTTAAAAACAGCCATCATTTTGATCAAAAGTCATAAATGCTAAAAAGCTTTTTACAACAAATATATGGGAAAACATGGGATTTTTGATAAATTTGATTAGGAACTGTATTGGAAACATTGGAAATGGGTGAAACAATATTTCACAAGGTCGCATGCAAAAGGTATAGTTTAAAACTGAAATTTTCATAAAACGCGTCGTGGCCAAGTGGCCATGTTTGTGGACTTGTATCTTTCTAATCAAAGACAACTAGGACATGAGACTTATGCCATCTAAGAGAGCTTACAGCAAAATGTTTGAAGGGTCAAATGCGCTGTAGAAACCCTAGCTGGTCTTGTGTAAAATCTGCTCTCTTTTAGCCCCGTTATTGCCCAAAAACAACAAAAAGCACATAACCCCCCTTACTTTGGAAAATCATTGCGACCAAACCGTAAGAGCTTAAGACCTCTAGTTTGAGCCATTAGAAAGACCACCACAAAAACTCTTGAAAGGATCAAGAACGTAGTAAAAACCTATTAAGGCCTCGCTTTTATCCACCCGTATTTTTAGGCCAAAAACTAGTAAATTTCTCTTATAAAATTTTAAGCATGAAAATTGTAATTTTTGTAAAATAAAGTTCCTTTGGACTAATAATGTAATTTTTGTGAAGTTAGTCATATAAGAGCTGATTTTGTCAATAACCCATAGTTGAGGGTTTAAAGTGTCATTTTTGAAAGTACAAGGGTAAAAACTGTAAATACTTAAAATTGTAAATTATAACATTTTGGAAACATAAAATATTTAACAACTTTGGTTTTGATAAAAACTTATTATTAATCATTTAAGTCATAATAATGAGTATGATAAGTATATTTAATTTTTGTAGAGACTTCATGTTATATAAAGAACATTATCGTCGCATAAACTTGAACACGAATACTAAATACATGATATACCAAATCAGGTCAAGAGTCGGAGCAGTTTGTTCATATTATCTAATTTGTTTTCCATCCAGACTACAATAACACCGAGGTGAGTTCATAGTCCCACTTTTACATATTTGTTTTCAAAACTTGTGGGGAGATACATGCTACAAAAACCGAACACAAGTATTTTTTTCTTTATGCTATCCTGATTGATATTGCCTAAGTACCTACTGTTGCCACTAAAAGCCCCTCATATCATGAACCATTAATCACTTGCGAGTGAACGCGAATATCGTGAATAGATCTATTGGCAGTTGACGCCCCATTTGTGTTAGCCGGATAGGTAACCAAATGCACGTTATTTGAGAATACTAGGAGAATGGCAAACTCCTACCGGAGGGCATTGTTGCTCACATCATCATTATGATGTTTGTAACTCACGTCATTATTATGACGCCGTACTGTTAAGGTTTGCGTGTCATGAGACTTAGGGCAATATACTGTACTGCAATATTACTGATTTTACTAATGCTTATCTTGTGTTCAACTGATTATTATTCAAACATTATGGATTCACTCAACCTTTGTGTTGACTTTTTAGCATGTTTTATCTCAGGAAATTAGAGCACGATCTGGCACGGAGTGGCTATGGACATTCTTATAAAAAGGGCGTCCATTTTGTTATCATTCATAAGAATAAAATTATGTATTTCCGTATTTCCTTTGGGACCTTTATTTTGTAAAACTCTGATTTAAATAAATGAATGATAACTGTTTTATCTAAAACGTCTCTTTTGAGCCGTTTATCTATTATTATGACTGTGCTCCATGAAGTAATACCCCAATCTTAATTCCGCTGTGTATACCGAATTTGGGGGTGTTACACTGTTGGTCACCGAAAATCATAAAATGGCCCATAGTCTAGTATCCAACCTAATAATTAAATACTTTTGAAAAGTATATGAATATTAAAATAGAAGTAATGTGATCATAGCTCATGGAACTTAATTTATTACAACCATAAAAAGCTGTTAAAAAGGCATTAAAACATTACTTAAGACGCCATGCTATTGAGTTAGATATATTATCCGCGCCATCAGTGATAGACAAGAGTAATGATATATATTTTTAAATTGACACAAGTTAAAATATGTGATACATTGTTTAAGGTTAAAAAGATAATATACAATACTAAGTATACAAGTGTCAGTTGAAAAGTTGCAAACTTTTAAATTCAAATGGGATGTTTCATGATATTTTACATTGCGCATTAAAGTATTAGAGCACTCCCATCCATAACACCATAACACCAATAACACCGTCCACGTCAGCGCCACATCAGCTTTAACATTTAACATTAACATCCCCAAAAAACACTCTCATCCATAACATCCCAATAACACCATAACACCACTAATATTTTATATTTTCAATTTCAACCCCTAAACTAAAACAAACATTTCATTTATTAAACTAAAACAAACATTTCATTAAAACTTAAACCATATTACAATACGAGATAATAATAAAAAAAAATACAACGAAATGAAAAAAAAAAAAACACACTGCAATTAAAACGTTGCAACAAATTAAAGGAAATACGATCTACTGACGAGGTTTCAAGTTATATTTTGCGATGATTCGATCTTTTTCGTCATTGATCCACTGCACGACCATTGGATCTTGCCCGTCAGTAGTCGTCATCAAAAACTTGATCTCTTCCAACCGGGTTATTGTGAGCTCTTTTTCCTGCGTGGCCCGATACGCCGCTTCGGAGACTTCTCGTTTCAAACGAAACTCATTTGCCATAGTTTCGGTGAAATAAGCTGACGAGCTCGTTCCTCCAGTGCTTGTTCCCCCAGTACTTGTTGTAGTCTCGGATCGTGCTTTCTTGGTAGCACGTTTCTTTCCCATGGGGCGTGGTTGTTCATCATTACCAAACAAAGCCTCGTTTGTTTGGCTTGGGACTTCGCCGGTTAAATCAACCGGTTCCGGCGTCTCCCATTTCTTATAATGACGCAAAACATCCCAAGCGTCATCCAGACCAAACAGTGCTCCTCTGTTTTCCTCACGATACCATTGCTTTGCCCGTTTCATCACATCCACCTCACTTTCACCGCTTCGTTGCTCTCGTTGCCCACGTACGTAACACGAGTTGAAGTTTGTGCATATCCTGTTCAACGATGTCCATTTGCTTGACATCATGTCCTTGGTGCGCCGTTGAAAGTTGAGTCTATTGAACTCATTTCTGACCCGATACCAAAACGTATCTCTAGGTTGGCACTTTCCAACTTTTGGATCCTCCGAAACAGCTATGTAACACCTTGCAAGTAATGCTTCCTCTGCTGAATTCCAACGATTGGTAACGACAACCTCCTCATCAGAATCAATTGGTTCGGGCTCGGGGTCTTTGGATTTTTTGGATTTTCGCTTAATACGACCTTTTCCTTTTTTTGGTGGAGATGTGGGTGTCTCAGCAACATCTTGTGTTTCAGTTTGTGATTGTTGTGACTGTTGTGTGAATTGAAGGTTTTGAAAGTTGGAGTTTAAGGTGTTTTGTTGATTTTGTTGTTGCCAAAACAGTAATGTTTGTTGTTGTTTCCACATTTCTTGGCTTGATAAGCCTAGTGGGTTGGGGTTTGAAGATGAACCAACGTTCGGGTTAGATGAACCAGCGTTCAGATTCCACCCGTCATTGAGAAGATTGAAGAAAGTATCGTCGTTGCCTCCCGACATTGTTTTTTTTTTTTGCAGTTAATTGAAGTTGATAGATTGAGAGTATTGAGAGGATTTCGAAGTGGAAGTGTGAATAAAAATGGTGTTTTGATTGTTTATTTATAGTGGTAAAAAAAGGTTTTTGAATTTTTTTTTTTTTTTTTTTTTTTTTTTTTTTTTTTTTTTTTTTTTTATCAATTCTAGCCGTTAGGGACTAAAAATGAATATTTTTTTAAAAGTTAACGGCTAGTAGCCGTTAGAGGGACTAGTTTTGAAAACTTTTTGAATTTTTTTTTCTGCCCCTTAACGCACGTTTAGGGGATAACGGTGGGGGAGTAACGCCGTGACGCAAACACACTTCCAAGGGTATTAACGGGCTAACGCCGTTATTTTGGGCTATAACGCCGTTTCGGCGTTAACGATGGAACTGCTCTTAGAGTGATGTCACCAAGGTTTCAATCAAGCTAATTCGAAGCTAGGGATGAGCATTTAGACTCGAATTTTGATATCGAACCGAAACTGTATCAATATCGTATTGATACGGTCTTGACTTTTAATAAACGGTACGATATCAGTATCATGAATTGAGCTCTAAAAAATTTTGGTACTACTAATACGGTATCGGTATTAAAGCGGAAAGTACCAAAAATTGACTAGTCATATTTTTGAATTAAATAACTTATCCAAACACCCATTTGACCCGTTCCATGTCAAACAATAGTCATGTAAAACATATGGAAAGAAACCAAACGTTCAAAAAACTTATTGTGACAACTATATATCCTTCATAAACGCTCCCAAAAATTAAACCCGAACCTATTTTATAAGTTTTGGAATGTTTTGTTGAGTTTAAGATATATGATAACAAATAAAACCATATAGACATCACAGAGTACACAGCGGAAGACTTAGAATTATAACAGTAATTAACTAACTGAAAATAAATGCGTAACGTACCCCTTGCAATTAGGTTAGATCTCTTCAATGGATGTGAAGTGGTTTAAAGAGTTGTCCCTTACCGTTTTACAACTCAAACCAATTGGTGTAAGAATAATGTCTTACTACCACAGTTTTGTACACACGAATTAACCGCAAATCAAAGCGATTGCTAGATCTAACACAAGCCTTTGTTTAATGAAAAACAAAACCAAAACACCCTTTTGGAGTGGGGTTCGGCCGAGAATGCAAGAGAGAGGAGAGGAGAGATCTAGGGTTAATTCAATGCACAAAAATTATGAAAAACATTAACCCTAGCCTTTGTATATATAGTGAATGAATAGCTTGTAGGAAAAGTTAGGGTTTGGGCTTGGAAAACCCCCCCTTGGCCGGCCGCATAGAGGAGAGAAAAGGGTAACCCGAATATTTTCCATTTTTAAGATATTCACCATATATTCTCTTCTTTTACATTTAACGTTCGTTAGTTATTTCCGTTAAATACTTAACGATCGTTAGACGGACTTTATGTGTAATAATTAATCGTAATCATTAATGTTAATTATTAACTTTAATTCTCATTCGCTAATGTGTGCAATCCCGTGGTCACGAGTTTGAATCCGGACATTCACGTATTTATAAATATATACATTTCCAACAGCTCCCACTTGGATTTGTTTACAAAACGTGTAATGACATTGGTTAGCGTCTAGCAACACGCCAATGCCCCCGATACAACTCGTTTATAGTTTTCTGGAGAAAAACCACTTTGATGATTCATCATCATATTCATCATTTTATTTCTAATACCATGTTAATAAGAATATGTATCTCACTCATTTTTTAATTAACTATTCTGTTTCTCGCTTTATATGATTGATCAAGATTAACAATTCTTCTGAACATATTCCAGAATACCTTGGGCATGGCCATGCAAACATCTTGACAACCCTACGAGGGGCCCAACAGTATTATACTTCAAAATAATTTGAAGGAAACAAATCCCGTTTTGACTACGAGCAGAATTCATAAATTTCGCAACACTTCTGAAAGCAACCCTTATAGCTACCAGTTACATATAGCGTTAGATTGTTTCAAAAAAATGCACTACATCCATGACATATCTCTGGTATCTCAAGTCAGAGGATAAATATTCATGATGTCTTTAATGACTAAGATCCATAAAGTATCATAATGTGGGTGGGATAAGTCATATACTCAATTCATTAAATATCATATAAAATTAATCATGCTACGCATCAATATACTTTCAAGTATATTCTAACTAATACTCAGATTTGTCTTAATTCAATATCATTCCCATGTTATTGATTGACAACGGACTATTTAGAATAACTCAAATTATTCAAGGATTTAAACATGCAAATATAGGATAACATCATAATAAATGAATAATAAACATAACAAAAATACTTTATTTCATTTCAATAATAATGTTTACAATATCCTTTTATCTAAAATACTTAGTCACAGATGGGTATGAAACTACTAGCTAAACGAAGTCCAAACTTATCAGACAAACGATTATGTTTTTCACCAGGTAAGGCCTTCGTCAAAGGATCTGCTAGGTTATCATCTGTGTGAACTTTGAGCAACTCAATTTCACTTATCTCGACTTGCTCTTGAACATAGTGATATTGTCTAGGATAGTGTCTGGTGCCCTTCATGACTCCAGGTTCATGGGCAAAAGTAATTCCTGCAGAATTGTCACAATATACTTTAATAGGATTTTCAATCGACGGCATGACACCAATTTCACTTATCTCGACTTGCTCTCGAACATAGTGATATTGTCTAGGATAGTGTCTGGTGCCCTTCATGACTCCAGGTTCATGGGCAAAAGTAATTCCTGCAGAATTGTCACAATATACTTTAATAGGATTTTCAATCGACGGCATGACACCAAGCCCTGAAACAAACTTCCTTATCCAAACAGCTTCCATGGCAGCCTCAGACGCCGCTATGTACTCAGTTTCTGTAGCAGACATCGCAAGAGTGGTCTGTTTCTTGCTCTTCCAATCCACAGCACCTCCATTGATGGCAAATATGTAACCCGTCTGAGACTTCGTATCATCTTTGTCGCACTTCTAGGATGCATCGCAGTAACCTGTAACAGACAGTTCTGCTTCTGGATTTCCCCCATACACTATGAACATATCTTTTGTAGCCCTAAGGTACTTGAGAATATGCTTAACAGCAGTCCAGTGAATTTCACCCAGATTCTGTTGATATCGACTGGTAAGGTTTTGAGCAAACGCCACATCAGGCTTGTGCATCGCACCGCATACATGATAGATCCTACAGCCGAAGCATAAGGAACTTTCTTTATACGCGCCACCTCTGCAGGTGTTGAAGCACAACCTTCGCTGCTCAAACCATGATTTACTTGCATCAGCAAAAATCCCTTCTTGGAATTTTGCATATTGAATCTCTTCAATATTTTGTTAATGTAAGCACTTTGGCTTAAACCAATTAGCCGCCTCGATCTATCCCTGTAGATCTTGATTCCGAGTATGTATGCTGCTTCCCCTAAGTCCTTCATCGAGAAACATTTACCAAAATAGGCTTTCACCTCATTTAAACTTGGTATATGATTTCCCATGATTAATATGTCATCGACATATAGAACAAGGAAAGTAACATGACTCCCACTAGCTTTGTGATATACACATGGCTCATCAAGATTCTGAGTAAATCCAAAACTTTTGATTTCTTGATCAAATCTTTTATTCCATTGCCTTGATGATTGCTTTAGTCCATAAATGGACCTTTTAAGCTTGCATACACGGTTAGGAAATAGTGGATTCACAAACCCCTCAGGCTGTGCCATATAGATGTCTTCATTTGGACGACCATTCAGAAAGGCGGTTTTGTCATCCATCTGCCAAATCTCATAGTTCTAGTGTGCAGCTATAGCTATGAGAATCCTAATAGCTCTTATGTCCGCTACAGGAGAGAATGTCTCCTCGTAATCAATGCATAGGTTTGAGTAAAACCTTTAGCTACCAGACGAGCCTTGTAGGTGTGTACATTGCCATCCATGTCAGTTTTCTTCTTGAAGATCCACTTACTTCCAACGACTTTAGCATTGGGAGGAAGGTCAACTTCAATTCAGACATCATTATCCTTCATGGATTGCATTTCCCCATTCATAGCAATCTGCCATTTATCCTTTTCAGGATCAACCATGGCAGCCTTATAGTTGGCGGGTTCATTAAGATCCCCAACCATATTTTCCTCCACCTCTACGTTAAGACATAGACGGTCAGGTGCACGTATAGTCCTTTCAGACCTACGAATGGGAACAACTTCAGGAGGAGCGCCTAAGCTTTCAGGCTCTTCTTGAAGTTGGCTAGTATTGTAAGAAGGTGTTGTATCTTCTTGATCATATTCCTGATCATATACTCTCCCACTCCCACTGAGTTCTTGAGATATGAGATTCCTTTCAAGGAAATCTCCATACCTAGCCACTATGACTTTGTTCTCAGCTGGGTAGTAGAATAGTAACCCATAGTTTCCTTAGGGTATCCTACAAAGATACACTTAACAGATCTGGGTTGGAGCTTATCTGGTGAGTCACGTTAAACAAACGCCTCACATCCCCAGACCTTTAAGAAATAAAAGTTAGGAGCTTTTCTTGTCCATAATTCATATGGAGTCTTAACAACCTTCTTCGTTGGAACCATATTCAAAATGCGAATAGCAGTTTCAAGGGCATAATCCCAAAAAGTTAAAGGAAGAGTCGTAAGATCAAACTTTGATCGTACCATGTCAAGTAAAGTACGATTTCTCCTTTCAGATACACCATTTTGTTGTGGAGTATAAGGAGATGTGAGCTGCTGGATAATTCCACACTCAGCTAAGTAATCTTTGAACTCTTGGCTTATATATTCACCACCTTTATAGGATCGAAGAGCTTTAATCTTCTTACTGAGTTGTAATTCTACTTCACTTTTGAAAACCTTAAATGTTTCAAAGACTTCATGTTTATGTTTAAGTAAATAAACATAACCATAACGACTGAAATCATCCGTAAAGGTTAAGAAGTAGGTAGCACCACGTTTTGACACATGTTTAAGTGGACCACACACATTAGTGTGTATCAATCCAAGTAGATCAGAAGCCCTTTCCACTTGCTGTGAAAAAGGTTTCCTTGTCATCTTCCCAGCTATGCAAGACTCGCATTTGTCAAATGATTCATCATCGACACTTTGTAAAAGCCCTTCATGTTGCAGCTTTTCCATGCGTTTCTTGCCTATATGGGCAAGGCGACAATGCCAAAGATAAGAAGAGTTCCAATTAGACTTGCTCTTCTTATTGATAATGCTATACAATGAATTATTTTCATTGGATACACAACCATCCATATCAATTTCAAACACACCAAGTATAGGAATTGCATTAAAATAAAAAACATTATTAAAAGAAACTGAAATTCCATAACTGGTAAAAGTGTGCATAAAACCAATATCTTTTAACAAAGAAACTGAAATAACACCCCTAACAATAGAGGGTGCATAATGACAATTATTTAGTTCAAGAATTAAGCCCGAAGGCAACACTAAATCAAAAGTCCCTATGGCTTCAACTATTGCACGCTTTCCATTGCCAACGTACAAGTATCTTTCTCCACAGGTCAGCTTCTTCGCCCCTCTAAGTCCCTACGATGTATTACAGATGTGAGTACCACATCCTGTATCATAAATCCAGGAATTTTGCTTGTGAGGAAAAGAAAATAATTCAAACATAAAAATACCTGATGAGCTAGGAACCATCTTATTTTTATTCTGAAGGCACTCATTCAGAAACACTGGACAGTTCCGCTTCCAATGACCTGGTGAGTTACAGTGGTGGCAAGCCGAATCCTTCTGAGGATTCTATTTTTTCTTTGCAGGGTTCTTCTTAGGAGCTGGTGGGATGACAACTTGTTTCCCCTTTCCTTTTACTTTCCTTTTCTTATCTGCTTGCGGCTTTGGCTTATTCACCCTACCACCTTGTATTGCTAGTACGATAGGTGTAGGAGCCTTCTTTGGTAATCTCTTCTCGAAGTCTACAAGCATTGCATGTAAATCATTCATTGTCTTCCCCGTGCAATGCACGTTATACCGTCGCACAAAATCACCAAATCGTTCCTGATTAAGGGAATGATTGATGAGGCCGACACACACATCTTGGGAGTAACCACAGCCGAGCTTCTCCAATTGGTCCAAGTGATGTTTCATCTCGAGGACGTGGTCAGAGACAGATTTACCAACCTCCTGCTTGCAGCTATGAACCTTTTCAATTAGTTCATACAATTCAGCTGCTGGTGGCTTCTCAAACATACGTTTGAGGAGCGCCTAAGCTTTCAGGATCTTCTTGAAGTTGGCTAGTATTTTCAGAAGGTGTTGTGTCTTCTTGATCATATTCCTGGTCATATACTCTCCCACTCCCACTGAGTTCTTGAGATATGAGATTCCTTTCAAGGAAATCTCCATACCTAGCCACTATGACTTTGTTCTCAGCTGGGTAGTAGAAGTAGTAACCCATAGTTTCCTTAGGGTATCCTACAAAGATACACTTAACAGATCTGGGTTGGAGCTTATCTGGTGAGTCACGTTTAACAAACGCCTCACATCCCCAGACCTTTAAGTAAGAAAAGTTGGGAGCTTTTCCTGTCCATATTTCATATGGAGTCTTAACAACCTTCTTCGTTGGAACCATATTCAAAATGCGAATAGCAGTTTCAAGGGCATAATCCCAAAAAGTTAAAGGAAGAGTCGTAAGATCAAACATTGATCATACCATGTCAAGTAAAGTACGATTTCTCCTTTCAGATACACCATTTTGTTGTGGAGTATAAGGAGATGTGAGCTGCTGGATAATTCCACACTCAGCTAAGTAATCTTTGAACTCTTGGCTTATATATTCACCACCTCTATCGGATCGAAGAGCTTTAATCTTCTTACTGAGTTGTAATTCTACTTCACTTTTGAAAACCTTAAATGTTTCAAAGACTTCATGTTTATGTTTAAGTAAATAAACATAACCATAACGACTGAAATCATCCGTAAAGGTTAAGAAGTAGGTAGCACCACATTTTGACACATGTTTAAGTGGACCACACACATCAGTGTGTATCAATCCAAGTAGATCAGAAGCCCTTTCCACTTGCTGTGAAAAAGGTTTCCTTGTCATCTTCCCAGCTATGCAAGACTCGCATTTGTCAAATGATTCATCATCGACACTTTGTAAAAGCCCTTCATGTTGCAGCTTTTCCATGCGTTTCTTGCCTATATGGGCAAGGCGGCAATGCTAAAGATAAGAAGAGTCCCAATTAGACTTGCTCTTCTTATTGCTAATGCTATACAACGAATTATTTTCATTGGATACACAACCATCCATATCAATTTCAAACACACCAAGTATAGGAATTGCATTAAAATAAAAAAACATTATTAAAAGAAACTGAAATTCCATAACTGGTAAAAGTGTGCATAAAACCAATATCTTTTAACAAAGAAACTAAAATAACACCCCTAACAATGGAGGGTGCATAATGACAATTATTTAGTTCAAGAATTAAGCCCGAAGGCAAAACTAAATCAAAAGTCCTTATGGCTTCAACTACTGCACGCTTTCCATTGCCAACGTTCAAGTATCTTTCTCCACAGGTCAGCTTCTTCGCCCCTCTAAGTCCCTACGATGTATTACAGATGTGAGTACCACATCCTGTATCATAAATCCAGAAATTTTGCTTATGAGGAAAAGAAAATAATTGAAACATAAAAATACCTGATGAGTTAGGCACCATCTTATTTTTATTCTGAAGGCACTCATTCAGAAACACTGTGTTAATACAAATAAGCCGTAAAAACGTTTATTTATATTTTACGATCTTCTAATGTTTTGTCGATAACAAACGTAAAATCATATTAACGAAACAAATAAAATACGTAAATGGTTTGAACTAATAGTTTTATAACACACTTACGTTTTCACATAAAACACTATAACAAGATTAAGTGATTTTATATTTTAGATACACATGTACAACAACTAGTGTTTACATATTGGCTTAACAAGTTTAAGTAACTCTATGAGTTAGATACATATGTACAACAACTAGTGTTTACATATTGGGTTAATACATACTTATATTAAGTACACTAAAATGGGTAAAAACAAGTATATACTAAAATGGGTAAAAGCAAGTATATACTAAATAGATAAAAACTAGCAAATGGTTTTTGACCCATAACCCATGGTTTTATATATACCACTTACACAAGTTCAATGTATCCTTAAGGTACATTGTATCTAGATTGAAAACCATGGATCAACCCATAACCCATGACCCATGACCCATAACCCAAAATACCCATGGGCAAAGAGGAGCGGACCACGGATCCCTAGCTTTGTGCTAGCCGGATCCCAAGTGGAAGGGATCCGTGGGATCCGGGGAAACAGTAGAGAATTTCCTCTATAAATAGAGAGCCATTTCTTCCTTTTTATTCATCCCTTTACACACATACTTCCCCCAAGTATTCTAACCCTCTAACCTCAGATCCAAGAGATCTATGTAGCTTTTCTCTTTTGTTTTTGTGTGATCTTCTAGGTTCCTCTTAAAGGAAAGATCACCACATCTTGAAGACGTGCAAGCTCAAGTCCATGAGTTGCCATGCTTCGTCATCATCAAGACAACGAAGGTTCTCTTGTTGATAGATCTACCTTTCTCCATAGATGTTGGGTTGAAGGCATTAGTGAAGAATGCCGAAAGTGTCAAGATGAAAGCATTAGTGAAAGGTGCTCATCATCCGTGTCAAAGCATTAGTGAAGTATGCTAAAGGTGTCAAGACGAAGGCATTAATGAAGGGTGCCAAGCGTTGTGTCAAAGGAAATAGTGAAGGATGCCGATGAATCTAATCAAGTAGCATTTGGGAAGAATGCTTAGGTCGTATAATTGATGAGGTGCATCGTTATACTTATAAGTAGTTGTTTATTTCCAAGGATGGTGATATCCTTGATGATATTGTAACAAGGAGTAGATCTCCTTGATATTAGGTGTTGTGTTGTGAAGGGTAGTAGTTCCTCCATGGTAATGGAACTAGGTGCTTAGCCTAGTACCTAATAAAGGGTAGGCGACGTTGTGATAGGATTAGTTCTCCTTGGTGTGAAAGAACTCGGTGGTTAGCCTAGCACCGTATAAAGGGTAGGCGACGTAGTGTTAGGTGTGGTTCGCCTTGGTGTGAAAGAACTCGGTATCTAGCTTTGTACCGGAAAAAGGTTAAGCGACGTTGTGAAGGCTTCTCCGCCATAAGGAGTTGGTGTAGTGCTTACGAACTCTCGAGTAGGTGACTCGGGGAGTGGAGTAGGGCAAGGAAGGTGTCCTTGTAGCCGAACCACTATAAATACTTGTGTCGTGGTGATGTGCTTCTTACTCTTTATCTTTCATTACAAGTTTATATATCTATCTATCAACGTCCAACATAAACAACCAAATAGATTGACATAAGTCGATCTAAATATTTAAAAGGATGTTTTAAATTGGAAAACTATTCAACCCCCCCTTCTAGTTTTCCACAATTGGTACCAGAGCTTCGTTACCAAGTTTTTTTTTTTGTATATTGTACTTTGAAAACTTGATACGATCCGTGTATGTTTGAAAACTACAAAGAAGGGAATTTCTTAAAACAAAAAGTCATGTTTTTAGAAATCATCATATGTTGGATAGTGATAGATCATTCTAACTTTTTCCTTTGAGAAGTCTCCATACTAGGATTTGGGTATCTTAGAAGATCATGAAGTATTTCGCGTCTATGGTTTCTAAAACCATAAAAAGGGAATATAGCAAAGGATTGGGGTATCTTAGAAGATCATGAAGTATTTCGCGTCTATGGTTTCTAAAACCATAAAAAGGGGATTTAGCAAAGGTATGTTTTCTTAGTTACATTTTTTTTAAAAACGTGCTAAATTGCTTGTGGACAAAATGGTGATATATGCTTCTATCTTATAATAAGCATAATATGAAAAGTGTTTTAGTGATTTTTTTTTTCGTTAAAGTTTTGTTGTTAGATATCTTGTTAATCAAGCTTGAATAAAGGTAAAAATGGGTAATATAACTTCACTAAAAAGTCTACAAAGACTAAACCTTTTCGTCGGGTCAAAACGTACATTTTTGTAATTCTGTGTCAGATCCGCGGATCCCTCAGGTTACACTGGACGGATCCCTCAAGCAAGGGATCCGTGGGATCCGTAGGTACAGAAGACAGTTTTTGTCTGAATTTCAAAAATTCATAACGTTTTAACCGTAAGTCGTTAGAAGTCGTGCCACCTATCGTTTTAAAGGTATTTGAGTCTACTTTCATTTAAAAATGATTTCATAAACTGATTCAAAACAATAATTTATAGAATCATTGATTAATAATAGAAAGTCATTTTTCGATCATAACTTTTGCACAAACTTTTGATCTAATTGGAGACGGATGTTTTCGCTTTTGAATAACAATGTGTCCTATATTGAAATTAAGGTTTTGATCATATTTATAAATATAAAATAAACTAATCAAGCTTGGTATACATGTTTATATTTAACACAAAGCGATGAAAAGAACTTTCGTATGCTATGCTAAATGATAAATTGTCTTCTTTGCATTACTTGATTATTTGCTTATCTCAAATAGCTTTTGTGCTTGTTTGATTGAATAGCATATGTGGTTTCCTTACCTTGCTATTCATTCTCTTGTTTGTCGATTTAGTAATATTCTACTAATCAATGTGCTATTTGAAGGAGTGTTTGGGATAACATCTAGTTGTGTCGAAAATGTTAGTTTAGATACTTAGATAAGTCATATAGGTTGAAAAATGTTTAAAACATATAACACACTAAATGGATTTTTGATTGAGTTTGTCATGTGCGCAAATAATTGTTTTATGTGCTTATATGATTTCTTTTGTTCTTGTATCGTTTTCTAAAAACAACAAGAATGTACATCGGATCATAACCTACACTTGTGTTGATGATGTACTCTCCCATTTTCCTTTTCATGATCGCTCTCCAAGCCTCATAGTAGGATTGACAACTTGATTATTTCATCCGATATACTCAAGTAAATTATTTTGCAACGCAAATATAATTGTTCATATCCGAAAGTCCAAACTCAAAGCTTTCCAACAACATATGTTGAACTAGCTCATCCAACCATTTTTTGTTGTTTACCATATGAACAACTTTTAAACTTATTTTTAACATGACGCCTTCGTCACCTTAGTTGTCTCAAGTATAATATTAAACGAAGCAAAGTATCATCATTGTTACTCTTCGATAGGCCATTGTAGGAATATAAATTTTCCTAACTTGAGAATGAATACTGGAGAACTTATTGCACTAGAAACTCAATTTGACCTAACGGTTGAATTGCTTCCTTGATAGAAGTTGGGTATGTGGAATCACCCGTAAAAATGGTCGTGTTTAGCCGTAATTGAGCACTGCTAGTAACAGTCTCATATTCATTCTCTCACTTGGGAAATTTATACTCCTATATTTTCCTAAAGTAAGTTTACAATGGAAATACTTTGCATTGTATTAGGATTACTAATCAAACAAGTTGTAAAATAAAATTTTCTTTTAGTTAATCAAAACCACTTGCCTCATCAAGCGATTATCTTGCTTTGATCGAGAAGAGCTACATGACTTCATGGACGAAGTTCATTGTATGCTAATCACCATCCGTAATAACTATACATAGTTCATTGCTTCCGTTGGCCAAAACAACCCTATTGTATTGAACACCATCATTTACTCTGCACGCCATTGTTAATACAAACGATTTACTAATCTAGATCGTAAATATGTGTTGAGCCTCTCGAATAGTGTTTGTTAAGTTTGATAAACCTCTGTGTTATTTGTGAGCTAGATCTCATATTAATTACTTATGTGCTTTTCTTACATGCTCTCATTGCTATGTTTTACTTGTATACATATATGCTTGCTGTAAGAAATCATTAGTTTATATATTCGATACATAGAGCAAACTTGTGCAAATCTTGCATACCTTTAGTAAAGGTTCTGCTTAGCAGATAGACGGATCCCAAAGTTTGTGCTAGACGGATCCCTACACTTAGGGAACCGTGGGATCCGGCTAACAGAAAATGCAATTGCAAGCATTGTATTTCAAACATATCCTTAGAACACCTCACACTAGGCTAAACATAGTTTCTTAAGGCAAATTAAGTCCTTATCAAGATAAGTAGATCCTTCCTACTCACACATAACTCACCTAGATCACTCTCTAAGACGCTTGTAGATCTATCATTTCATTTTTAATCCACTACTCTTCCGCTCTCTAGATCACTCATTATTTCTCACATGATCCCTCACATTTAGACTTAGAAATCTTTCAATTATGGCAAAACTGATCATAATCATCCTTACCTCAAAATTGGTCGAAATGGATCAAATTCTAGTTCTTCCACCTTAAAACCTTTAGGATCTTCTCCAAGACATTATCCTAAGTCACTATTTGATCACTAGGATCATTTAGCTCCATTTAACACTCTCAAGATTTTAGTGTCATCTTTGTTCATTCATTGGTACTCACGAAAGTTCCAATTTCTTCCATATAAGGCAATCATTAGCTACATCACTCATTGCCCTTGAACATTTAAGTACCCTTCCATTTAAAGACACTTAGGAGAACTGAAAAAGGTATAGGCTTTAGACCTTTCAAACATCACTTCTATCTTTTCCTAGCTGCTGAGAGCCGGATCCCTAGGATTAGCCTAGACGGATCCCCCATTGGTGGGAACCGTAGGATCCGGGTGACAGATTTATGTCAACTCTTGCTAGAACAATCATTTCAAGCTCATCTTGCTAACTTTAACACTCCACCTCATCCTAATTAAATCCCTAGATCAGTAAAACTCTGATGTTGACTCTTGTGCATACTAATCATCACATTCCAAAGGATATTAGAGACTTAAGTCTTGAATGCACTTGCCAAATCCTTCCCTTTATAAGTCATCTTGCTAGAATCCCTTAGTCATCAAACACAACATAATTCTCAACATTTAGAAACCTTTTCCTTAGTCATTACATCATGAGGAAAGCTCCTAGTGCTAACTCATCCAACCAAGAACCACCCAAGAAACTTGCTCGTATTGTACACGAAATTCCCTCAACCGAATCATCATCCGTAAGAGATAATAGTGCTAGAATCTCACCTCAACAAACCCATTCAACAATTGCCAAGAGAACCGCAATAATTAGCATTAAACCTTTTAGGTTAGAAAAGGGATCATCGAGCTCTAAACCAAACATACCTAGTTCTAGCAAAACGTCTAAACCTTCATTCCTAGAGCATGGACTTCACCAAGCCTCTCTCTATTCATTAGAGCATTCACCAATGAAAACTTCCCATTCACCAACCTTCTCGTTAAAATAGGAACCACCAAGGACTTGATCATATGTAGGAATTTCCATTACCACCACTCTCACTCCTAGTAGAACCTCATCCTAAATTACTCAATGTACCTCCACCATCTTTTATAGAACCTCCTCAAAATATCATGTTCCTAATCAAGACAATAATTTCTCTAATTGTCTAATCACCCAAGGACTTGTTCAAGAAGTACGAAATGAGTTGCATTTCATGTTTAATCATCTTCTTGAAAGATTGGACCAAATCAACAAGTCTACTCATCCCTAGTCTCAAGCACATTGTTGCCTCTTATGCTTTGGTCACTTATTAGTTTTAGTAGAATATGGCTAAATCATTCTCTTAGTTTTTAGAGATTTGTTGATCATCTCTTATGTTTTATTGAATGATAGTTTACTTGCCATATTGCATTGAGTATATGTTTGTTAGCTGAATACATATCTCATTTTGATGTTAACATTACTTGTTACATCACCATTGCTGAAGTTAATCATCAGCTATACGGATCCCTCAAAATTGCCTAGAAGGATCCCTACTAGGAGGGAACCGTGGGATCCGTGAGACAGAAAACTATTTTTCTACTAACTTGGATCACATATGCAGGAAATTGTGCATTATACTTGTTTTCTAACATTTGTTTTTGTAGTTATTCAATCTACACTTGAAGCATTTGACACCCTAAAGCTAGGGGGAGCTTTGTGTCAAAACAATACATTGCAAATTACTTGCAATATTAGGAATACATTTCTCGACATCCCTTTGCAAAATTGCAATCATCAAGGGGGAGCACATTCGTCACTTAGACGAAATATTTTGCAAACTTAGTTGCAAACAAACTAGCTTAGTATTACTTTCTTGGCGCCCTTACATAGGGATGGACTTGTCAAGGGGGAGTAAAGACGAGATCCGTTCCCGTTACTTTCTCTAAATATTTTTTCTTTCACATGTTTTTCCTAAAACCAATGTGTTAGTTTCCTTTCGAAGCTCTTTTTGTTTCGACAAAAAGGGGGAGAAGAAAGTAAAAACTACAAATTCAAACTTTTACGAATTTTAGCTTTTCCTTAAAATAATTTTATGTTTTGTCATCAATAAAAAGGGGGAGATTGTTAATACAAATAAGCCGTAAAAACGTTTATTTATATTTTACGATCTTCTAATGTTTTGTCGATAACAAACATAAAATCATATTAACGAAATAAATAAAATACGTAAATGGTTTGAACTAATAGTTTTATAACACACTTACGTTTTCACATAAAACACTATAACAAGATTAAGTGATTTTATATTTTAGATACACATGTACAACAACTAGTGTTTACATATTGGCTTAACAAGTTTAAGTAACTCTATGAGTTAGATACATATGTACAACAACTAGTGTTTACATATTGGGTTAATACATACTTATATTAACTACACTAAAATGGGTAAAAACAAGTATATACTAAAATGGGTAAAAGCAAGTATATACTAAATAGATAAAAACTAGCAAATGGTTTTTGACCCATAACCCATGGTTTTATATAAACCACTTACACAAGTTCAATGTATCCTTAAGGTACATTGTATCTAGATTGAAAACCATGGATCAACCCATAACCCATGACCCATGACCCATAACCCAAAATACCCATGGGCAAAGAGGAGCGGACCACGGATCCCTAGCTTTGTGCTAGCCGGATCCCAAGTGGAAGGGATCCGTGGGATCCGGGGAAACAGTAGAGAATTTCCTCTATAAATAGAGAGCCATTTCTTCCTTTCTATTCATCCTTTTACACACATACTTCCCCCAAGTATTCTAACCCTCTAACCTCAGATCCAAGAGATCTATGTAGCTTTTCTCTTTTGTTTTTGTGTGATCTTCTAGGTTCCTCTTAAAGGAAAGATCACCACATCTTGAAGACGTGCAAGCTCAAGTCCATGAGTTGCCATGCTTCGTCATCATCAAGACAACGAAGGTTCTCTTGTTGATAGATCTACCTTTATCCATAGATGTTGGGTTGAAGGCATTAGTGAAGAATGCCGAAAGTGTCAAGATGAAAGCATTAGTGAAAGGTGCTCATCATCCGTGTCAAAGCATTAGTGAAGTATGATAAAGGTGTCAAGACGAAGGCATTAGTGAAGGGTGCCAAGCGTTGTGTCAAAGGCATTAGTGAAGGATGCCGATGAATCTAATCAAGTAGCATTTGGGAAGAATGCTTAGGTCGTATAATTGATGAGGTGCATCGTTATACTTATAAGTAGTTGTTTATTCCCAAGAATGGTGATATCCTTGATGATATTGTAACAAGGAGTAGATCTCCTTGATATTAGGTGTTGTGTTGTGAAGGGTAGTAGTTCCTCCATGGTAATGGAACTAGGTGCTTAGCCTAGTACCTAATAAAGGGTAGGCGACGTTGTGATAGGATTAGTTCTCCTTGGTGTGAAAGAACTCGGTGGTTAGCCTAGCACCGTATAAAGGGTAGGCGACGTAGTGTTAGGTGTGGTTCGCCTTGGTGTGAAAGAACTCGGTATCTAGCTTTGTACCGGAAAAAGGTTAAGCGACGTTGTGAAGGCTTCTCCGCCATAAGGAGTTGGTGTAGTGCTTACGAACTCTCGAGTAGGTGACTCGGGGAGTGGAGTAGGGCAAGGAAGGTGTCCTTGTAGCCGAACCACTATAAATACTTGTGTCGTGGTGATGTGCTTCTTACTCTTTATCTTTCATTACAAGTTTATATATCTATCTATCAACGTCCAACATAAACAACCAAATAGATTGACATAAGTCGATCTAAATATTTAAAAGGATGTTTTAAATTGGAAAACTATTCAACCCCCCCTTCTAGTTTTCCACACACTGGACAGTTCCGCTTCCAATGACCTGGTGAGTTACAGTGGTGGCAAGCCGAACCCTTCTTAGGATTCTATTTTTTCTTTGCAGGGTTCTTGTTAGGAGCTGGTGGGATGACAACTTGTTTCCCCTTTCCTTTTCCTTTCCTTTTCTTATCTGCTTGCGGCTTTGGCTTATTCATCCTACCACCTTGTATTGCTAGTACGACAGGTGTAGGAGCCTTCTTTGGTAATCTCTTCTCGAAGTCTACAAGCATTGCATGTAAATCATTCACTGTCTTCCCCGTGCAATGCATGTTATACCGTCGCACAAAATCAACAAATCGTTCCTGATTAAGGGAGTGATTGATGAGGCCGACACACACATCTTGGGAGTAACCACAGCCGAGCTTCTCCAATTGGTCCAAGTGATGTTTCATCTCGAGGACGTGGTCGGAGACAGATTTACCAACCTCCTGCTTGCAGCTATGAACCGTTTCAATTAGTTCATACAATTCAGCTGCTGGTGGCTTCTCAAACATACGTTTGAGTTCATCTAGCATGCTCATAGGCGGATAGTGCTCAAATTATTTTTGCAATTGAGCAGACATCCCCGAAAGCATAAGACACGCCACATCATTGTGCTTCTCATATTCAACACGATACTCCTCTTTCGCAAGAGCTGTAGCCGTATCAAGAGGAGCATCAGGCAGAGGTGTAGTCAAAATCTCAAGTCTTTTGGCAACACGAAGGATGATCCTAAGTGCACGATGTCAATCATTGAAATTTGGGCCAGTCAGCTTGTCTCTTCCAATCATATCTTTGAAAGCAGCACTCATTAAGCTTATAGTATTATCAGGTTGATGAGCCATCTACAGAAAAAGTTCAAAAAACCATAATTAGTATTTTGATAATTTTCCTTTTCAATAAAAAATTAAATACCCAAGGTTCATATTCATATACCAATTAATTATTATTGAAAACTATGATCTGAAAACTAAAACCGACCGAACTGAGAAAACTGAAACCGACTGAACTGAGAAAACCTAATCGAACTTGTAACTGAACTAAATTTATCAAAACATAATCGAACTGAATTAGATATTCGGTTTTTCGTTAAGATATGATTTTGGCAAATGTAAATCGAACCAAACCGAAAACCGAATTCATATAAATAAATCTATTTTTGATATATTTATATTAAAAAGACCATTAAATTTCTTTCAAGTATAAATTAATTTTTTTTAAGTTTAAAATATATTTTTTTTTCTAAAAATTTACATAAATAAATTTTTAAAAAGGTACGAATTATATAATTCGGTCAACCCGAAAACCAAACCGAATTTATATTCGATTTTTGGTTCGGTTAAATCTAATTTGAATTTGGTTCGGTTCGATTTTCGGTTTTATCAAAAAAAAATAACTGAACTGAATTAACTGAACAATTCGATAAATGAATCAATGACACCCTTAGTGAGGTTGAGAAAGGTGATGGGTCACCCCATAAAAATGAGCTTAACAGTAGGGCATTCGCGCGTTATAATGACGTAAAATGTTAGCTAATTTTTAAGAAGCTAAGTTTTTTTAGCTAACAAGGAATTTTAGCAAGAAATCTGTCGGTAAGTTGTTCAAAGTTGTTTTTGCATTTTACTATTTTGATATCTTAAAATAATAAAAGTTTTAGAAAAAACAAAAGACATCTTATAAACAATATTGATTTTGTTGGTGGCAGAATAAAAAGATAGAACAACAAGAATTAGAATAGAGATCTCTTTTAATAAAAACAGCATTAATATAGACCCCAGAAAAACACACCATCGTGTCTCTTGTTTCGAGCCTTAATTTCAACTTTGTTGTCCAAGTTCTAGATACAAGAACATTCCACGTATATGAAGATTAAAAGAAAGTCCCATTCAAGACCTAACACACATATGACTTCTAGCAAAAGTCAGAGAAAAACACCATAGTCTTTTTTATCTTACACGACCCAAAGCCACCTATAATACTCCGTATTTTTTTATCAACTAAAGCCACCTATAATTAAACAAATCTTTTTCATTTCTAGTTAACACGTTACCCATCTCCTAGGACTTTTAACAAACCCCAAAATTAATCCCAACACCATGAAACACCCTCAAAATTTTCTGCTGTTATTGTTTTCGGTTTCGATATTGATTCCAGATGTTACAGCTCAACAATCACCACCACCAGATGGGTATCCTTATGCTAAATTTAGCCCTTCAATGGCTATTATAATAGTTGTCCTAGTGGCTGCTCTTTTCTTTATGGGGTTTTTCTCGATATATATCCGTAGATGTTCAAATGATGGTGGAGCGAGTGTTCGTGCAGCTCTTTCTATGCGTCGAGCTGGGAGACTAGCTGCAGCTTCACGTGGTCTCGACTCACAAGTACTAGAAACGTTTCCAACTTTCGCGTATTCTGCTGTGAAAGGTTTGAAGATTGGTAAAGGAGCTCTGGAATGCGCTGTATGTTTAAACGAATTTGAGGATGAAGAAACGATTCGTTTGATACCTAAATGTGATCATGTTTTTCATGCTGAGTGTATTGATGCTTGGCTTGAGAATCACGTTACTTGTCCTGTATGTCGATCGGATCTTGCTAGGTCAACTCAAGTTGCTAATAATGATGTAGAGGTTGATGAGAATAGTAGTAACCAAGCGACTACGACCGCGGTGGAGGAGGGGGAAGGAAACACGGATGATGTTCGTATTCGAGTTGAGCCGAATCCGATCATGAAGAGGAACCAAAGTGTTAATCCACCACGCTCGGGATCTGTCCGTGGATTTTTTGAAAAGTTTAGGTCACATTCGACCGGTCATTCATTGGTTCAACCGGGTGAGAATACGGAACGGTTCACGCTACGTTTACCGGACGACGTAAGGAAGCAAATGATAAGTAACGCGTTGCTCAACCGGTCGGGAAGCACGGTTCGGATGGCGGGTGAAGGGAGTGCAAGAAAAGGGTACCGAACCGGGGAAGGAAGTAGTAGAGGAGGTTCGTATAGACGAATGGGGAGTTTAGACCGGGTTGCCAATAAATCAGACCGGTGGGTTTTTTCAAGAGCCCCGTCGTTTCTGTCGCGAGCGTTCTCTGTCAGGGCTCAAAAGGTCGTGTCCGATAACGGAGCGTCGACTTCAGCTTCTTCGGGTGATAAGATTCCTCTTAATAACATCGGCCCGAAGAGCGATGAGCCCGGGGTTCGGCCGCCGGTCTAGGGTGCTGCTTGCCGGTTTTGTTTGTTTGTTTGTTAAGTTAGTTCTGATTCCAGTGGGTCCCACAGCGAATTAAAAAATTTAGGCCGTGGTGGCCAAAGTTGACCGCCAGTTACTCGTGGGTTTGAAGATTTTAAATCATTTAATTTTTGTAAATAATTTTAAATGTATTTTCTTTTGAACTTTGGAATTGAGACTAGTGCATATTTGTTCGCATTCATTGTTCTTTTTCGTTGAATGAAAATTTTGTGTTTTTTTTTTTTTTCTGTGTTATGTTAGCTCCATGTTTAAATTTGTGATTTTTTTTATTATTATTCTTAATATTATTTTTTTACAAACCTTTCAACTATATGCAAAATTTGTGCTTGATGAAATGTTTGAATACAATTGATCAAGCTGCAATATTCAATTCAAGGCCAAATATGTTTCTAAAATCAAAGTTGGTTATAGGGTGCGAAGAAACTGCTAAAAATGATGTTTAACTAATAAATGTTTTGGGTGAAGGCAGAACAGATGAGACAGAAGGTAGCTAACTAACACTTGTCTTAGATCCCATGTTACTGCTTGCTTGGATCATGTTTTCATATACCCATGTTAAAGCTACTAGCCGGGTACCCGCGCACAGTGGCGGCGATAAGTATAATTATATGTGTTTGCTTACCCGTTTAGTGAATTCGTTTCACAACACTTCGAATGTATATGTGTTAGTTGTAAGTGTTTGTTTGGGTTACCCGTAACTTTCCCGTAGCTTTCCCGCGACATCATTATTCCCGCATATAGAAATACCCTTGCAATCTCTTACCCGTCAAACACTACCCCAAAAGTATATGATTTTGACGAATCAAAATTATATTGATTGAAATAAATGAAATAAATGTTAAAGTTGTAAAAATTTGAATTAAAATAAAATAAACCCATTAAAAATATAAAAACTAAAAACTCATAAAAATATATCAAAATGAATGTTGAATTAAAGAGTATAAAATTTTAGAAAATATGATGAAATTAGATTATAAAAAAAATAAATAGATAAAAAGATATTTTAATTTAAAAATAAAGATGAATTTTTAGTTGAGAAATGACACATGTCATTTTATAATTGGAGCTCTTTATCTTAATTTTTAGTGATTAGGAGTTAGGTTTGGAGTTTGTTAGAAGTTAGGCTTAGAATTTGTTAAGAAGTGACACATGTCATCTCATGATTGGAGCTCATTATCTTAATTTTTGGTTAGAAAAACTCTTTCCATAATAAGCAAGTAAAAAAGTCTGAATTTTCAAGTATTCTAATTTTAGAAAACGTAAATGCATTATAAAGTAGTATAGATAATATAGTTCCTTTCTCTACACCATCCATTTTATAGTCAACCCAAGCACACAAAAATATCTACTATGCCTCTGTCTTTAATTGGAAATTGATACTTTTGCGTTAAATGTAAACTGAAAGTCACATATATCAACGCAATCTAAATACATATCTAACTAAAGAGTTAATCTATCATTAACTTAGCCTAACTTGCATAACTTGTATCTTACCAGTCTTTCTGGCATTACCTTCAAGAATAACGCTGTCTTTTGCTGACTTTATATACCTTTACCAAAACCATTTTAATCGTATCTAAATTTTCTAAGTTCCAAGAGGCTTTAGTCTTTATGTTTAGTACAATGTGCACAGAATACTTGACTAACAAAAAAAATATGGTTCCCGCTCTCAGTTCGTGCCACTAGACATTCATGTTATCCGCATTGTTTAACACACATGGATTTTTGGTTTTTGTGTTAAAGTTTTGCTTTCAAAACTAGACACTTTGCATTATCCTTCTCAGTTGCATTAGGTTTCTTTGCCTTCTTATAGTGCAGGGTGTATAATACATATTCCACAAAGATGAGGAATTCCTCGCTTTAATAGTTAGAGTACACTTTTATGTGGTTGTTGATAAACGACACCAAGATCTTTGTTTGATATAATCTATTTTGTTGTAATTTTCTTTTACCTGCTTGATTTACCAACTGAAAAGGGTCATTCTTTATCTGTTTGTAATTTTCAAACTGGGAAGATGGTTTATACTTTATATTGTACTGTACTGTTGTTATGTTGTATATCGGCATACGATTTCTGCTTCTTTAAAAGGGTATGAAGAAATAAATAAAGCAATCTGGCTTATCTATGTGACAGGTTATTCAGTCATGGTATGTCGTGGGACGTTTGGGTGCATATAGTTCATCTAATTTGCAGGTAACAACATAACTTTAATGCCTTATGTTTGTCTCGTCAACCTTTCAATTGTTTGTGTACCAAGTTGTTGCAGTCAATTACTCAACCCTTACTAGGTAAAGCTGAAAAATGCAATAAGAATTATACAGTGTTATACTAGAAAGCAAAGTTATGGCCATTGACATTGTTATCAAATATTAAAACATCAAACATAATGTGTGGTTACTGGTGTAGTGGTGTTGATAGTGATCTTTCATACTGCAGCTGGCAAATACATCAATTATGGTCGGGTTTGGTATATTTTAGACATGACTCAAGTTTATTGCTGCTAGATTTCATGTCGTTCCTCTTTTAGAAAACGATCACAACTTCGGAATGTCCAACAGGGTAGACATTGGTGTCTCTGATTACTTTGCTCTTGATGTGCTGCTCAACTGCCTCACTGTATTAAGTTCAGAGTAAGCATCTTTCTTCTGTATTTTTCAATCCATAACGTTTTAGGTTGAAATTTTGAACCTATTACATATAAATCGGTTGATTTGGTTTTCGTCAAACCAAAACATTTAGGTGAAAGGTGAACTGGTCAAGCGTCCCATGTTGACCCATAAAAAAGGCAAAGAAAAAGTGGTTTCGGGTTAACCCAACCCGTCCATGTTGACCCATACTTAAAATAATTGACATGTTTGTCATAATCTATTATTGGCCCGTTACGCAACCCGTGTGACCTATACATCTTCCACCTCAATACAACGTGCACAAACTGCTACTAACAGTAGGCACTTTTAGTTTGTATAAGCCTAAATTTTCTTTCCTTTTCTTGTGTTCTCATTTGGAAACTATTTGGGTATACAGCAGGTAGTTTTTGGTGGTCGGTCAATGGGTGACTGGGAAGAGGGAATGAGAAACCCGGAAGACGGATACAAGTACTTTAAGTTCTAAGATTGGCATGATCCACAAAGTTCATCTGTGGAGGCTGAAATAGGGCTAAGAATCGGATCAAAATTTGTAGTTAATGAGCACGTGAATGGCCTTGTACACTGTTTGTTGGTCCCTCAACAAAGGAGGCTAGGTTAGCCAAGTGATAGTTAGCGGTTAGATGGTTTGTACTCGTATAAATTAGCTTTCTGTGCTTATTATGGACATTTCCTAATCTTGCCATTATTTCTTTGTGTGTGTTTCTGCAATTTTTTTTGGACCCAATGAATATATTTTTGCAATGGTTTGGACCCGATGGATATATCTCTATAAGGTCGCAAAAAACTAGATATGGCAATTTCAACCCATTTAGTTAAAAATGGGTTGAATCAATATTTTGTGAGGAAACGGGTCAATTTTGGTTGAACATGTTGAAAGTGAATAAAGGTCACTTTCCCATTGCATTGTCTTATTTATAAGTGTTGGACACTTTGACCCGTAGTAGAACATAACTTGTTAAGCAAACATGCTCATTACTCAATGTCGCCCATCTTTTTACCTTCAGGAATCATTTTCAAAACCACCTAAATCTTGGTGGTGGTCTCCATGAGTCCATGGTAATTATGATAGTACAGAGCTTCAACGTGGTGGTTCAACATTAAAAATTTTAATCTCTGTCATTGAATCTTAACTGGTACATGAGATTGATATAATTGTTATGGCTGTGAACCTGTAAAAACAATGTAGACAAAACATCAATCTAGTTAACAGAACTGAGTGTTTGTTCCACATTGTTGCTTTCCTGAGCATGTAGGGTTGTTTTAGAAATAAGATGCCGCCGGCCAGTATTTCTTGGTTCACTTATCAATTATCATTATGGAATGTGTTGCAACCTTTTCGCCCACAAATTTACAACACAAGCAAGTCAAAAGGCACAATGAACACGTTCGAGATGACCATACAACATTGTCATATTCTAGAACCCAGGAGCAATAACAACTTACACACGCAGGTTAATTATAATCGACTCATTTAGCCTCACTACAAACATCACCATTTCTGTGCTACATTCATAAACATATCTACATCATATACACTCTAGTCTCTACATAGATCACAATGGTGAATGCTTGCCAGTTATATGAGCCCAATCTTTTGTGAAACAAGCACGCCAAACTGAGGCCAGTGCGATAACCTGTAAATTCAAATAAAAAGAGTTTGAAACTTTTCCTTATCTCCGCAAATTATACCATGAGTTACAAACTGACCCATGACCGTTCTATAACAGCTTTACCATACAATTAGAACATAGTGAATTCGTTCTCCAACCATTTTGTTGCCAAACAACATCGTTCTTGTAATCTATGAAACTTTGGGCAAAAAGGATCAAGTATCATCTATCTTTTTTAACACTTTCTTCAAGACTAGTCTTTTTTTAATCATCTCCACAAAGATAATGCAAGTTTGCAACAAAAGCCTATCCAGCAAAAACAATAAAAATACTCACCACACATACATTGGCCAGTGAGTCAGTCGAGTAATAGCTGAAGGATGTGGCCATTCTTTGCTTCAAGTTTTCTTAAGTTGTTTTGTACAAGTTGAACTTTTAAGGATACATCCTCATTGTGACCATCAACATCTAATGAATAGTGTTCAGTTCCGTTCCGTTATTTTCCATATATGTATATTAGTGTAATGTAATTCTGTAGAGTTTAATGGTTTGCCACACGACTACACGAGCATATATCTAACTTACATACCAAATTGTCAACCTTCGCAATGCACTAAACACTACTACAGAAAAAGAGCATTAGGTACGGTTTTAAATGGCTTTTAGAACGGTTTATGGGCCGTACCAAATGATACCGTAACAAAAAATGAATTGGTTTTTTAGTACGGTTTCAAACCGTACCAAAAAAGGATTATAATTTCCACATCAATAATCAATACAAAATTTTGTTTTTTTGAAACGGTTCATTTGATAACCGTACCTAAGTCACTTTGTAATTAAAAAAAATATAATTTGGTCATTTAGATTTTCATTTTACCAGACCTGCATATATATTTTCTTTTACCCCAACTGAAGCAAGTCACAATGATATTTGACAAACTTTACATTTCATATATCCACCAAAAAACACAACAATCCAAGGGGAAATGACATGGTTATACACAACAGAGGTAAGAAGTGTAACCACAATATTGTTAGATAATAAAACAGTCCAAAATACTTAAAGTACCATTAGACCATTGCACTTGTAGATGAATCAATAAAACATAATAGGGTAAACTTGGCTAGGACGTTCTTCCATTGTTGATCACAACTTTACTTATTTGATCGTTTTAGTTATTTCCTAGATTAAGCAAATACTTGTGCCAATCTCTAATGGGCCGTTTGTTCGAAGGAATTCGATGTAATCTGTTGTAATTGTAATCTGAATTACATTACAATCCTGTTTGGTTGGCAGGATGGATGGAATTGTAATTCAGATTACATTACATCGGGTGTTTGGTTTGCAACGTAATGTAATTGAATTACAACCAATTACGTCCAGTGATGTAATTCGGATTACATAGCAAACTTGATGGAATGTGTTGTAATTCAGATTTTTACGAGTTAAATATCAGTATTTATCTTTCATGGTTATTATTATTATATTATTTAATTTAAAAAATAAATAATAATTATAATAATTATTTTTATATTATATATAAATATCTAAATAAATAATTAATTTTTTTAATAATTATTTTATATTAAATTTATGATTTTTATTTACTATTTTATTTAAAATATTATTATTATTATTTTTAATACTATTATTATTATTATTATTATTATTATTATTATTATTATTATTATTATTAATAAGTAATATTATTTATTATTATTATTATTAAAATATTATTAAGTAATATTGTTTATTATTATTATTATAATAATTATTATTATTTTACTATTATTATTATTATTATTATAATATTTATTATTTAGTATTATTTTACGATTATTATTATTATTATTATTATTATTATTATATTTATTATTTAATAATAATAATAATAATATTATTATTATCTATTATTTATTATTATTATGTATTATTATTATTATTATTATTATTATTATTATTTAATAATAATAATAACAACAATAATTAATATAATAATAATAAATAATAAATAATAATAATAATAATAATATATTATTATTATTATTTATTATTTATTTTTAATATTATTATTATTAATTATTAAGTATTATTTTTTTATTATTACTATTTATTATATTATTATTAATTATTATTATTATTATTTTAATTATTATTATTTTATTATTATAATAATAATTATTATTATTTTATTTTTATTATTAATATTATATTTTTATTATTTTATTATTATTATTATTATTATTATTATTTTATTATATTTTTATAATATTCTTTTTTATTACTATATTATTATTATTATTATTATTATTATTATTATTATTTATTTTTGTTATTATTATTATTTTATTATTATTATTATTATCGTTATTATATTAGCTTTTTAAGTTTTATAAAAAAAATTGAATTACATTACGTTGTGAGTCAACCAAACACATTGACAGATTTCGTCAATTACAATTACAACTCATTACAATTACAACACATTCCAATTCTTTAAATTACAATTACATCAGATTACAATTCCTTCCAAAGATTACAATTCCTTCAAAAACATTCTGCGAACGAAACGCCCCCTTAGATTGACACCCCCCCCCCTTTCTAATAGTTTTGATTATTTTAATTGATTAGTATTTCTACTAGGTTTACTAATCAACTCGCTCCTCGCGAGCGATCCCGTACTTACCATCTTAGCTATAACTGATCGGGTATGCTACCTTTATATTGACTTTTAGTTTGACTTTCCACTAAAAATATATTGACTGACCAATCATATAAATCTTCAAATACATAAATGAATGTTATAGTCAAACATATACAAAACATTTTAATTAAAAAAAAATCCTTTAAACGAGTTTTTGGGTGTTACAATTTCATTCCTCGTATGAGTAGTGGCGGATTTATTAATCAGATTAACAGCATGCACCACCTAATGATTTTTTTGCTAAGTGATAAAAAAATATTAGTAGTTTTCTAGGTTCCGTATTTTTGATAAGGTTCTTTTTGTTTATTGGCTGAGCTTCCAAGTTGATTATTACAAGTAAGCACTCAACCAACTTAACTATCATTTGATAACGCTTGCATTGGCTATGTTTGGCGACACGTAGCGGTATCAGTAAGTAGTAAGCAGTAGCAGTAAGCAATAAGCAATAAGCAGTAAGTTGTAGTTGTTTGTTTAAAAAATATGTTTGATAACGTAGTTGTAGCAGTAATTATAAATTGTAAAATTACGAAAAAGGTCATATACATATTAAAACAAAATAAATGATTAAACAAATGAGGGTATATATGTAATTTCATAAACTAAACGCTTGGAGCAATTGTGGAATGCTTAATCAAGAAGCATTTAGATTGGAGCGGTAAGACAATATCCTAACGCTTGTTGAAGTGTTGCCAAACAAGCTTTTCATCTATAATGCTTATCGTTTGTCGCTTTTCGCTCCTAACCGCTTCCAAATGCTTGTTGCCAAACATGACCAATAATTGCACCCATAGTCCGTAACAAGTACTAAGAACATTATTGATGATATCCTAAGGACAAATCCGTAGTGTCGGCTAAATTTTATTTCGTACAGCTCATACATTTGGTACGGTTTATAAACAACCGTACCAAAGAACAACCACAAAAAATTATTTGGTACGGTTTTTAAATAAACCGCACTAAATTATGTTTATTTGCTACGGTTTTTTAAACAACCGTACCAAAAAATAAAACCTACAAACAAACCGTACCAAATAATGCTTTTTTAGCACGGTTGTTTAAGGAACCGTATCAAATGACTTTTTTTTCATTTTTTGGTACGGTTTTCCGATAACCGTATTAAAATAGCGTACCAAACAATACTTTGTTCAGTAGTGAAATTCTATAGAGGTCAATGGATTGTATTGAAATAAATAAATAAATAAAATAATGGTCGAGGTTAATGGAAGATGAATTATAATCCATCCCCTTTAAATAACCATTCTAATACTATGCAAACATAGCCAATGCAAGCGTTATCAAATGATAGTTAAGATGGGCCAATAAAGTTGTTTTTGTCGTTTATTATACATTTAGTGACGACATCCGTCGTCGCTATAGGTTGGTAGTCGCGAGAAGTAGAAATTGGCGCCTCAGTCGCTCATTGTGCTCCCCTTCTTCCTCAATCACATGTTCATTTGGCCTGTGCCATATGATAATCATACTTTTCACTACTTGCAAATCTATCTCCTATAAGTCCGTAAAGAAGATTTTGTTTTGATCACATTCCAATGGAGATCCATGCATGTAAAGTCACCCATAGATACCTGCACATTGCATATTTAAAAAATATATAAAACAGTCTCACAACTTCATAGATATATAACATTATATGCAAATAGGTAGATTAAATCTTGATTTGGAGAATAGAAGGTAGTCTTCTGTTCGCCGTTTGTCTGATGTCTATACTATTTTTTTTGGCTTTTTAACATCAAAATCATCACTACATGTCTATAACAACTTAGTTGATTTCAAAAAGATTAAAACACAGTCATCCCTTTAAAACTTGTAAAAGTATAATGTATTGTTTTGATGCTGCATATATATCTTTTTTCCTAGTAAGGCTCACATTGCGGATGTTGTATGCCTCATTCGCACTCATCGTGCCCCCCTTCATCCTCGATCACTTGTTCATCATGTGACATATGATGATCATAATTCTCACTACTTGCAACTCCATCTCCTATAAGTCCGTTAAGAATAATTTGTTACGATCACATGCCAATGGAGATCCATGCATGTAAACTCACCGATCGATGAATACTGCAAAATATGCAAATACGTAGATTAAATCTTGATTTGGAGAAGGTACTCTCCTAGCCTGTTTGCTGTTTGTTTGATGTCTATACATTTTTTGGCGTTTTAACATCAAAATAATCACTACATGTCTATAACAACTTGGTCGATTTCAAAACTTTTAAAACATAGTCATCCCTTCAAAATTTTGTAAAAGTATATATAATGTACTGTTTATGCTGCATATTTTATACAGTACAAAAAATTTCCATTCTGTTTTGTTTCTCAATCTTTAAATGTTTTGATGTGCAATGGTCGTCTTTTCTTGTGACAATTAAGCTTTTGGACATAAACATGGAACCCTACCACGATTCATGTACCTTTATCTGTACCATACCTTAACAATCATCAATAGTACAAGTACACATATCAAAAAACCACAAACCCTAATCACCAAAATGACTTACTTTTCTACCTATGTTTCTTACTTATATTTCCAAGAACCTATGGTCAGTTATAATAAACATAAAGTTGGTCATACAAAAAAATCCAGCACATAAACTTAACCTGGTGGTTCGATGTAAAGTTACAATGTACGAGATACATGTATGATGCATGCACATATGAAAAGGCCTTATCTTTATTAACATTCACATAGTTTTTACGCATGCTTGGAGTAGGTTTTGTCTTCATTTCCCTGCTAGCTGATGCACTGCTTCCACCCTACTCTTCAAAGGACACGCACCCTCACCATGTGTTGCTAACTTTTTTATATACGTATTTTTTTTGGCATATTATTCATAAATGTAAAATGTGAGAAAAGTGTCGCCTAGAGAAGATTGAAGTTTTTTTATATTTAAACGTCTTGGTGGAGATAAGTCTAACATTCACGCTTATTTATAAGTGTGATGTGATTATTCTGCGTGCGTTAAAGACCAAGGCATAAATTACAGAAATAATTTTGCATTTTCACACTGTATTGTATAAACTAATGAACATTACTACAAACTTAAACTTTTGGTGAAATTTACATGTATGCGCGTGAACGTACTAGCTAATTGTCGCAATGGTAATTATGTAGTAGTTTATCGTCAAAGTTTAGCCGTCGATACTCAGGTATATTCATTTTCAAATGTTGTAAAAGTTCAAAATTATTGATCAATAAAGGAACAATATTACCATTTTGTTCAAAAAGATACCAAAGTGGATTATTAACTCATTACACATTACAACTAATTGAAAAAAATCATATTATCGCATAGCTAGTGTTGTTCCCGTTAAATTAACTAGTTGTTATACTTGTGCACGAACAAGAATTTTCTAATGTATCAATTTAGTGAGTTTTCTGTGTGTGTGTTAGAATATCCCGCATATTATCATATAATATTGTTCGTTTTGCCCTTGCGGCTCACGGCTTTGCTTTTGTGGCCCTCAAGTTAAACTTCTTGGTAGGTCACCCATACAAGTGCTACTCTCATACGAGCACACTTAACTTCTAGTTCTTAAAAACTCCACTTGCAGTAGACCAGAAAATGCGTTGTGTCTGATAAGGCGAACGTTTTTCTTATATACCCAGCATCTTTCCAGGCCTATATCGACGTGGGATTTTTCTAGGGTGTTACAATCACCCCCTTTAGGGACTCATCATCTCTGATGAGGTTTGCCCCATCATCCTAAACGGAGTTGGTATCAAAGCTGTGGTTTAAGGGATTTAGGTATCCATCGTAGATGAGTACTTAGACTTAAACCTAGGCTCTGGGGGACTTATAGAGTTCGACACGTTTTCGCATAATCATGTAGCATCAGTATTAGTACAGCATACATTGTTTGCATGTTAAGCATATTAATAACATTCATGAATTTAGTACGATATGATAACGGTAAAGACTTGGTTATCTGATGGAATTATTAAGACGCCTGACCAACGTGGTAATAATTGCATCACATAACGGAAATTTACGAATATTGCGTTATACTAAAGGAATGAATCCGGATAGAGATACTAGGCATAGATATATAGAGATTTATGCATAATGAATCTTATCAAGATTCTATTCTATTCTTATCGTGTGATATGTTTAACTTTTAGCATAGATATGGCTGAAAGACCTCCCGAAAGCTCTGAGTGGCCGACTCGCATAGACGTACCTGATCAAGATGATTGGGAGCCAACTACCGATCCAGCAGAATAGATGAGCACGATAATGCTCCTATTTCTGATGCCATGGCTAGACATATCGGAGATATGATATCTCAAGAGGTAGCCAAGGTACATGAAGCGGCTATACCACATCTTTTAGAACATCTTGGAAAGATTGCGACTCAAAAAATTACAACAGAACTTGATCAGAAGCTGGGAGCACGGGTCGCGCCAACTAAGGAAGTCACTTATACTGACTTCGCAGCTTACAAGCCTCCGACTTACCCAGGGAATATGATCCATTTAAATGCCACCGATGGATCCAGGATGTTGAAGGGGCATTTGCTACCAGCAGGAACCCTAATGAATCCTGGGTTAACTTTGTAGTTAATCTTCTTCGAGAACGGGCTAAAACATGGTTGGATTGAACCCTCGCATCAAAAATACTAGAGGTTGCTAGGCATATGACTTTGAAGGAGTTCAAGGAATTACTCTTTCAGAATTTGATCAAGAGGCGTAACTTAATAAGATTCACTGAGATTTCTTAAATACTCATCAGACTACGGAGTCAGTACATGACTTCTCTATGACATTTCTTGACAGGGCACACTTCCTATCTGAGTATGCTAATGATGAGAGGTTGCTTATGAATCATTATGTGGAAATGCTCTGTAATATATTCGTTAGTTTATTTCAGCCAAGGACTGGAAAAATATGGACCAACTTATGAATGCAGCCTTGGAACGAAAACATGAAAAAAGAAGGAGGAAGAGATACCTCCTAAAAGTAAGGTGAAGTAGGCTAGTTCATCTCGAAAGAAAGTTAAGCCGAATGTGGCTTATCCTAGCACAAGGGGTAAGAGTTTTCCGCAGTGTGCGAATTGTAAAAGGTTTTCACCTAGGGGTGTGTCGTGCAGGTAGTAAGACATGCTACAGTTGTGGTGAGACTGGTCATATTAGTAAAGATTGTCCTAACCCAATTCAGGTTGGCAAGAAATGCTATCAGCCGAATCACGCGGGTTAGTCATGTATAAATGTCTGATCTCTTCCTCCGCCGCGTCAATAAGAACCTAGGAGAAACATCAATAGGCGTGGGGTGCCTTCAACTTCTAGATCCCCTAACCTTGCTGCAGCCCAAAGACCACATATACCTCCAACACGTGTTCACCAGATGACTGTAGATGAAGCCAATGAAGCATACGATGTTGTTACAGGTACCTTCTTTGTAAATTTATTACCTGCTCGTTTGTTTTTTGATTTCAGTGCAGATAGATCCTTTGTATCAGAGATGACTGTAGATGAAGCCAATGAAGCATACGATGTTGTTACAGGTACCTTCTTTGTAAATTTATTACCTGCTCTTGGGGTAGTTGGAGATTTTCTATTCCGATTAGTCAACTTAACCCACCATTAGATGTAGAAGTAGCGAACAATAAAGTGATACGTGTAACCGACGTATTTCAGAATTGCGAAATAGAAATTGACAACGAAAAGTATCCGATCGATCTAAACCCTATGCTTATGGGGAGCTTGATGTAGTTATCGGTATCGATTGGTTCGACACAAATGAAGCCATCCTTAACGCCGACATAAGCTAGTCTAATTCAAAACCCTAAGTGAGGGAGAAACAATCATCTATGGTGAGCGAAAGAAGGCTAATCTGGCCATTTTCACTTATGATAGAGCCAAGAAACACTTGGCGCATGGCTGTCAAGCCTATCTAGCTCATGTGGTTAATATTCAGAAACCTGTTCTAAACCTTGACAGTATTCCAGTTTGTTGGGGCAACATTAATTGGGTCTTCCTTATGTTTTAGTGATGACAAATAAACCTTCGTAACACATAAAATTACAAACGTTAGCCAAAAACCAATACGATCCATAACTGTCACGTGGCCAGCGCGCCAGCCTCGGAGTATTTTTCATTTTGGTTTTTGAAAGTCGGCTTTCCCTATACCTAAAACATGTGGATCTTTTTTTAAAGGTATGTACATGATAATAGAGTCATTACGAACACTCGAAATGGGTTTTAGACTAGGAGGGAATCAAAATCACGACCTCACGTTTTTGACAAAACGCCAACTCAAGTATTTAATTAAAAGCCTCTAGCCAAGGCTTTTCTAAATCTAAAAGACTCATATCTTTCACATAACATCAAGTGAAATTATTCGTAAGACCATAATCCGTGTTTACGTCTTCTCTAATCACGTAATGGGTTTACTCCCTTGTTGGTAAAACAAAGTCAAAGGCCCCTTTGCGTAAACGCATCCTTTCCCATTATGGGATATGCTTTACTTGGATCCAAAGCGCTTATCTTGTTTGCATCAAGATGATTATTGATTACGTCAAGTGTTGGTGAATCACATATTATGATATTGTGAGTACTTGACGTTGAGTTATTTGGATATATGATTTTCCTTTGATTTCCATTTCTAAAACACATCCCATAATCATCATTGTCCAATATTAACTTTCTTAATGATAATGTGATTAATCCTTAATCAATCGCTTGATTAATCTCTTCACCAAACAAACCTTAAACTATTTCAAAATCCTTACAAATCTTATCCCAACAATCTCTTATTATTCCCTTACATCCATTGTACTTGATTGTACTTCTTGTCTTCCAACATTTCCATATTCTCTTACTAAACCACATCAACATATTTTTTACCACATTCTCTCTTAACCAACACAATTCAAACATATCACCATATTCCTTTCCTCCTCTCCATTTGTATTTGAAATACACACACACTCTCTCAAAGCTTCTCTCACACACTTCTCATTCTCACTCATACTCTCTCTCTATAATTCAAATTCAAATCTCACTCTCTCACACACACAACCTTCCTTCCTTCAAACACTTTGCCAACTCACACCCTCATCCAACATTTAAATTTTAAATCTGAATCCAAGCCTTAGACTCCTCATCACATCACTCTCACATCCATACAACTCACCTGCCAAGTTTAACACATGATGTATTAGTTTGAAATTTGAATCCAAGCCATAGGCTCCTCATCACATCTATGTCAACTCACACTCATTTCACCCTCCTCCTCCTCAAGAAAAAGCATATTCTTTATTCCCTTGACATATTCCTTCTATCTAATAATGCCAACTCATTCAACCTATCCATGGTTAACTTCTATCCCTCTCTCACACAATTTGAATTTCAAATTCAAATCTTCTTTCTCTCTCTCTGTCTCTCTCCCTCTATCACACATCATCCACACTTTATTTTCAAGAAAACAAATATTCTATGGCATATTCTTTATCACTATCTATGACATGTGAGGAATACCCAAACTACCTCTATCCAATTATCCATTCTCTTTTTCCTTATTTGATAATTGGTTAACACCCAAACCACTCTTTTAAACACGTCATAAAATGATTTTATCAAATGGCTATTTGAGTTGATTGACCTTGAGTATGAGAATAGTAGAAAAGTCAAAGTGTGAAGTACACTTGGGGGTTTAGCAAGGTCGGGTAGCTAAAAGCTAAAATCCCGAGAAAATCATCACGGGATCTTGGCGCGTTGGTCGCGCTCTAGCACGAGGCCAACGCGCCAGCCTCGTAGTGATTTTTCACAACTTTAGGATTTTTGCCTATAAATACCCCATCTTGCCTATTGTATTCCTCACCCCTTGCCATTCATTCTTTCTCTCTAATTTGTTTTCTCTCTACCCTCTAAGTCTATAATTTTTTGTTCTTTATCTTTCTATCTTATTATTCTTGGAAGGAACACATTCTCAGCAAGGGAAGAATCACAAGAACCTAATACGCTATTGTGATTGTGTCGAGGGTCTTCTTCTGTATACCATTTTTATTAGAATCAAGTCTCTAGGTTTGGTTAGGGATTGATTAAACAATCAAACATCCATTCATTCGATTTTGTTGCAAGGGAAGTCTTGTGTCTTGGTGACCAAGCCTAGATAGGTGGAGATCTAGTTGGGGTTTGATACTTCCAGGGGAAGTGCTTTGTGGTATGTGTGGGAAGTCGATTCGAAAGATTCTTTTGTGTAGTTTCCAAGGGTGGAATACCGTTAGGAGTAACTCTTCTTTGTGAGCGCTGATCTTAGTGCATATCGGTGGAGTGAAGTTTTAACGGTTTGTAGTCCACTGAAAGGATTATACTTAGTGAATAGTATCGTTTCATGGATTCGCAACTGGACGTACGGAATGTATAAACCCCTCATCCCTGAACTAGTATATATCGTGGTGTCTCTTTACTTAATTTATATACTCTGGTTGTGATTGTGGTTGTTGTATTAGTTGTATAACCACTTGTTGATCTTCGAGGCTTGAAGTCAATAAACTTCAAAGAAGCCGAAAAGATCGTATCCACCCCCTCTACGGTTCTACACAGTTGTTCGGGAATTTCCCGATGTCTTTTCAGAAGAACTCCCAGGTATACTACCTGATAGACGTGTAAAGTTCCACAAGCTCTTATTACAAGGAGCACTCCTATTGCCAAAACTCCATACAGACTTGCCCCATAAAAATCTAGGAACACATGAAGCAGTTACAAGAACTGTTGGATAAGGGCTTCATTTGCCCTAGTAGTTCTCCGTGGGGATCACCAGTTCTTTTTGTGAAAAAGAAAAACGGTAATATGCGGATGTGCATTGTCTACCGAGAGCTTAATAAAGTTACCATAAAAAATTGTTATCGCTTCCTAGGATTAATGATTCATTGATCAGCTCTAGGGCGCAAGTTTCTTTTCAAAAATAGATCTCAAATAAGGATATCACCAGTTAAAGATTCAGGAAGAAGATATCCCGAAAACGGTTTTGCGGACCAAATATGGGCATTACGAGTTCACTGTCATGCCATTTGGCTTGACAAATGCCCCAAGAGCTTTCATGGATCTCATGAATCGAGTCTGTCGTCCGATGTTAGAAAAGTCAGTAAGTGTTTTTATTGACGATATCCTGATTTACTATAAGTCAGCCAGAGATCATGAAGCCCACTTGCGCCAAGTACTCATCATGTTAAGACATGAAAAACTATATGTTAAGTTCTCGAAATGCGAATTTTGTCTCCGAGAAGTTCAGTTCCTCGGACATGTTATAAACATTGAAGGCATTAAAGTTGATCCAGCTAAAATCAATGCCATCATGAACTGATAACAACCTAAAACTCTCACAGATATCATATCTTTTCTTGGACTTGCAGGTTATTACCGATGTTTTATCCAAGATTTCGCTAAGATTACATCCTCTCTTACTAAGCTAACTCGAAAGAATGCTAAATTTGAGTGGGCTGAGGATCAGGAAATTGCCTTTCCGACTTTAAAACAGAAGCTGAGTCAGGCACCAAATTTGGTATTGCTAGAATATTTTTATATTTTATTATTATCAAAACATAAAAGATGCGAAACATATAAATAACATTTTTAAACATTCTTTTTATTAACACTTTCTATTAAATATAAAAATCACCAAACGAGAAAAATATTCTCATGAGATTAGTCTTTTCTTAAACTAGAGATCTAAAGGACTAGCACCCGTTCTATAGTACAACTCCACCTCCTCTTGACTCTAGCTTCTTTTAATTTCACGAGTCCCACTGTTCCCTTTTTTCATTGACAGACAGATGTCTCAAGAGGGTTGACAGAAAGACTGAAGAGCAATTTAAGGAGAAAGAGACCCTCTCAACATTTCAGTCATAAACTCAAGTCATTTTATTAATATATAATTTTATATTCAGTTATCACCCAACCTTCATCTGATATGTAGATAATCTTTTGTTTGTGTTTGGTGCCTTAGCTGCTTTTTTATATATAAAAATAATATTTTTCTGCCTTTCTTGTCGGTGGTATTGTAACATGTATGTTTGTATATATCTAATGCTCATCACCTTTATATTCTTTCATCTTCACTTACACATACACATTTACACACTCTCTCTATTTTAATCTCTAAAAGTTATCATGGTTTTCAGGGGAAACCCACTAGACCTAAACAACTTACCAGAAGAATTGGCCAGTGATCAGGACAAACAACCCCTTCATAACTCATCTCCTACTGCTGCTGCACCAGTTGGTACTTAATTTCTTACTCCCTCTTCTCTACAAAGATTACATTTATGGCGTTTGTTGAATTTTTTGTATGTTATTCTTCGTTTTGATTTTTTTCCCCAACTTGACTATTGTTTTGTTTATAGCTCAAGTTGACTAGTTGAGCTCTAGTTATATATGTGATGGTATCACCAAACTAAGAGCGACAATCAGTGTTCTAGCTCCTTGCTAGTTTTATATAAGTTGCCTTTCAAAGAAGAAAAAGAGTGACAATATATGTACCATTTGATCTATATAAAGTGATACACGCCGAATGTTAATTAATTCCTAGATCGAGTAATCAAACTGCAAATAAGATAAAACTAGAAATAAATATATTAATTTAACCATTTAATGTATAACTATCTATCATCTTTATTTTTTAGTTATACCAAGGTAAAGAGCAATCATGTACCACGTAAAAAATCAAAACGCTATTTTGGTTTTTAGATGATCACTAAGATTTGCTCTTTGTTCTTTTTAATATGCAATATCCGGTATATCTTATGAATATATAAACTCTAGCAAGTGGCTAGAAATTACTAACTGGAAACAAGATTTGATTTTTGTTATGTTTAGTTATTTACTTGTAATACAAAATAGAATTAGGAGTATTGTAGCTTTGAGAAGCAAACCCTAGATAATTTTGTGGGCATGTCAAGCTATATCTATATGCTATGATAACCTGGAGAGATAGGATTCCTATTTAGTTTCAGATAGTTAAAGTCATGTAAAACTTTTGACATGCATTGGTTCATAGTATTTGGACATTAAAGTCGCGTAAAACTATTATTAGGCTGCGCGTAATGCTATGGAATCTTACGCATGAAGATAAGAAATTTTCCTCGTTCGCTCTTGATGATGAGAACCAAAAAAGAAGTGAGTGTATGTGTTCTTGAGTGTGGTCTGTGCTCAGGGGTAGACCGAGGGGGTTCATGGGGTTTACGGGAACCCATGAATTTTTCTCGCATAGTGTAAATTTATGTCAAATTAAATATACTGATTTTTCTAAAATGAACTTGGTTTTTGATTTTTGAGTTACGATTTTTGGTATTTTTCATAAAATGAACCTGATGACTCTTGGTCCTCGGTCTGCCACTGCCTAAGTTTCTTATAATTTAGATAAATATGTGGTATAAGTAAATATTAAGTGAGAGTTACGGAAGTTGAGTGATAGGTGATTAAAAGGAAAGAGGAATTATGTGTTACTAAGGCTGGGCACAGCGGAACGAGTTTTATCGGTCGAGTGAATGGGTCAACCGACTTTAAAGTCGGTCGATCCCAATGTGGGTCTTGGGTCGCAAGTCGGTCGAAGGGCAAAAAAACATAATATCGGTTGTTTTTTCAACCGATTTCAATCACTCTTTTCATTAACGTTTCATTATTTAAAAAAAAAAAGAAAAAAAAAAAGAAGAAAAATATGGGTCATCGATTGTGCCAACTTGGTTGTGTCCGGTCGCCGGAGAGAGAAAGCTGATATGGCACCCGGTGACCCAGATTACGGCTGTGTCTAGCCTAATATTTGAGTGAGCGAGTTTTTTACCCCGTAGTAATTATTACACCGAACCCTAGAAAAAACACTTTGTTCATACCCGTTTTCCGATGTAGAAATCAATCAAAAGAATATATGTGAAGTCCCATCAAAGTTGCTTTTAAATGAATTGAAATATATATGTAGGAGGAAGCTATAAGAAAAAGAAAAACGGCGAGAAGGATGAAAGTAGAATGAATAAGGTCTACGAGTGCAGATTTTGCTCCCTCACATTCTGCAAATCTCAAGCTCTTGGGGGACACATGAACCGCCATCGTCAAGGTATACTATGTCAACCTCTATACCCTCTATATCTATATATCTAGTTCCATTATTTAGCATAAATAAATGTGTATACACTCACATATATGTGTTATAAATTACTAGGATGGAGCTACACTGTCCAGGTAACAAATGTTTAGGATAAATATAGGTCTATAGTTTATATTGTGTGTATATGGATGGACCTACATGGATGCGAGGTGTGTCACGGGTCACACTCAATTTTGGGTCATGCAATGTATTTTTTTTCAAAATGTATCGTTTTATGGTATGTGCAACCCCCGATATTTGTGTTATTTTATTTATAATGCAACTTTAAGTTGGCTAAAAAAATTATGATGCAAATTTTAGTAATCATGATAAAAAAAAGAATTGTGCAACAGCAAAAGTTCAATATAGAACCAAAATTTACCATAGATCCAATCAACCAATAATAGCCATTCATTTTTTTATTATGATAAACTTTCACCCTTTTTTAAAAAATTAAATATCTCGCAAACCGTTAATCGTTACGCGATAAAAATTATACCATCGTGACGAGAATTAAATTATCTTTCTATAGATATGCACTACTATATATTTTTAACAACTTTTTTTTTTCAAAATTTCGGTCAACAAAAATCATATATGATTTGTGAAAATCATATATGATTCGATTTTTACGAATCACATATGATTTTTGAGAATCATATATGATTGTAAAAATCATATATGATTCGTAAAAATCGAATCATATATGATTTTTTAAAATCATATATGATTCGTAAAAATCATATATGATTTTTTTGGACGGAATTTTTGAAAAAAAATGTTTGTCGAAAATATGTAAAAGTGCATATCTATAGAAAGATAATTTAATTCTCGTCACGATGGTGTATTTTTTATATTTTGAAGATTTACCGTTTGTAAGATATGTTGTTTTAAAAAAAAAGGTGGAAAATGATTTTGTATTAATTTAGATAAAAAATGGAGGGTTATGATTGCTTCATTTGTTCTATGACAAATATGAGTTCTATATTGATCTCAACTCTTGTGCAACACCCTCCAAAAATTCGTAGGTCCGCAACGCTGTGTGTATATATATATTCACACACGTACACAATACAAAGTTAAAGTTCTTGCACTAAATTTTGGCATTTAACCTTTTTAGAGTACTTAAAGTTAGACTTACACATGAACTTGTTTCAATGATACTATTTAGTTTATAGGATAAAAAACATATTATTTCTTTCAATTTTATAGGAGTGGGTTAGTTAAGTACGGAGATTAGTTAACTATAAGTGAATAAATGAAATTTTAGATGTCATGTTGAATAGTATAATAATTTATTTACTAGTTTGTATATTTAATAATTCTGTCAAAATATATATGCGAATAATGTTGTAGCAAACTTACAACATTTTGGTGTATTAGTAACCAAATTGACTCTGGCTATTTTGTTGCTTTGGTTGCATACATTAAAAATGGTCTAAAGTTACATTTTTTTTGTTGGTAGCTAGATTGTACATGTTGATAGGGTTACAATCATACTTGAAAAAATATAGCTGTTAAAATAAAGTTACTTGAAAAATAAGGTTTACCCTTATTTACTTATATTTGCTGACTTTGCTCAAATGGTGTTGAGATTTGAAACTTCACCTCTTAAAAGATAAAATTTGCTTTATATAACTTTTTCATAAAACAAGAGTTTAAGCTAGGTATGTTATGTTGTGTGATCTCAGAGCGGGAGACGGAGACATTAAACAGAGCCCGGCAGCTGGTTTTTGGTAATGATAATCTCCACAAATTAGGGTACGTAACTTAATTACACTTTAATTAGGGTATGTTACTTTATTACTCTTTAACTTTGAGTTCGTTATTATATGTTTCAAAACCAAATGGTTACAAACACAGTAGCCTATGAAAGGACGCCATTGAGGTACCAACAAACATCTGCTTTTTGAGGACCGGGAGACTTTAAAGTTACACTTATAATCTAAAGTCGAATCAATATATACTAAGTTCATGAAACTATGTTGGTATTTACATTCTACTACTTTAATAATTACATATTTGGTGACAATAAAGAAAAAGATGAGGTTTTGTAGTACCATTATGTCGTTTTGTTGGGAAGATACTATGAAGGTGTTAATAACTGTTTTTGTACTTCCATTTAAGACTTTAAGTCTAACTAAATTGACTAGTCATATTGATATTTGACTGTAGCAGCAAACCAACGGTGCATGGAGGCTATCATAATCAAGGAGATTGCAACATGGGTAATAATATTTACCCTACAAGACTCTTTTCTAGTACTTCAACTGCCGTGTTACCACCACCACCACATCCACATGCATTCACATCACCATATTCCAAGTTGCAGCCGAGAAAAGACAACTATACGGGCCATGTTTGCTCGGGCAACCCGCAATTCATCGTCCAGAATTTGAGTTGCATTGGCACACCCCCACCGGACTACGGTACTAATAGTTACACATGCATTGGTGCACCTGTTGGTAATGCGTTCACTGTCACCGGAGGAAGTGGTGGTGGTAGATATGATAAGGATGGGTTGTAATTTGTAGAACTTTTTATTTTCTTGTTGTTATGAGTTATGATCAGCAAACTCTTTTCTTTGTTTCTATGTTGTCTTTGGCCTAAACGTGAAATTGAATGGGGAAAGGAGACAAGGTTTTGTTGTCTTTTTGTTTAAGAGTTGCTGTAGTTACTAGGTTGTATGTGTGTGGGACAAGCAAGTTAAATTTCAACTGAAAAGTGCAATACCTTTTTGGATTTGAAAATGTTTCAGTTGCAATTGGATTAATCGAATCCCCAAATCTATTGCTTTTATCTTTTTCAATACATATACGTTTGTGGGTGCACGCATAATTTCGTCATCTATAAGAATACAATCAAGTTAAATGTTTCATGGTATCCTCACCGGCTCACCGTAGTTGGTAGGTGATCATCCTCTATCACCATTCTTGAGTTTGTTTTTGGTCTTTTTCTATGTGTACCATTTTGGAAGAAACTGATTGCTCATATGTGAAACCCTAAGTGCAAACATAATGTTGTAACGATCGAGTATAAAAATAGACAACTGACTACTTTTTTTGGGCATATATACAAACAATATCTAACAGCAATAAGGTATTGGTTTGGCAACTTAATACAAAAAAAAAAAGAATGATAGAAACTAAAAAAAAAAAAAAGAAAAAAAAAAACGTTGTGAAAAAAACTGAACTTGCAACTTGTAGCTTTGTAAGATAGTCTCTAACCATCTATGCTAAATAAGTTACCATAGTTTACTAACATGCACTTTCAATTATATAACTATATAAGTGATTTAAATGAGTGATTTTTTATTGGTTTCTTTTATGAACATTATTTATAGGTTGGTAATTGTGTTAATAGGATCTCAAGCTTTGTAAGCAAGTCTAGCTCTAATCATCTAAGTTCGTTAATAATTAAGTTATTGTTTATTAACATGCACTTTCAATTAATAGTATAGTAAAATAACTAATAAGTGAAAAGGTTTTTTTTTTTTTTTTTTTTTTTTTTTTTTTTTTTTTTTTTTAAAGGCATTCCACCCGGTTAAATATTTGTACAATGTTTATACTTTTTTTTTTAATCTATTTCTTATGTACAATATTTGTAGTTGGTAATTGTATTAATAGTATAGTATAATAATTAACTAACCATAAATAAAAAAAATATCACAACAAATATATTTTTATTGTGGCAGAGATACAATGTAGTTCCTTCCAACATTTCTATCACAAAGGTGGAAGGTGACTTGAACGAGAGTTAATAAGTGGTTATTTGCATTGGAGTAACATTTTCAAAATGGTTATTGGTAAGAAGGTTAAGCAACATCGACATGTTGAAGAAATATATTAGGTTCGTTAATTAGTAAGCGTTGCTAATAGGTTGAGAATTGGTTTTCGGCATTCTAGTTGATAGGTGCGTGGAGAATGGAGAATATATTGAGAATGTCGATAGATTATTGCATTATGAAGATGAACTTTGCTAGAAGGTAGTTGTATCCATTTCACACATCTGTAAAAGCTAATGTTGCCTTATAAAAGGTTTAATTATTTCTTCGAAATTTATTTTGAGTTGTGTTTAACTGTTTACCACATAGCAAATACGAGTGAAAAACCGTTGTATCTTATATTATCCACATTTGTGATTGACTAATGATTTACCTGGTAAATCACCGGAGTTCGCTCGGGTGGAGTTTCCCTTGTAAAGAAAGAAAGTTCTAATGTTGAATGACATTCAAATTTTCGAATATTAAATCTGAAATTTGAGTTATGTAACCAAATAGTTTGTAAGGGAGCATCCGGCATTAAATATGCACGTATTTAAGTAGTACTATGATCGTTGTAGAACTTTTAATATTGAAGTACCATTGCACTATGTAGAAGAGAAAGGTCAGAACTTGACTGAAGCAAATAGTGAAAAACTAATAGACCTTTTACCCGTTTTCAGCTTTTTATTGGTTGTTTGTTTGCGTTTGGAACAGTATAAATAAACTAGATGCTTCTATAGAAGATTCCAAAAACCAAAGGACGGTGACATGCTATTAGCTGAATAATGAGGCAAGTGCTAGTTGATTTGAGTAAGCAATGGCAAGCATAGCACAACGAGTGCATGTATCCGTTATGGTTCCCATCAGCAAAGGTTGTGAGCCCAAAGTTTATGGTAATGGTGTGAATAATAATATATCTAGAATATTTATAAATTTGTGTCACTATGAACCAACATAGTTGTGACGGCGTCATGTTGATGTTGTGACGCTGTCAGCTTTCATAATTTTTGTCTTGTCATCGTCAGCTTAAGGCCGTCTCCAGAGCCTGTACCGTCAGCACCCCCAGGTGACGGTGTCACGATGTGGATGTGATGCCGTCACGAGGAGTTTTTCTGGTGTTGTCTTTTTTTTCGTTTTTCAATTCAATCGAGCTTGAAACATGTCATTTTCCAGCATTTGCATCCCGATTACCTAAAACTCAAATAGAAACTATTTAGAGCAATAAATGATCAAATATACACGAATATAGAGGCTAAATGATCCTTTAAAATTGGTTATACCATGCAACTGAATAGTGGGCTCATTTACATCGTTATTTCTCATGTTCAATACAATAGCTGTGACAACTCGTAATTTCAGGTCATTTTGCAAACTTTAAAAGTTTCACTATTTCATCATTTATCGTAAACTACGTTTACGAGTATCAAATTCGCGTAACCTTAGTGGTTTAGCTGCGAATTCATGAACATTTTATCAAGGACATTTCATATAGACTAGATTTAGTCTACACAACATTAATAACATCATTTCATATCAATATTATGCATGGGTTTGCATTTTTCATTAAACGTTTATTTTCCTATTAAATAAACGCTATCGCGTAAACATTTATTTTGAATATTAATCCGACACTTCCAAAAATAATCCTAATATATTTTTATACTCATTTTAAGACTATAAAAATTATATTATTAGTTTACCCGATGTTTTCAATTTATTTTGTATATAAATTGTTATATGTAAATATTTACGACGGTTTTTGTAAATTTAACACGATAAATATTTATTCCACTCAACTCATGTAAGAAATGTATTGTTATAATTTTTATGACTTCAATATGTTTTATTTTGATTCGTTAAAATTTATTTTTAGCTAACGCTACCCTAAATGCTTAAATAAATATACAAGTTACTAATTACCTTTAAGTATCTACACCTTCATCCTACACTTGTACATTTAATTCATTTCAAAAGATACAACTCTTTTATTTCTTTTAAGATTGTCGACATTCATAAGATGAGTCATAACATGAGGATGCAAAATATCTACATATATATTACTTATATTCATTTTCACTTACAACTCAACACATAGATGCCTAAATATCAAAGTGTAAAAACAAATCTATCTTCCTCTTCTCCCCAAGAAACCGGCAACTGTTGAGGACCAAGAAGGAGATCAAGTATTTTTTTCTCTAATCAAGTTTTAATTACACTAGTATCACTCTTGTTAAGGTTTTGTAATATAAACCTTGGGTGATTAGGAAAAACCCTTTGTTATCATAAACCTCATCAAGTTACTTGTAAGCTTTTCATTTTCATAATTATATTTCATATTCATTCTCATATTCATTTCATCATTATTGAGAAAACATGCAAGTCTTATGATGTTTGTACCACTTTTACTTTGATTTTTAGAGTTATACATATATATATATATGTCTTCCTATAATTAATCCTTGTAATATATCACTCTTGGTGATGTTTAGGAACCCATGACACCCTAGGAAGGTGTATGGTAGGATTTGAATAGCTTCGGAGTTGTTTTGAATGGGTTAGGATAGGTTTGGCGCGAGAAAAACTCATTTCGACACGTTTTGAAAAGGGTCTGTCTTTATTTTCGAAATCTGGAATTTTCGACAGTGGATAAAAATTTTTGGCCTAGATATTTAGAAAATATACTTTAAAACGAAAACGTGGCCGCTTGAACGGGTTAAAACGGAGTTATAACGAAGAAGTTATGCTATTTTCAAGTTTGACGACGAAAACAATAAAAATCCAGAAAATTCAGCATGTTACTTTAACTTTTTACGAGTCAAAAAGGAGGCTTAGGTGTTATAAATTGTGTCGACTTATCAAAAATATATTAGTATATGTTAATACGAAACCGTGGATATAAAGAACGTAGAAAACGGACTTAAAACGAAGAGATTGTGGCCAATTAAAGTTTAACGAAACTTATATTTTTTGACAGCAACTCGTAAAAATATATATGCTGATATGATTTTAAATCGAGGTTTTGACCCCTTTCAGGTCCGAATTGGCTTAAGCATAAAACACGAAAGTAGTCCGAAATGATGTTTTACTATTAACCGCGAGATTTTTAAGCTTAAAAGTGTAAAATGAGAGATTTAAGCATGGTCAAAGACGGACGATTTTTCTGAAAAAGTCAAAGTGCCCATTGCTGATGGGAAATAAAATTGATGTTTTTAGGCGTTTTCGAGTCCGTTTGAGCTTTGAAAACTTTACCAAATGTTATTGTATTACCTATAAATTATTAGGGAACGTTAGAAACCTTATAAAAACGATATTTTATAAGCACAAGGGTTTATTAAAATATAATGGAGTGTTTGGATTGCTTACTTAAATTACCCATTTTAGAGTCCATAAAGGAGCGTTTGGATCGGTGTTGTTTTAACACACGAGGCTAATCCTATGGATAGCTTGTTGTGGCTTAACGAACCGGATTAATATTTTTGAATGTGTAATTGTAATTGGGATAAATTATGACTATCGTACTTATTTTCACAAGTATTAACACTTGTATATTTTCTACTAGACCAAAGTGGTTATCGCAAATGACCATGTTTGGAGCCATTTTTCATATCGATAGAATACTTTTGAGAAAACGATGTCTTCTAGTAAAAGTAAGTTCGCCAAGCATATTTTCCAAAATGACCGACCGTTTGTCTAACGAAGTTGTAATGAATTAATTACGATCACTTAAACTTTGCCGAAAAACCACCCTTAAACTATACTTTGGACTAAAGTACCATACTTAACTTATATTTTCCTTTGTGATCGAGACCTCTAGGATGGAAACTTAAATACTAAAACTTTGAGATAATGATACAAGCTTTCCAAAACTGTTGGGTTTGTTTCCTAACACTCGATGTACACCATTTTGCGACTATCATAGGAGGTTGTTTCAACGTAACTACTTGTAGAGTATTTTTGATACGACAGGATGTCATAAACATATATTTTGACGATAAACATTATTTCCAAAACATACAAGTGGTATGAATATCCTATGGAATTGCATGCACGACATTGTTTCATGATTTACATTAGAACAGATCATTCATAATAGGTCACGGTCAGAGGTTGCTCCTCATTTCAGTATTGCCATTACATCATCATTATCATTGCAACATGTGAGTTTTCATAGCCCCGATTTATTCAAGTTTTTACTTATTTCAAACCTACGGGGAAGAATACATTGTACATCATTTTATTACGATGCCAAGTATATCAAATTCATTACATTGCTTAAGTTACCTCATTGCCAGTTAAATGTCCCCATTTCATGAACATGAACCGTTAATTTCATAAAAGCGTGAGTGAGTGGATAGATCTATCGAGGGTGACACCTCCATCCGGGTTGGCGGATTCCAACCGGACGGATGCATTTCATGTCATTATCATTATTTGAGTTGTTTGGCAAACACTCTGTTGGGGCGAACATCAGTCAAGCTTCGGTGTCATGTGCTTAGGCAATTGTATCATTTTTGTGACGACATTGTCATACATAATATATACTTGTGGTAGTCGTATTTAACATTTTCAACAACTCTATGAACTCACTCAACCTTTGTGTTGACACTTTTAGCAATGTATTTTCAGGTAACTAAGGCATTCACTTCATGACATGCATGTGGACATATCATAGAGTCGCGGTGATGACGCGTCTCACATGGGATTTATATACTTTAAAAACATCGTTTGACTTGTACCAAACTTATTTTCCGCACATAGTAACTTTCATTTGGGACCTATCTTTGTAACTCTGAATGTTTTTATTAAATCAAGCGATGTATTTTTCAAACGACACTTTAGGTCGTTCAATATAACTGTGATTGTGATGCTATGACAGTCAACCCCCAGGAATTCCATTCCGCTGCAAAACATGTAATTTGGGGGTGTGACAATAGCCATATTAGATGTTATATTCGACCGGATAATGGACTCATTTACCGCTTTATTTCTCTTGTCTAAACAGTTTAGCACGTCAAAAGAGTTGACGTGTTTATCACTTTTCCATCCTTGTTTTGTTGTCTCGATTTTGTCGCATCATTTTACGTTAGTCTTTGATGTAGACACCTCGTTCTTCTTTCCTTGTTTAGCAACAGGCCGATAGGCCATCTTCTTGGTTAGATGTACACTGTAAAACTTCTTAGAGCTCGATCCTTTTCGTTGGACTTGTTTAAACCCATCATTTTGGTCGCGATTCACTGTAACATTAGGCGTTGGAACATTCATTTTCTTTGAACATTCAACATCAGTTTGACCAAAAATCTTACATGAACCACATCTAATGGGGGTCCACTCGTATTCCACACTAATGGAAAACCGAGTGTACCTTGGTTTGTCTAGCAAAAGGACAACAACAACTAACCAATCTTTCAATACATTTTCCGTATTTAGTTCGATAAGTGCCCTAGCATAGCTATTCCTACCCCACGACTCCTCACACATTGTAGTAGTAGTATAAGAGTCAAGAAGCATAGGAATACCTAATTTCCAAGCAATTATATTTAAACTATCACTAGTAAAAGCGACATTATGAAACTTGACCCACACCGGAATCTTCCTCAAATCTTCGTTAGATAAACAAACACAAGTCGGCCACGTTTTCAGAATAATAGGTACCATTCAAATCATCCAAGGACCATTAATAAGAACAGCCTCCAAGTTTTTTCTTGATGAGAATTTAAAGAACCCTTGCAAGTTTATCATTACCTTTTGAAGAACATATTTTGTCCACATAGTTCGAGCAAAATATTGTACTACGGGAAAAGCCACCCTCTTGCCAATAAAATAGCCATACAATGTGTTCGCACATCTGTTGTTAACCTCCTCAATCGGTGATTTGGGAATCATAAAATCAACATCATTGATGGTATCGTTTGTTACGCGTCGTGCCCGATTTGACCAAGAAATTTGACTTTTGACTTGACTATAACGGATTTTCTATTACACTTTTATAAACTGACAACAATCTATTACTAACTATCTATGCTCAAGGAAGAACCTTTTAAACTAAAATTTATGGGTTGAGCATAGATCTTAAGATCCATGCTTAGGGAAGAACTTCTGCACAGTTTTCGGAAAACTAACTTACCAAACATGACACCACATGAAAACTTCAAGAAATCATTAACACGTCATAAACTTAATTTTCATACATTAACTTGGTTATAACGACCTTTAGAAACATGCTTTACAAATTGGCGGGTGTTTAGCCAAACACTCGTTTTGACCCGTTTGCATACTCTATAACACAAAACTATAACAATTGACTTGACACACTTAATCTTGACAACCACAATACTTAAAAAAGCTATAAAATAGACATTGACACTCGACAACATATTTACAAACCACTAAAAGACCATCAGGGGTTCAACTTTGACTTTGAGCTCGGTATTCTACCTAATCTCCTATTTACCATATAAACTCTTCTAAGATCTGCACTCCCAATCTTAAGCCTTAATCCAAGCCATAGCATCATCATAAGTGTGAGTCCCAAACCTCGGATCTACTTAGCGTGTATAAGTATATTACGTTGGATGATTCCAAAACAATTGTGAATGAAGCAAAGCTTAATGCTATCAAGTATGCGGAATCTACTTGGTAACACTTAAAAGAATAACCAATAGAACAGTAATGATGCAATATAGAAAGTATTAACCAAAACACTTCAATATTATTAATGAATAATACGGATACTTTAGCTAGTACCAGGGTATACAACCTTGAAGCTTTTCACATAATGATCCATATCTAAGTATAACCTAGGACCTCTTTTTATAGGTTAAGGAGTCCTTTACAAGAAAACTATCTACCTCTTCTAATTACATAGAATATACTTTGTTACAACCTTCACATGTCTTTCCAAAACTAACAGCAGTACTAACTTTAACTAGCAGTACTAACTGCTATACCTAGCAGTACTAAGTTACCAGTACTAGAACTAGCAGTACTAACTTATACCTGCAGTACTAAATGTGAACCTCTTCTATTTCCCAACAATCATCTGATTCGTTGTGAAGTGAGTGGTGAAAACAAACACAATAACAATATATCAAATTAACCGTAAAATTCGACAAATCAACCCCTTAGGAAAAAGGTCAACGTGCCAAATCTCACGGGAGTGATAAAAGTGGTACCGGGAAAGTGATTTCCCCGGATCGTGTCCCAACGAGGTGTGAATGGAAGGATTCGTTGAGTTTCGTGATTTGAACTTGAATTGGTTTACAATGATTTGTTTGATTTGAATACGTATTCTTCAATTTAATGAACGGGAAGGTAATTAAGGCAAGGGAACCCTAATAAACTAAAATTAAACTATCACTAAACCTAAGGAATGATAAAACGAAGCTACACTAAGTCCTAGGGTGCAAAAACGTAAAAACGTAAAAACGGGAAAACAACCCGAGCCATAAACGTAAAAATTTTGCAATTTAAGGGCTACGGGTGTGAAATCAATTTTCCTACGATCTATTTGACTAAAAATAATTTTAGGAAAAAGCGGAATATTTTTTTGACTTTTAAATTAATTTCTACGAATTAAAATCTATTTTACTCTAATTAATTGATTAAAAATACTAAACTATTTTGGAAAATTCTGAAAATTTCACAGAAAATGCTTCAAGTGTTACAGGTTCTAATAAAAATAAAAAGTCGTGGTGGTGCTTTGAGGAATAAGCTGGAAATAAGCTCAAAAGAGCTTAAAGACCAAACTGCCTAAGAACCCTTATAGGATTAATTTTGCAAAGAATAAACGAGACAAGTCCCAAGGGCAGTTGGTTATGTGGTGTTGTGTTGTGTGCTTGGAGGGCTAGAGGTCACAGGTTCGAATCCTGGCCTCTACCCTTTTTGTAACTTTATTTTTTTTTTCAACTTTTGCTTTTGAACATTAAAGATACAAACCAAATGAGCAACATTTACAAAAACTTTTCTTCTAAAAACTTGTCAAAAAGCTGTTTGAATCAGCTTATTCAAACAGTGGGTCAAGATTCCAACCAAACACTCCTTTAGCATTATAAACAGCCAACCCAAACAATATTTCTACTGATTTGACACCAAATAAGCAGGGAAAACAACTTTTTAAGCAAAGTTAAATTTCATTTAAGCTAAATTATCACTAATAAGCTACAATTAAGCAAAAACTAAAGGGAAAACAGTTAGGTATAGAACTACACTAATGGGAAAACTTAAAACTAGATAAGTGAGATAAGCACTATTAAGAACCTAATAAGCTAGATTTCCTAAAGCTTCTAATGCTATCTTGCCTAAAATCCACTATCCAAACTCTTAAATAAGCTAGAATACTACTGATAAGCTATTATAAAAGCAATTTGGTGTGACCTGAGTTGATGGATGCAGGCTGCAAACAGCATCTGGTTGCTTCTTTGGAGCTTATTTTTAAGCTAAACAGTGGACTTCCAACCAAGGACAAGCTACAAGAATCAAGTTAGCAAAGTGGGTTATCAAAATAAGCTAAGTGGGGGACAACAAGAAGCTGTTTACGGCTTGGGGATAAACTGAAAACAGTTTGGATTTGGGGTTGAAGCAACCTGCACAGAACAGCAATCATAAATACTGACCCATTTTGAACCCACTGCAGACCCCTTAAACCATTTTTTTGAATTTTTTCCTTTTGACTAAAGTTAAATGACCTGCTAAACTACTGATTTTTATTTTTTTCAAATTTTCATCTCATCAAAAACTTGGTTTAAATTGCAAGGAAAAACTGACAGAACTCACTGTTTCTCTTTTTTTTTTCTTACCAGATAAAACTTAAATTTTTGAAAACTTGCAAAAACACTTTTCCAACTTAATCAACTAGTTTTGAATACTCAAATACATTTGACTTTAATTGTCAAAGTGGGTAAAAACTAAATCTTGACTAGTCACAACCACTATCCCAAACAGTCCTTAATGGACTTTTTTTACTTCTCAAACTAGATTTTTGATCCCTTGAACAACATTCAACTTGAGTAAAACTAAATTGTAAACTTATCTAATACTATTTTCAACAAAGATAATTAATTTCACAAAGATGACATTTTCATTAAAAAAAACGAATTACAACAGGAAAGTAGAAAAAAAAACAATTTTTAAAACTAAGTAAGGGATCCTCATAACATGGCTACAATACTCCTTTTATACTACTACTAGGTCTTCAAGGTCTTCTTCACTCTTGTGCTTGTTTTGTGAGAGCAGTCAAGCTAAAGATTCCAACTTGCTTCTTTGAGACAATCTCAGCCCTTGATCAGGTAGGTACAAGAGAAACTTAATCTCAGCCATCCACAGGGTCTTTTTAACAAGGATTGCTGACTTGGAGGAGGGGGGGGGGGGAAATTGGTAGTGGGTTTGGGATTTGGGTTTAACTGGGTAAAGAGGATTAAGGGTGGTTTTGGGGTGTGGTGTAGCTGGGTAAAAGGGAGAGATGGGGGTGGAGTGTTTGGGGAGAAGAAAAAGGAGAAAACTAGGGTTCTTGGGAGCAGGGTATTGGGCAGGAAAAATGGGGAAGACAGGGAAGACTAATATTAGTACTTTGACCGGGTAGGTTTTGAGTTGGACCGGGTAGAGACTTGGATATTGGGCCAATGGATTGGGTTTGGACAGTTAATTGAGTAGTTATTGGACTAGGATAATATTTGAACACATTTAGTAGATAAGGGACCAAAAGTGTACAATTCGAAAATCCAAGGACTTCTCATGTATTTCTGAAAATTGATCCAAGGGCCAAACATGTGAAACTCAAGTATTCAAGGGACCAAATCTGTCATTTTTGAAATTCCAGGGACTAAACTTGGCAATTTTAAAAATCCAGGGATCAAAACTGTAATTTCTCAAACTTTTGAAATTTTTCACCAAAGGACTAATTATGACAACTTATGATTTCAAAAGGACCTTTGGTGACTTTTCTTTTTAAAATACGTGCTCAGGGACTATTTCTGTCAATTTTTGAAAGTTGGGGGACTGAAACTGCCAATTATGCAAACTTTGCTCGTTTTTCAATACTTTTGCATCTGAAACATATAAAACACAATTTTGAGATATTTTTAGTATTTTGATGCATTTCGGAGTGTTTTTAGATGTTTTGCAGTTCAGATTTGACCTAAAATGATGAGTGAATACGCACTCATCAAATCCCCCACACTAAAACATTGCTAGTCCCTAACAATCTTTTGAGAAAACTTAATGGATTTGAATCTCTTTACCAAAAGCCATTACTTCTGGAGTAGCCAAATGTTTTAGTTCAAGTAAGAACCATGGTACACCGATAACCATGTGATTTTGAGCAAACCACCAGCTTCCAACGGTTTTGATTTGTCTTTACCAAAAGCCGTTTGCTTCTGGACTAGCCAACTCTTAGATAAATTATCAATATTATCTTTGGTGAGCTGATTACCAATTATGGTTTTTCCACTGCCTTTACCACAAGCCATAAACTTGCGGGCTAGCCAACTCTTCACTAATTAAAGATATGGTGAGCTGAACACCATACAATTTTGGGCAAATTGCAAGCCGTCAACGGATTTGATAAATCTTTACCAAGAGCCGTTTGCTCCTGGATTAGCCAATCCTTTAGTTTATTAGACATGGCGGACTGATAACCGAAATCTGAGTAAGTGCAAAACACTTACTCCAAAAAATAATTTTGGCCAAAAACGGGGGAATTGGGTGGATAATACATGATAAAATTCGTGAGAATTCCCCCCCACACTTAGAAATGAATATTGCCCTCAATATTCATAGTGCCGGCTGTTATGCCGAAACAAAGAACGTAAAAGGGAAATACTACGGCCATTATTTGAAAGGTTTTTTTTTTTTTTTTTTTTTTTTTTTTTTTTTTTTTTTTTTTTTTTCACAAAGATGTGGGGCAACCCCCCCCCCCCACACTAGGGTGGTAGAAAGTAGAAAGAAATCAGAAATATGGGTGAAAACCCATATGGCATGCTACTGTTTTTGATTCCCGAGTCGCTAGCTTGACTCGATCCCCGCATTCATTTGTTCTTGGGGAAGCAACGTGGAAAACCAATCTCGATCGGACTTTCGTTCACAGTGTTAATAAACATATGAACATTAGAAATTTCCACACCGATGAGATATAACCGCGGTATTGTTAATAGTAGAAACTATAAAGGATGATACCGGGGTCAAAGATGGTGTCCTCATTCCCGAAAGAGAAAAGGGAAAGAGCAACCACACCATCTGTGAAGAATGGAATAAGGATGTGCATGAGAATGCAAGTCCATTCCTCATCATTAAAAAGCAAATCACCAGCTTTGACATTTTTAGTCTTGAAGTTTGTGTGGTGATTGTCAACAGAATTTCCGGTAGGGAGGGCTGGAAATGGTTCTTCAATCAACAGATTTTCCAGAAAAAGGATGTCTCCCTCCGAATCAAAGTAAGTATTATCAATTCCCGTTGGAATCGACTCATCACTAAGAAAGGCATCGACTTCATTCCAAAAGTTGTCATCTTCCTCATCCGGATTGAGAGAAGGGATGGAAGAGTCGGAGATAGTAAGACTAGGGGATGATGGCTCATTGTTGAGCAATTCTTCAATGGGAAGAATGTCTCCCATTGGATCACAAACATCATCATCCAATCCAGATGAAACCGAAGAGAGTTTGGTTTCATTCACAGAGTTAACAAACTCAATACGATAAACTGATTCCGGAGGTGGGACAAGTGGTGTGCTCTTAGAGCTAGCAATTTCCACCACTTCCGATAAAGTCTCCGATTCAAGATCATCATCATCAAGAACACTCTGGACTTCCTTGGTACATCTTTCAAACCATTTGTTTGAACCAGGGTTGATTTTCAAAGCTTTTAGCTCAGCATGTTTTTGGTGACTCCTTTTAACCGTGAAATTTGAGAGTGTTGCATTGATTCTTTCAGATTTTTGATCAATTGTGGCAACACTATGTTTGTATAGAGGTTTGGAGTTCTGGTTGATATTAAACGTGAGTTCTTCGTTGTCAACCCGTATGGTCAACTCTTCAGCAAATACATCGATTAGAGCACGGCTCGTTCTCAAGAAAGCTCTCCCTAAGATGAGGGGAACTCTAGGATCTGCATCAAAGTCTACTACAACAAAGTCAGTAGGAAAGTGAAACTTTCCTACTTTCACCACGACATCCTCGGCTATCCCAAGTGGACGAGTTTGGGTACGGTCCGCTAGCTCGAGTGTCATACAAGTGGATGTAAGTTTAGGAAGAGACAATTTCTTCCATACTGAGAGTGGCATGAGGTTAATGCTAGCGCCAAGATCGGCCAAGGCGGAGCATTGAACCATCCCCAAGAAATCACACGGGATTAAAAACCTGTCGGGGTCTTCAAGCTTTTTGGGAAGCTTCTTGAGAATGACCGCTGAGCATTGCTCATTGAGAGGGGTTTTAGCCATCTCAGATAACTTATCTTTGTTGCTCAGCAAGCTTTTAAGCGTGGATGCAAATTTGGGCATAAGAACGAGAGCATCAACGAAACTTATATCAAAGTGAAGCTCATTGAAGATTTGGAAAAATTTTTCCATTTGCTCTTTTGTTTTGTCTTTGAGCTTCTCATCATGCAACCTTGATGGGTAAGGAAGCTGACTAGACTTTTGAGCCGGGACGGAAGTCATTTCTGGCTCGGAATTAGTCTTCGGAACTTCGGGTTCCGGACTTAAAGCTTGGACTACCGAAGGTGGGACGTGTGCGGTACTTCGTGGGCTTGAGAAATGCACCTTGTCCGTCGTATCCTTGGTAACTTGACTCATTGCTCCTGGTGGAGGAGGCATTGGAGTCGAAGGTCCATTGTGCGTCTTACCACTACGAGTGGTGACGACTTTCAACTCGGCATTTGGATTAGGAACTGTATTGCTTGGGAGTCCTCCAGAAGATGACGAAGCTTTGTTCATATTCATGTTCATGAAACTGCTCATCATATTCTTCAACTCATTTGTTTGCCGAGACATTGTGGTATCAATTTCCTTTTTTAGCTCAACTCTCATGTTATTGATCTGAGTTTGCATTGAACGAATGCTTGACTCAGTAATTTTCATGAAGTCATTTGGCAGGGGAGCTTGAGAAGGTTGTTGATAACTTTGCTGATTTGGAGCTTGATATGGTTGGTTGAAATTGTTCCGGTTCTGATTGAAATTTTGAGAGTTATTGAAGTTTTGTCCTTGATTTGGAACAAAACGATTCTGATTGCCGTGGTTTTGCACAGGAGGAAAACCAGGTGGTGTCATTCCGCTAGGTGCACGGTATTGAGGATCAGCTTGTGGTCGGTATTGATTGTGGTTTACAGAAGCTACGGGAGCTTGGTAAAAAGAAGCATCGGTTGCTGGACAATCATAATACGCGTGTGGACCACTACAAGTTTCACACACCTTGTTCACGGCTTTGATTGGTTCCGGTTTATGAATTTCTCTTTTGATTTCCTTTACCTCTTTCATCATACAACGGATGACGTCCGTTAGAGCGGCTAACTCGGAAGAGTTACCGGATGAAGAAGCAGGAGTGTTCGGAATATTGGCTTTGTTGCGAGAAATAGGAACTTTTGATTTTATTTCGCAAATCTCAATCACATCTTTAGGCTTACGATTCAAGATATTGCCACCGGCGGCTGCGTTCAAAGAATCTTGATCGTTACCGTTCAACCCATTATAAAAGATATTAACTTGTTGAAGCTCCGTGAATTCATGATGGGGGCATTTCCTGAGGAGATCTTTGAATCTCTCCCATGCCTCTCCAAAGTTTTCATCGAAGTTTTGACGAAATCCAGAAATTTCATTTTTAAGATTAGTCGTCTTTGATGGAGGGAAGAAATAATTGACAAACTTTTGAACAAGATCCTCCCAAGTTTCGATGGATCGAGGGGGTTCTTTTTCCAGCCAAATCCGGGCTGCCCCCTCAAGTGAGAACGGAAATAGCATCAGTTTGATCACTTTTTGTGGTACATCCTTGTAATTGATAGTTGAGGTTAACTTGTTAAACCAACGGATGTGTGCATACGGGTCTTCTCGATCAAACCCGTGGAATTGATTCGTAGACACAAGTTGGATCAAATGCGTCTTCAATTCAAAGTGATCAGAATTGATTGGTGGTAAAACGATGGCATCTCCATAACCCTCGGTGGGTGCCTGGAGCATCTCTGCCATAGTTCGTTCGTCTGCCATATTGTTGTTTGGAATAGTACGAATCTCGGGTTCGACTATTCGGGCAGCACGTCTATGAGAACGTCTTCTAGGAATTTCTACCAGATCACGAAAAGGGCTCAATGATCTAGAAGAACGAGTGCGCATGCACTAGACGTAACTCGAGGAAACAAGAGAATTATGAAAATGGGGAACGAAGAATCTTTTTGGGTTTTATAATAACAAATCCAATTAAAACAAAATCGAGGCAAAACGACAGTGAACTTAAACCAATAATCCCACGTGAAATGATCACTTATATAAGTAAAACGCACAAAGGAGCGGAGAGACTTTGTAGGTCAGCGCGAAGCTTATTAAAAACCCGTCTCTTTTCAGCCGCAATTTAATGTCAGGCCGTCCTTATACCCCTCACACAGTTTGTTAAACCGATAAAAGTAAACCAAAACACGAGCGACACAAAGGCAAGTTTTAAATCTTTTGTTCGGGAACTTATAATGATAACACCTCAGTTGAGAATGTTATATTGATTGTGTCTTCTATTTATTTAAAACAACAAGCAAAAATCTTTTTGTATTTTTAATCTTTTACATATATATACAAAGAAAAGAAAAATATTTTTGTATTTTTGTATTTTTATAAAAAACAATAACTTCACGAGGAAGGTTCTTCAATTCACTAATCGCAAAAATTTCACGATATTGTCGCAACACACTTCCCCGGCAGCGGCGCCAAAATTTGATTCGTGTAAAGTAAACACAAATATCAACAATATCAAATTAACCGTAAAATTCGACAAATCAACCCCTTAGGAAAAAGGTCAACGTGCCAAATCTCACGGGAGTGATAAAAGTGATACCGGGAAAGTGATTTCCCCGGGTCGTGTCCCAACGAGGTGTGAATGGAAGGATTCGTTGAGTTTCGTGATTTGAACTTGAATTGGTTTACAATGATTTGTTTGATTTGAATACGTATTCTTCAATTTAATGAACGGGAAGGTAATTAAGGCAAGAGAACCCTAATAAACTAAAATTAAACTATCACTAAACCTAAGGAATGATAAAACGAAGCTACACTAAGTCCTAGGGTGCAAAAACGTAAAAACGTAAAAACGGGAAAACAACCCGAGCCATAAACGTAAAAATTTTGCAATTTAAGGGCTACGGGTGTGAAATCAATTTTCCTACGATCTATTTGACTAAAAATAATTTTAGGAAAAAGCGGAATATTTTTTTGACTTTTAAATTAATTTCTACGAATTAAAATCTATTTTACTCTAATTAATTGATTAAAAATACTAAACTATTTTGGAAAATTCTGAAAATTTCACAGAAAATGCTTCAAGTGTTACAGGTTTTAATAAAAATAAAAAGTCGTGGTGGTGCTTTGAGGAATAAGCTGGAAATAAGCTCAAAAGAGCTTAAAGACCAAACTGCCTAAGAACCCTTATAGGATTAATTTTGCAAAGAATAAATGAGACAAGTCCCAAGGGCAGTTGGTTATGTGGTGTTGTGTTGTGTGCTTGGAGGGCTAGAGGTCACAGGTTCGAATCCTGGCCTCTACCCTTTTTGTAACTTTATTTTTTTTTTCAACTTTTGCTTTTGAACATTAAAGATACAAACCAAATGAGCAACATTTACAAAAACTTTTCTTCTAAAAACTTGTCAAAAAGCTGTTTGAATCAGCTTATTCAAACAGTGGGTCAAGATTCCAACCAAACACTCCTTTAGCATTATAAACAGCCAACCCAAACAATATTTCTACTGATTTGACACCAAATAAGCAGGGAAAACAACTTTTTAAGCAAATTTAAATTTCATTTAAGCTAAATTATCACTAATAAGCTACAATTAAGCAAAAACTAAAGGGAAAACAGTTAGGTATAGAACTACACTAATGGGAAAACTTAAAACTAGATAAGTGAGATAAGCACTATTAAGAACCTAATAAGCTAGATTTCCTAAAGCTTCTAATGCTATCTTGCCTAAAATCCACTATCCAAACTCTTATATAAGCTAGAATACTACTGATAAGCTATTATAAAAGCAATTTGGTGTGACCTGAGTTGATGGATGCAGGCTGCAAACAGCATCTGGTTGCTTCTTTGGAGCTTATTTTTAAGCTAAACAGTGGACTTCCAACCAAGGACAAGCTACAAGAATCAAGTTAGCAAAGTGGGTTATCAAAATAAGCTAAGTGGGGGACAACAAGAAGCTGTTTACGGCTTGGGGATAAACTGAAAACAGTTTGGATTTGGGGTTGAAGCAACCTGCACAGAACAGCAATCATAAATACTGACCCATTTTGAACCCACTGCAGACCCATTAAACCATTTTTTTTGAATTTTTTCCTTTTGACTAAAGTTAAATGACCTGCTAAACTACTGATTTTTATTTTTTTCAAATTTTCATCTCATCAAAAACTTGGTTTAAATTTCAAGGAAAAACTGACAGAACTCACTGTTTCTCTTTTTTTTTTCTTACCAGATAAAACTTAAATTTTTGAAAACTTGCAAAAACTCTTTTCCAACTTAATCAACTAGTTTTGAATACTCAAATACATTTGACTTTAATTGTCAAAGTGGGTAAAAACTAAATCTTGACTAGTCACAACCACTATCCCAAACAGTCCTTAATGGACTTTTTTTACTTCTCAAACCAGATTTTTGATCCCTTGAACAACATTCAACTTGAGTAAAACTAAATTGTAAACTTATCTAATACTATTTTCAACAAAGAGAATTAATTTCACAAAGATGACATTTTCATTAAAAAAAACGAATTACAACAGGAAAGTAGAAAAAAAAAAACAATTTTTAAAACTAAGTAAGGGATCCTCATAACATGGCTACAATACTCCTTTTATACTACTACTAGGTCTTCAAGGTCTTCTTCACTCTTGTGCTTGTTTTGTGAGAGCAGTCAAGCTAAAGATTCCAACTTGCTTCTTTGAGACAATCTCAGCCCTTGATCAGGTAGGTACAAGAGAAACTTAATCTCAGCCATCCACAGGGTCTTTTTAACAAGGATTGCTGACTTGGAGGAGGGGGGGAAATTGGTAGTGGGTTTGGGATTTGGGTTTAACTGGGTAAAGAGGATTAAGGGTGGTTTTGGGGTGTGGTGTAGCTGGGTAAAAGGGAGAGATGGGGGTGGAGTGTTTGGGGAGAAGAAAAAGGAGAAAACTAGGGTTCTTGGGAGCAGGGTATTGGGCGGGAAAAATGGGGAAGACAGGGAAGACTAATATTAGTACTTTGACCGGGTAGGTTTTGAGTTGGACCGGGTAGAGACTTGGATATTGGGCCAATGGATTGGGTTTGGACAGTTAATTGAGTAGTTATTGGACTAGGATAATATTTGAACACATTTAGTAGATAAGGGACCAAAAGTGTACAATTCAAAAATCCAAGGACTTCTCATGTATTTCTGAAAATTGATCCAAGGGCCAAACATGTGAAACTCAAGTATTCAAGGGACCAAATCTGTCATTTTTGAAATTCCAGGGACTAAACTTGGCAATTTTAAAAATCCAGGGATCAAAACTGTAATTTCTCAAACTTTTGAAATTTTTCACCAAAGGACTAATTATGACAACTTATGATTTTAAAAGGACCTTTGGTGACTTTTCTTTTTAAAATACGTGCTCAGGGACTATTTCTGTCAATTTTTGAAAGTTGGGGGACTGAAACTGCCAATTATGCAAACTTTGCTCGTTTTTCAATAATTTTGCATCTGAAACATATAAAACACAATTTTGAGATATTTTTAGTATTTTGATGCATTTCGGAGTGTTTTTAGATGTTTTGCAGTTCAGATTTGACCTAAAATGATGAGTGAATACGCACTCATCATCATCCCTTAAACTTGTGATTAGCCTTTAATGACAAGTTTCTTTATGTTGTCTCTGAGGATTCTTCCAAACATTACTTTCCTCTTGCAGTCTTTATAGCTTGGTCACACCGATTCCTGATCTTCCTTATCAGCTCTCTTGCCATGTTTGAGTCTTTATCCATAGTGAGTTTTGCAGATAGCATAAACACTAATATTCCAGCTCTGAGAGGGTATTCCTTTTCTACTAGCATAAACACATCTGTACCATCAGTTGTGGATACATGATGCTCACCAAATGTGTCATACAATCCTCATGTAGTCGCTCTGTCTTGAACATGAAATTTCCAAAGACTATCAAAAGGATCAAGTTCAAATAATGTAACAAGCTCAACCCATAGCTCTTGCTCCTTGTCATCTTAAAAGTCTGCATGGTTGAACTTTTCCTTGACCAATTCCTACAGCTTTACAAGATCATCTCTATCAAATGCCTTGACCATATCAGAAAAAGTCTTGTACATTTTCACAATGTTTCCCAATCTGATGATCTTCCAAAACTTACCCAATTTATCTATGTGAATTTCCTAATCAATAATGGGATATTTTGACTACAATGGATCAACAAGCACTTCATCTGGAATAGCTACCATCATTTGTTGAAGTTGTTAATCAGTAATTTCTTTTGCTGTTTCAACCTCTTCAGGAGTATCTTCTTCAACTTTTTGCTTCTTTTCTGATTCTGATTCTAATGATGTGGCTTTCCTTTTAAGACTACTTCCTTCAGTATCAGTTCCCCTAGGTACTAAGTCTTCTACCCTTCTGTGTGCTTTAACATACATGTCTTCAATTTCTGGATCACTAGCAGTATCAACTGGAATATCAACAGTACCTTCTCTACTTTGTACTGCTTGTGTAATATTTCTTCTAGCTGTTGTAGTATCAACTGTAACTCCCATCTGCCTTACTACCCTTTCCATATTCATCACAAGGTTTTCAATACCAACTGGCTGCTCTGTGTCATGATAAGGTTGTTCATCATCTTGTCAATGTCAGAATCCATCCTCCCTTGAATATCAGCATCAAAGTCTTGAGATTTCCTCCCTTGTTTGGAATAATCTCCTTGCTCCATGTCTTCATCAGAACTTTCTGGGCTTGATGCAACCAGTGTGGCTCTCCTTTGTTGTTGAAGTGACTTTACCTTGAGCTGTAACATCTTCACTTTGCCAATAAGTTGGTGTTGACCCTGTTGTACAAAGTTTTAGTATCCCTAAGATCCTGCTCCAAGATAGTCACTTTTGCAGCCAGTCTAGTACATGTAGCCATCAAATCTTATATAAGTTTCAGATTGTCCTCACCACTTCTAGATGTGTTAACTTTTGGGAGAGGTGGATCACCACTAGAACAAAAAGTTGATTTGGCTACATCAAAAAAGTGTGACGATATACATATAGTCACACATGATTTTTCGAGTGTGTGTGACTAAAGGTGCCGCGACCATAGGTACTCTATGGTCACGTGTTTGACTTTTTTTTAGTCTCTATTGCAAAAGAGTAACTAAAACCGTAACATGTGTGACTAACTAGGTACAAATTTTGTTGGATTAATCCGTATTAGTGACCATAAACACTGTATAGTCACACAAAGCATGTTTCTTTTGGGTATTTAGTCACATACAATTAAGCATAAAGTGGCCAAAAGTGTTAATAAGTGTGACCATATGGTGTTTAAGGTGAAGAAATATGTTTTTTGTGTGACTATTGATCATCCAATGGCCACTTGAATTTTATGTTTGTGTGGCATTTTGTAACATTTAGTCACACAAAGCATGTTTGTTTTGTGTATTTAGTCACATACAATTAATCATAAAGTGGCCAAACGTGTTAATAAGTGTGACCATATGGTGTTTACAGTGAAGAAATGTGTGTTTTGTGTGACTATTGATCATCCAATGGCCACTTGAATTTTATGTTCGTGTGGCCTTTTCTAACATTTAGTCACACAAAGCATGTTTCTTTTGGGTATTTAGTCACATACAATTAAGCATAAAGTGGCCAAAAGTGTTAATAAGTGTGACCATATGCTGTTTAAAGTGAAGAAATGTGTGTTTTGAGTGACTATTGATCATCCAATGGCCACATGAATTTTATGTTTGTGTGGCCTTTTTTAACATTTAGTCACACAAAGCATGTTTGTTTTGGGTATTTAGTCACATACAATTAACCATAAAGTGGCTAAAAGTGTTAATAAGTGTGACCATATGGTGTTTTAAGTGAAGAAATGTGTGTTTTGTGTGACTATTGATCATCCAATGGCCACTTGAATTTTATGTGTGTGGTCTTTTCTAACATTTAGTCACACAAAACATGTTTCTTTTGGGTATTTAGTCACATACAATTAATCATAAAGTGGCCAAACGTGTTAATAAGTGTGACCATATGATGTTTACAGTGAAGAAATGTGTGTTTTGTGTGACTATTGATCATCCAATGGCCACTTGAATTTTATGTTTGTGTGGCCTTTTCTAACATTTAGTCACACAAAGCATGTTTCTTTTTGCTATTTAGTCACATACAATTAAGCATAAAGTGGCCAAAAGTGTTAATAAGTGTGACCATATGTTGTTTAAAGTGAAGAAATGTGTGTTTTGTGTGACTATTGATCATTCAATGGCCACATGAATTTTATGTTTGTGTGACCTTTTCTAACATTTAGTCACACTAAGCATGTTTGTTTTAGGTATTTAGTCACATACAATTAAGCATAAGGTGACCAAAAGTGTTAATAAGTGTGACCATATGATGTTTAAAATGAAGAAATGTGTGTTTTGTGTGACTATTGATCATCCAATGGCCACATGAATTTTATGTTTGTGTGACCTTTTGTAATATTTAGTCACACGTCGAATTAAACAAAGAGTGACCAATAATGTTGATAAGCGTGACCATATTATGTGAGTTCATCTTTTAGTCACGGGGTTGCTACTGCTAGTACTAAGTTAGTACTTCTAGAGCAGAGTTACTACTACCAGTACTAACTTAGTGCTGGAGCAAGTTATTACTAGTACTATGTTAGTGTTGCTGGAATAAGTATACATATACAGAATTAAAAACAAAAAGTAATTTTAAATTGAATAAAACTCAAATGTATATAACTAAATCAAATATAGAATTGTAATGTCGTACATAATCCAATTCTCAACTACCATAATTTACTTATACATCTGCAAAGGATGTCCAGGTGCAACTCGTGCTAGATGTGCTGAAGCCTGACACTGGAGATCAATAAGAGCTTTCTCAATATTCTGGGGCATGGCTAAACGCATTGGAATCAGCGGTCGAGGATTGAAAACCTTTGACAGAAAGTGAAAAATATGTTAGAATGATTTACTTATACATTAATATGGTGAAATAAAGGAACATATCAACATGGTGAAAGTATAAGATACATACAATGACTTTGGTCTGACAACAAAAGTATGGTGCAAATAAAATACTCAGAATGGTTCATGTATGCTAAATAAAGTGTTTATTATGAATTTCAGCAAGTATAAGAGGTTTAAGAAGTTTTCAAACAACAAAAGTATAAAGCACCAGACCATTAAGTTTGCTTTTTTTCAACCGCGCCACTAGAATTTGATATACTTTGTAGTGATTTTTTATGTTACTAACCTGAGAATCTGCACCAGACGAGACAAAAACATTAAGCACGTGAGAAAAGGCAAGCCCGTGATTTTTTTCGAGTGACCATTAAGTTTTCTTTTGACCTGCATGCCGAAAACAGTGGTTAGAATTAAGATTTAGATTGATCGGAAGCTAAAAGATGTAATCAAATAGAAACAAGTAGAATATAGGTGTCACAGTATACTCATAGGATGGTTCAAAAATCAATTACAAAGACTGATATAGCATGAAGTTATTGTTTTTTCATACTGCACCTTGCTTTCTTATCTTTTAGAGTTTGCTGTGAAAATTTGAGAAAATAAGGGGAAATGAATACACAAGTATGATAAGAAAGGTGTATTCATTTCCCCTTATTTTCTCAATTCAAGAAAAGATAATACCTGACGGATTTGGCTAGATTGAGCATAGCAGGTCGTCTTCACCTGGTTGGCACGCTTCTTTGTGAATCCAATGCAAAACATTCTCAATGTGTAGTTGTGAGTTGTCTTAACATCGACGTGTGGCTCAATCAAAGATTGCCACTTCTTCACAAGCGACCTCAACTTATCAGTGGTGAAGTCCATTCCCTGGAAAGAGATTTGCAAAAGCCAAGTTAATAAGGTTAATCATTCAATGCAATTTGTCCTAAAACAAGTACAAATATACAAAGATTCTTGTCTTACCCAAAAGTTGGTCAACACATTCTTTCCTTGAACATCCTCAGCTCTCAGACGGATCTTCCTGTATGCGTGATCCAAATCACCGAAAACCAATTGATGCAAAAATTGAGCCAAAATGCATTCGAACACCAGACAACAGCTTTTGGAGATAATGCCTTTATTATCAAATAGATATATCTTATTATATACTAATTTATGAAACAAGAGTAAACTTAAATGGTCATTCTGACTGTTTATTCGGCACTAGAGGGGAAAATGGTCCACATACCTTTCCATACGAAGGATTACTATGAAGTCTTGTTATTATGCATTGTACTTGAGTAACCTGTCCAAAAGAGATGGAGTTAGATGAAGTTGATGACGTCCAAAATCTGTCTTTATACTTAAGAATCACACGTTATGACATAGAGATAACAAGTCTTGACTTTGCGCATCCTAGTACATGCTCTAAACTACAAAAGTAACCAGCAAAACACACATCGACCACCTGCAGAATATAAGACAAACATAATTTAGCTTATGCTCTTTGAAGTCACCGTCTTTTTTCAAAGTAGAAAGTAAAAAAAACATAATTTACCTTCCAGTGAATCTGTGTTGCTCATCGCACTCGTCATCGCAAAATCTGTAGCAATAAAATAGACCATTTAACAAAATTATCGACTTTGGGATGGGCAACTTCAAATCTATGCAAAAAAAAAAAAAAAAAACAAGAGTCACGAATTAGAACATATGTTTGTGTTCCCTAAAAATGCTTTCAATGAAAAGCCTATGAACAAAAGAGTATTATTTGACCTCTGTCCCAACCTTTTTATTCAAAATCTCTAATGATGGGTGTCAAATCAAACCCTTTAATAAACAGAACCACTAGTCAAGAAATGTAAACATTTACTTGAGGAATGTAAGCATTTACTTTCTTCACAGATGGAAAATCATGTTCAAACAAATAAGCTGTTGATTATTATTACTTACTAGAGATATATTCACTTAGAGGTATAAGTCCAACAATGCATTTACCCATTCCATTTGGCTGGTACATTGCGGACTGGAAACCAAAAAATAGTAGTACCAAACTTGCTTATAAATCAGTAGAAGAAATAATAAATAATGAGAATAAAGTGTTTAGAAGAACAAAATTACCGTAATAAACTTTGAGATAATTAGAATGGAATCCTTCATCTTCCACTTGCTGAGGGTCATCGATTAACATATCATCTCTTCCATTCTCACCTTCTTCCTTGTTCATTTTTAATCAATCAAACGCTAACAATTAAAAAAGTACAATTCGAATTAACACCCCAATACACAATCAAATTAGACGAAATTAACATGATAAATGAAAAAGTACCTGTTAAACATTTGTATTTTGTGTGGAAACAAATAAAAGCTCATCATAGATCCTTTTAAGAAGCTATCTCTTCTATTAATTTATGAAAAATTAAAGAGAGAACAAAAAACCAAACGTTTTTCATCCAATCTTCCTTTCGATTCAAAAACAAAAAAGAAAAAAAACACATCTTACACCTACCTTAGACCTCTTTCAAGATCTTGTCAATATACAAGAAAACTAAGGATGATTGTTTGATCTTTTTTCTATGGATTATGTGTGACTGCAAAGAAAGGAGAAAGGAGGCGTATTCTGCGTTTAGTTTGGTGTAGGGTAATTAACTTTTAAGAAATCTGAAACAGTTGTGCACATGGTAAATAGACTAACAAAATTTTTTGGGAGAAATGATGATGCGAGATCCGAGAAAAAAGATAATGATGGTTGAAGGGTAATTTGATTTTGGGGAAAAATTTAGGCGGGCTTGTGAAAAGTTGAGTGGGAAATTTTATTTTGGGCAAAAATAAGAGCGGGACATGTAAAATATTACATAGGCCCTGTTTGGCTAAGCTTATTAATCATAAGTCGATTTGGGCTTATTTTTTATAAGCTCCAATTTTATGGCTTATTTTGAGACTTGTCGGCTTATTAAATTCATTATATCATAATGAACTTAAATAAGCCGACAAGTCTATAATGAACTTAAATAAGCCGACAAGTCTCAAAATAAGCCATAAATTTGAGGCTTATAAAAAATAAGCCCAAATTTCTTGAAATTTTGGCTTATTTTTTATAAGCCCCAATTTTATGGCTTATTTTGAGACTTGTCGGCTTTTATAAGTTTATCATATCATAAGAAACTTAAATAAGCCGACAAGTCTCAAAATAAGCCACAAAATCGGAGCTTATTAAAAATAAGCCCAAATCGGCTTATGGTAAATAAGCTTAGCCAAACACCCTCGTACATATAAATTTAACACATGAAATATTTTAATCTTCATTTATATTAGGGGCGGAAATGAGCCGAGCCGCACGTGAAAAGCTCAGGATCATATCAGTAAAAAGCTTGAATGAGTCGAGCTTAAACGAGCGCGAGCTCGAGCCTAAGTTGCAGCTCATCTATCAATCGGGCTCGAGTCTGAGTTTTACATACAAAATTTGATTGGGCTTACGAGCCTAAATGACACTATGATATTTTACATATTAAACGTATATAAAATGTTATGCATTTGTATTATAGGTGAACTTATTAACAAGCTTATTAACGAGCTCAAAATAGATATATTACAAGCCAAGCTCGAGCCAAACTTTAATTTTTTATTTTTGAATCGCATAAACGAGCCGAGCTCGAGCCAACTAGAGCTCGTTCGAGCTAATTCTTATCGAGCTTTGAGCTCAAGCTCAAGCCTATCAAATGAACTCGAAATATTTAATGAGTTGAGCTCAACCTTATATAAGTTCGACTCGAGTTATTGTTGAATTTTCGAGCTTGTAAGTGATATATACTAAGTGTAAATACTAATTTATGAATGTATCGAGCTTTTCAAGCTGAAGTCGAATCGAATTAGATTCTTAGGTTATATTTCAATTTTAATTTGTGTAAGAAAACACATTTTTACAAATAAATCGAGCTTTTCGAGTCAAGCTCCAGCCGAGTTCAAACTTTCTCGATCCCGGATAACATGATCGGGAGGTCCCTGGATACTTGCTTCTTAGTGTCTGTGACAAAGGGTATACACCTACCAAGCCGGTGCAACCCATGCATAACCGCCTTTAATAACTTCAAATATAATTCATATAACCTCCGAACTATAACTATGCACCCACCAAGCCGGTGCAACCCATGCATGACCGGTGATAATGGCTAATTCACATGGGTCATGGGTCATGTGCATTAAGTTATCACTAGTCACATTCATTAACGGGTATTTGACATCATATGGGTCATATGCATTGGGTTCTAGTTGCTTAGAGTGTCATGTTATGACACATCCATGACTGTTGACAATGGGTAATTAACATTGGTAATAAGTCATGTGCATTGGGTTGTAGTGGCTATACTATCATTTTATCGACCAATACATGACTGGTAATCGACAATGGGTAATTAACATGGGTCATGGGTCATGTGCATTGGGTTTTGTAAACTAAGACAAATACTATACAACATTTTATATGTTTTGTATTTTTTTTACGTTTTCATATGTTTGTAACGTTTTTCGTCCCCTTTTGACCGTTTTCAATCGATTTTGACCGATCTCGCTAGTTTTCGACCGATTTTGACAATTTCTGACAGATTTTGACGGATTTAGACCGTTTTAGACCGACTACGACCGATTGCGACCGTGTTCGACCGATTTCGACCTTTTCGACCGATTTCATCCATTTTTGAACGTTTTGGCAATTTTCTCTCGTTTGCATATGTTTTCAAGCTTTTTTTTAACGTTTTCCTCCGCATTAAAACGTTATGAAACGTTTATTACGTTTTCGTATATTTTATACGATTTTTTCGTTTTCATACGTCCTTCTCCTTTTTTCTTTGTTTTGCTACATTGTGTTCGCTTTCGTACATTTTGTACGCCTTCATACCATTTTTTTAAGAAAACGTTAGACAATAGACAAAAACGGTCCCAGATGTACAAAAATGGTCGAAATCAAGAAAAAAATGAACGAAAACGGTTTAAACCGTTATGATATTTTACCCTTTAAACCAAATAAGCTACAATTTCTTTAGTTTTGCTAGATTCGAAATTTTAAAAGTGAAACAAATTGAAAATAAGCAGAGGGAGAAAAAGTCACGATTTAATTATCAGCTTCTATAAGCACTCTTTAAGCTACTAGCCAAAAACAATGAAGCTTAAACTTCTATATTAAAAAGGAAATGCATTACACTAATGAATATGTTACCCTGGCAAGATGGTAAATCACTTGACTTCCGTAGGGGAGGTCGCAGGTTCGATTCTCGCTGGGGTGTAACATCCTTTTTTTATTTTCTTGCTATTTTTTATTACTCATAACATAATTTAGTCACACATTTGTGATATGTATCGAATTGTGACTACACTTAAATAATGTGTGACAAGATATGACTCTATGATTTAGACACCTAAATAAATACTTCATGTGACCATACATAACATCTTGAATTTAGTCACACAAACACTCAATGTGACTAATATCAAGGTTAATGATAAACCGTCTGGGCAGGTTTACGTCGGCCTAGAAAACTCGGTCAACGACATCGAGGAACCTTAGTCGTATCGAAATAGGCTTCGTCGTTCTACGTCGGCCTAGGAACCGTCTGGGCACGTTTACGACGGCCTAGGAAACTTGGTATATGACGTCGAGGAACCTAGTCGTTTCGGAATAGGCCCCGTCGTTCTACGTCGGCCTAATAACCGTCGGTGCACATTACCGTCGGCCTGGGAAACTCGGTCTACAACGTCGAGGAACCTTGGTCGTTTCGGAATAGGCTCCGTCATCCTAGGAACCGTCGGGGCACATTTACGTCGGCCTAGGAAACTTGGTCTACGACGTCGAGGAACCTTGGTCGCTTCGGAATAGGCCACATGAATTTTATGTTTGTGTGGCCTTTTTCTAACATTTAGTCACACAAAACATGTTTCTTTTGGGTATTTAGTCACATTCAATTAAGCATAAAGTGGCCAAAAGTGTTAATAAGTGTAACCATATGATGTTTAAAGTGATGAAATGTGTATTTTGTGTGACTATTGATCATCCAATGGCCACATGAACTTTATGTTTGTGTGACCTTTTCTAACATTTAGTCACACAAAGCATGTTTGTTTTGGGTATCTAGTCACATACAATTAATCATAAAGTGGCTAAAGCTTCACATAATTGTGACCATAGAGTGTTTCCTTAATTAATCAAAGTTCACCTTTGCACCAAAAAAGAAATATTTTGTGTTGTGGTCTGCTTATAAGCAGAAAAGTTTAGTGGTTAAGGCAGCCAGTACATAGTTAAGTCTGGTAGGTTAGTTTTAGTGGTTAAGGATGCCAATACAAAGTTAAGTCTGCCAGGCCTAAGTTAAGTCTGTTTAGTATTCGTAGTTAGTTCTGTTTATGAAAAACATAATATTTTTTGTGTGACTATTGATCATCCAATGGCCACATGAATTTTATGTTTGTGTCGCCTTTTCTAACATTTAGTCACACAAAGCATGTTTCTTTTGGGTATTTAGTCACATACAATTAAGCATAAAGTGGCCAAAAGTGTTAATAAGTGTGACCATATGGTGTTTAAAGTGAAGAAATGTGTATTTTGTGTACTATTGATCATCCAATGGCCACATTAAATTTATGTTTATGTGACCTTTTCTAACATTTAGTCACACAAAGCATGTTTCTTTTGGGTATTTAGTCACATACAATTAATCATAAAGTGGCTAAAAGTGTTAATAAGTGTGACCATATGGTGTTTAAAGTGAAGAAACGTGTATTTTGTGTGACTATTGATCATCCAATGGCCACATGAATTTTATGTTTGTGTGGCCTTTTCTAACATTTAGTCACACAAAGAATGTTTGTTTTGGGTATTTAGTCACATACAATTAACTATAAAGTGGCTAAAAGTGTTAATAAGTGTGACCATATGATGTTTAAAGTGAAGAAACATGTATTTTGTGTGACTATTGATCATCCAATGGCCACATATGAAGTTACGTGACCATATGTACTGGATTTTGGCTACACTTAAATAATATGTGTGACAAAACGTTTAGCGTGACCATATATGGCATTTGGTCACGGTGTTAGTAGCAAATGTGACTTTATAGATTAACTTTTGGCAAGCTAACACAAACTAAACTTTAAACACACATATTAACTTACGTGAACATATGTATTGGATTTTGGCTACACTTAACGAATGTGTGACAAAACATTTAGTGTGACCATATATGGCTTTTGGTCACAGTGTTCAAGTGTGTGACATATATTTGTCACTGTTTATATGTATATCGTGACTAATGTTGCAACCTCACTTTTCATTTGTCACTCGTTCCAATTTCAGATGTGGCTAAAGAGTTGGCAAAACATATCAGTCACCCTTAAATAATATGTGGCAAAACTTGACTCTATGATTTAGACACACAAAATATTACTTCATGTGACTAACGCATCAAGGTTACTTGTATTTGTCACGCGTTCCAATTTCGTATGTGGCTAAATGATCTGTAACAAAATCACCAGATACCTAATTTAGCCACACAATGTTCAATTGTGTGGCAATACAGTTCTAATGGTCACACAATCAAAATTTTCATGTGTGACTAATTAGTAAATGTTGTCAATTTTCGTACCTTCAGCCACACAAATATGCGAATGTGTGGCCGTTCCATTTTGACCATGCGTGATCAAATCCTGTTTTTGTACTAGTGCACTGGGCGAGTCCCCCATTGTTTCCATTTTGACCATGCGTGATCAAATCCTGCATCTGGTCCCTGAGAACCAGTCATATTAGATGTTGCCATAGGAGGGGACTTACTTATATTACTGTTGAAACCCAGATCCAGACTCAACTAGGGTATAAGCAATATTGATTGAATGATGCACAATGGAATAGAAATAAACACAATCAACATCACTAATAAGGTTTTCTTTATTAATTAAAACAAAGAAACTACTACTACTAATGTACACACGCTATAATCGTGTGTCTAGACTCTCATTAGAGATGTTTGCTATGAAATAAAAAAGGATAAATGAAAGGGATGATCATAATACTAGATGCTCCCTCTTTATATAGTAGAGGGAGGATAAATAAAAACCCTAATTGTATCTTACTAACAAAGCTACCTAATAAATTATAAAATAAACCCTCATTGTTTCTTCTTTCTTCATTCTTGCTCGTTGTTTTGTAATCTTCAACTCGGCAATTCCCAACAATCTTCCCCTAAACTGGAATTTGACTAGGTTAAGTTCCAGTTTCCTGATAGTACAAAACAACCTGTATGAAGAAACAATACTAAAACATGTCATCACAAAGAATAAGCTGCACATCACAAATCTTCTTCCCCTTTTTCTAATAGGGGTCTTGTGTAACTCGTAGACGCTTCCCCTCAAGTTATGCATGTAGATGGTAAGTATATAAACCATAAGTGTTGGGAATTTTAGAAGTTCCTACTGATGAAGTTCTACTGACAGGTTCCTACTGAAGCTATAGATGGTTTTTGCTGATGACATGGTTCCTGCTGATATTGTATTCCTACGGATATAGTTATTCAGTATTAGTTTCTTAGGATATGCATGAGCTATTTTAGGTAGTAATATGCATTTATTTTATATTTTATTGTTTATTTTAGGGTTCCTTGTGCATAAAAGGAACATAATGCTTTTGTATCAGGACCTTTGAACAAACACTCAAAAAAAAAAACATCTTTTAGAGAAAGTAATAGAGATCCATAGAGGATCATTGTTTTATCAGAAAAACCTCGTTGGTAACTTTGATTGTGTTCTTATTATTCCGCTGTGCATATTCAATCATTGTTATTATTATACTCTAGTTGAGTCCGGATCTTGGTTTTTACAATTGGTATCAGAGCAATATTGATCCGGACTCAGACTTTGATGGATCACAGGACCTATTGTTGATTGTAAACCAATTAGGGTATAAACCCTAATTATAGGAAAACCTTATAAACCCTAGATCGAGAGCCACGAGGCTCTGAAACCCAGATCCGGACTCAACTAGGGTATAAGCAATATTGATTGAATGATGCACAGTGGAATAGAAATAAACACAATCAACATCACTAATAAGGTTTTCTTTATTAATTAAAACAAAGAAACTACTACTACTACTGTACACACGCTATAATCGTGTGTCTAGACTCTCATTAGAGATGTTTGCTATGAAATAAAAAAGGATAAATGAAAGGGATGATCATAATACTAGACGCTCCCTCTTTATATAGTAGAGGGAGGATACATAAAAACCCTAATTGTAGCTTACTAACAAAGCTACCTAATAAATTATAAAATAAACCCTCATTGTTTCTTCTTTCTTCATTCTTGCTCGTTGTTTTGTAATCTTCAACTCGGCAATTCCCAACACATATCCCATGAATCTTCTGATGCTGTTGTAGGAACTGTGTTATATCTTGTTCCATTGCACTCATATGACATCTAGGACACTCCAGATACATTCTTGTTTGATTTGTGTAGCTATATCTCTTACGCGTAGATTAAGGGTTTAGGGTTTAAGTAATTTTACGCCTAAGTCTTTCTGTGTGTATCTGATATGTTCTTATGCTTGCTTTTTTGATCTAAAAGATGTTTGGAATTAACTGATATCAAGTTTTCATGTTTATATTTAACAGGTTAATTATTCGTAATGTCAGAATCTTTAGGTGTTCAAACCGTTACGCTTAAGGATTACTTTATGCGTAAAGGTAACACCTAAGAGAAATCTTATGCGTAACTCTTACGCATAAGTGGTCTATAGTGAATTACGCGTATCTTGGAAATATATTCGTAAAGGAGACGTGACACTCAACCATCAATAGGAGATAATTAAGGAGTAATACAAACTAAGTAAACACATCTTTAAACTATCATACGAGCACACATTAATTAGACATAGACTCCCACAACCTTAGTTTAGATAATTAGATAATAGTAGAGTAATCGGTAGAAATACCAACCCCCCCAAATCCAATACCCGAGATTCGTACCTTTCCCTTTCATAAAACATAAAAAGATAAAAAATAATCTTCCTCAACCTTAACCTTAGCGTAGTAACTCCTTACTAGCATTCCTATTCCCCTAGAGAACGATATCAATACCCGTGGCTTACCCTAATTACTACACTACAACGATTAGGTTCACTGCCTAGGGTGTTATAAAACTTGCTCGAAGAAAAGGAAGTTTCCTTGACCCCGAACGACGCATGTAGCGTTATCAAGTTTTTGGCGCCGTTGCCGGGGAATAGAATAGCTAGTTAGTAGTCCACCTCGTTTAGGTTTCTTTGCTTGATTCCTATCAAGTAAACTTTTTTTTCTCATTTTTAGCCTTCTCTTAGTCTATCCCCCTTCTTCGTAACCTTTGTTCATAACCTCATCACTTTTCATCATGGAAGGTGATAACCAACCACCACTCGTTAACCAACAACCAAACAACGCTTCACCACCAAACAAATACCCTCTGCTTGACCCAGCCTCTGCTAACCAACTTCGAGCCCGTATCATGAGTGAGATTGGAGAGCTTAGGAAATTAAATATGATAAATGAGAATACACTTGAGGAAGCCCTTAAGGAATCTGATCAACCTCTAGATAGTGATTCGACTACAAGCGATTCGGATGATGATCTAGAAGAAGGAGATTATAAGATGTTAGAAATTATGGAGGGTAGTAAGGAGAAGGGAGAACTTAGGGAGTACTTTGATTCATACCCTAAAAAGAAAGAAACCGCTTATCACCATAATGTGGTTAATTTTCCAAGACCACCTTTTGAGCCTCATATAAGGAGGGGAAACCCTAAAAACATCAAAATACCGTGTATGATTGGATACTTATACAGGGATCACACCTACATTGACTATAAGGCACCCATGAATATAATGTCTAGGCTCTATTACAATTGGATCATGAGCAAAAAGCTAGAGCCTATGAGGGACCCCTTTCGCCCTAGGAAAGCAAGTAACTATGTGGGGAGGGTTAAGGGATTGCACGTGTTCATAGGTAATTTCACATATAGGTGCGATTTCATGATTCTAGAAAATGTCAAAGGAGTCATTGATGGGTTTTTAGGAGACGTGATACTTGGGAAACCATTTATAGAAGAGTCTAAGATGGTTTATGATAAAGAGAAAAGGATAATCGAGTTCTCAAATGAAACCGAGAATGTTAAATATATAATGCCCCACAAAAATAAGAATTTTGAGGGCATGGATAATTTAGATGTAGATAACATTTCGGCATTCGAAGTAGACTGGAAGAACAAAGTTTACTACACTGCTTGTCTTGAACTAGGGCCTGAATATATTCGTGATGAAAGAAGAGTTAAGGAGATCGAATGGGCCTCTAAGATTAGGGCAACGTAGGAGCACGACTATGAGTCTAGCTACAAGACTCTTAAATAAAGAAAAGCGCTTCGTGGGAGGCAACCCATGTTTAATTGTTTGCTTGTTAGTGTCGTATATCTTTTATTAATTGTTTATCCTCATGTTTAAATTTGTAAAAATGCTTTATTTTGTTTTTAACCTCGTCTTAATTGCATATAAAGGTATTTTACATAAAGGATAAGTGTAGGGAGGATTACACACGTTTTCAAAAGAAACGTAAACATGAGAATAACAATTAATTAAAAGATATTTATGTTTGTTTGTTTGAGTCAAATGCTTGTATCGAGTCATAATGGATGTTTTGCAGAAATTTTTCCAGATTCTAAAGATGTAAATTTTCCAGAAAATCGCAGACCAGTTTTTGTCAGGATAACCTGACGGCGTCAGGATTGCAACCTGACGGCGTCAGGAAGGAGTAAAAACATCAGATTACTTTTTTCTCGTTTTCTGAGCTACTTATAAATTTTTGGAATTTTCCAGGTCTTAATTTTCTTAGAAATTCTGTAAACATCCATTCCACAAGCATTATATCCTAGTTTAAATCGAGTCTTATATATATTATTACCGCCGATTTTACGCGAAGGTTTCGTTTGTTTTCTTCAAGTGTGCAGGTTTAGTTTGTCAAGAAGAAGTTACATAAGATTGGAAGGATCTTTTCACGCAATAATTCTTCTTGAAAAAGATTTAACCACCACTTTACACGGATCCTACCGAGCTAATCAGGGGAGTATTAGTTTCTTTCGTTTTTAATTACCTTCTTTTATCATAACTTTGATACTTTCGGGGAACATTGGGGACAATGTTCAGTTTAAGTGTAGGGAGGAAAAATAAAACGGGAACTTTGAAACTATGCTTATCCTTGACTATTTGCTTTGTCCAATTGCACTTTTGTAATAAACCATGAGAAAATGTCGGTTAGGGTAATTTTGGCACCAAATTTAAAATTTTTCATGACATATAGGAGTGGGCCATTAGTCTTAACAAAAGCGTCTCACGGATAGGAAGTTATATGACTAGCACAAAAACCCTTTACCACCCAAATTCCACCCAAAATGTGAGGATCGCCCTTAGATTAGTAGGAATTAAAGCATTCATCTTTAATGCTTAGAGTGTGAACCGGTAGTATATTAGATTCTAGAACTTGTTTTGTGATGCATTCCGAGATCGCAAGTGAGGTTACACTTGTGTAGTTAGGAATAACTAAATGATAAGAGGCATTAGGATAACCCTTGTTTGATACCTGTAATATAATTACTTCTTCCATATCGGTTGAGTAATTCCCCCACACCCTTTGCGTTGTACTCATATTTAGTACACGATACCCCTAGTTAACCCCTCAGAGCCTATCCTTTTCGCGGTTCTCGTGATGTTTCGGTTTTTCCGGAATATCAATGAAGAGCATTGTTTACACCCCACCCCCAAATATACACCCAAATCGCCTTAGCCTACCCCTTATGCACTAACTTTTAGTGCAAATGTTTGTTATCACCCCAAACCCTTAGTTCAATTATCTAGTTGCTTGCATAAGTTGCTAAGTCGAGTCATATCCTTTGTATACAGTTTTGGGATGATTGGGATTCATGGGAAAAGTTAAAGTTTATGAAAATGACGGGAAGGGAACGTTAAAAATTCAAATTCCCTTTATTTGCGTAATAATGTACCCCAAGTGTTTTGATCTTTTCAGTTCGGGTCAAATTAGTGTTAGAGTAATAAAAACTCAAGTGTAGGGATATGCCTATAAATCCCTAGTATTTTGATGTTACCGTAGAGGATGGTAGAGTAAAAGTGTATATAAAAAAAAAAAAAAAAAAATCGAAAAAAAATAGAGTGTGAAAAAAAAAAAAAAAAACATACGGGCTACCATCCTACATCTATCCTTTAAATTTATGTTTGTTTATTTCCGTTACATAGAGTTTTAGAGTGTCGAGTCTTGGCTTAGCAACGCCATTCTTCATATGCATTTAACATAGAGATTTTTGACTTGCCACCACTAAACAGCCTATCCCACCAAACCCTTGTTTCCCTACCGTAAGCCTAACATTACAACCCTTTAAAAGACCTCTTTGATAGTCTTTCCTAGGTGCTTACGCCAAAGCGATGGAGGATTGATCTATTCTCAAGCCTATGGTAATCTATGTACTAGGACCGGTTAATGAGTGTTTATCTTCCATTTCCTATTTGTTATATTTCTTATATACACCCGAGAGAGATGTGAGTATCCAAACACCCCATGTGAGGTGCTAGTATGTAAGTTCCGTGCTTGTTATGACTTTTGCGGGGCTTATATGTGTTGTGGACCGTTTTGAATTAATGCTTCATGACCCCTAACTTATAAATTAATTGGCTAAAAGCACATTTGCTTGAGGACAAGCAAATAACAAGTGTAGGGATATTTGATAAGGTTTTAAAAGGTACCATTTTGAGGGGTCGTTTAAGTCCTTATTTGATCACTTTTGTATCCGTTATTGCTTAATATCGTTCCTTTTCACTTTTTAGGTCTCTTGAAGGCAAAATGCTGGAATGGCACTTATTTGGACGAAAAGGCGCGAATACATGAAGAAAATGGCCAAAGTCAAAATCGAGACACTCACAGTTGCTGAAGGTAGAAGGCGACGGCGTCAGGTGTAAATGGCGACGCCGTCCCAAAATTATTGTGACGGTCCAGAACCCAAAACTCGTATTTTCAAGTGACGACGTCCAGTTGTGAAAGAGTAGGCCGTCGCTACTCAGACGGCCTAGATGCAATCCAGACGACGTCAGAAGCTGAAGAGGACGGCGTCACGGACTTAAGGTGACGCCGTCGCAAGGTTAACGTGGCCAAGACGAAACCCTAATGACGGCGACACGACGGCGTCACTAAACATAAGGTGACGCCGTCGCAATTGTAATCTTATATATAGAATCCGAATTTTTCAGTCTTTGTGTGGAGAGTCTTTGGAGTAAAAACCTAAAACCGAACCTAAGGTGTCTTGTATTTAGGGTTTTTAACCCTATCTTACATCAAGATAAGTCTTTACTTCATTAATTCAATTATGTCTTTGATTATTTGTGTGTATGCTTGCATGTTCTCCATGTCCGGCTAATTTATTTGTGTGTTTGCTTAGGAAGTATGAAACTTAATTATTGAATATTGATTGGTTGTTTCTTATCTTAGTTGATTAATGATCTAGTAATGCGATAGGTCATTCGTTGTGTACTTAATGCTTGATTCATCTTTGTGAACCTTAGAATATAATTACCTGAGTAGTTGTAGGCTAAGCCATCCAAAGAGCGCCTTAGAGTAGGAGTTTATCATCCCTAGTGGGTTTGTAGACGAGACCCTTTGGTAAGTTCAAAGAGTTAGGGAGAAACGCATACCCTACAACTTTAGACACACAACGCAACTAGGAATAAGACGTGACACTCAACCATCAATAGGAGATAATTAAGGAGTAATACAAACTAAGTAAACACATCTTTAAACTATCATACGAGCACACATTAATTAGACATAGACTCCCACAACCTTAGTTTAGATAATTAGATAATAGTAGAGTAATCGGTAGAAATACCAACCCCCCCAAATCCAATACCCGAGATTCGTACCTTTCCCTTTCATAAAACATAAAAAGATAAAAAATAATCTTCCTCAACCTTAACCTTAGCATAGTAACTCCTTACTAGCATTCCTATTCCCCTAGAGAACGATGTCAATACCCGTGGCTTACCCTAATTACTACACTACAACGATTACGTTCACTGCCTAGGGTGTTATAAAACTTGCTCGAAGAAAAGGAAGTTTCCTTGACCCCGAACGACGCGTGTAGCGTTATCAGAGAGCAATATCAATACTTCTACTCAACTTCTCCCATGAAGTTTTCTTAGGACTCAAACAATGAAGGATAGTATGGATAAAAAATCTCCATTGTGGGGCAAAACAACCTTTTAGAAAAGTCAAGTTGTGAGAAGATGTGTCATACCCCATTCTGGTTAAGTTTTAAAAAATTTCAGTATTAGGCATATCACTAATACCATCTGCATCTCCTAGGTGCAGATGCCTTCTAAGAGATGCTTCAGTAAGAGTGATGATATCACCATAAACTTTGGCTTTTATCTGTTTGTTTCCATCTTCAAACGTATTGACAGTTGTAGTCTGCCAAAACTGCTTGATATGAGAAACATAAATAGTTGGATTAACTGCAAGAGCATACCTGATGTGGGTATTGATGCAGGTTTTACTGACCAGGTTTTAATATTTATTTTGTCTTGTTATACATATGGTCTACCCTAATGTACTAACGGGCAGTGTACCCGGTCGTGTGTAGTGTAGTATTCGGTAAAACCGAGGTCGTCCCAAGAGCTATGTGTGCGGATTTTAACTAAGTCTAAATGTCACAGATTTTAATATGATTTTAAGGTGGAAATGATTAACTACTAAAACAAGAAAATAAAAGAAAGCAAAGAAAGCAAATAAATTCAAGGGTTGTGATCAATAGAGGAGAAGGGTGCTAACCTAGTTACTCATCCTATCAAGTTATGTTTACATCTAATTACTTCCAATTACTTCAGGTGGGGTCAAAGTCGCTAGGACATCGTTTGGTCAGTTCGTCCTAACCTATCAGCAAAGGGTTCCACTAGAGAAATCAGGTGACCCGTCATAAGTCCAGTTGTTCTTAGTCCCCTAAGCCAAGTCATTAAGTACCGCTACATGCTAGATTCATAATAATGAGTGCCCGGGCGCTAGCATCTTAGACACTCATCCCCGACTTCTTAAGTTCATCCAAACGATAGGTGATCAGTTGGTCAAATCGCAGAAGCAAAAAGGGTCGTCAGTTGGTCATATCTTACCCTTCCCACTCAGTCTACCTACTTAGGGTCAGTTGGTCATATCTCCTAAGTAACTAGCCACTACCGCCATTCAAAACTACCAAAACAAGGGTAGCTACCAATAAACTATGCATGCATACACTTAGAAATAATTATACGGAAGAAATGTAAACATAAACAAAGCAATTAAGGAATCATAACTAGGCTAGCACCAAGGTGCCAAGCCAAACATATAGTAAATCATACCAACAAGAATAAATAAAACATGAATTGAATTGAACATAATATTTGATACAAATTACTTGATGTAGAGCTAATAATAATGATGATTGCAAGTGAATTCTTCCTTCAAAGATGGCTTGGAACTGTTGGAAATGGCCCTGGAGTGGTGCCCTAATCGACCCCTAGGAGTGGGGTGAAGAGAGATATTTGAAAATGCAGATTTAGGGCTGTATTTATAGGCCGCGACATGGTTACGGCGTAACTAAAGTTTAAGTTACTCCGTAACCTTAGTTACGGCGTAACTAAAGTTTTAGTTACTCCGTAACCTTAGTTACGGCGTAACTAAAGTTTTAGTTACTCCGTAACCTTAGTTACGACGTAACTATAGTTTTAGTTACTTCGTAACTATAGTTAGGGCGTAACTAGTTTTAGGGTTATGGCATAACCTCTCCAGCTTTTCAAAATAGCAATATTGCAACTTAGACCCTTGAGTTTCTTCTTTCCATTGATGGAGACCAACATAAAAATGTGTTAATTGAGCACCAAACTTCGTATGTAGTAATATTACGGCGTAACTAAATCACCGGGTTACGCCGTAATTCTTCTTCCGCGCATACTTATCCATTCCTTAGTTCTCTCTACGGCATAACTAAATTACCATGTTACACCGTAACCTTCACAAATAATTCTTAGGCCCTGGTAGTGTGGGTTACAGCGTAGCCAATAGTGCCGATTACGCCGTAACCTTCTTCAGAAAATATATCTTGGCCTTTTCTTACATCTTTTCCGCTCCAAACGCCTCATTTATCCTGAAATGTAAATATGAACGAATATGAAAGAATTAAGTACCATATTTATATAAATGAGGCAATAAACATGGGAATTTGATACGTAAAATATCAGGTAATTTGATGTTATCAAATATCCCCCCACTTGAACTCTACTTGCCCTCAAGTAGACTTTTTAAATAATTCTTAAAAAGGTATCTCCCAAGATTAATTGGAAGACATGAGTTTAAAAATCACCTAAGCTAGAAAATTCCAAACCGAGCACCTCACTAAAAGGGAATTGAAATCACACTCTTTCTCATAATTCACTTGTTTATTTTTAGGTGATCACTCAACTGCTCAGTCATGGCGAGTATTCTATAATAGGCTTGGCAAAGATACTAATCTCCACCACTAGAATCTATAGATGCAGCTATTCTAAAAGACAATGGGTTGACACAACATAAAGGCTTAGGGGTTATTTTGTCATTACTAACGAGCTACGGCAAAAGGGACAAAATCAATAATATATGACCAAATCCATGGCCAAGACACCAATGATTGCTCGTTTCGTCACCTAAACTCGATTCATGACTAAGGGTAGGATAAGACATGGGAAAACATTTAATGGGTGTAAACAAAAAGACACGAAACAAAAAGATTCCTAAGTCCACAGTGGCCCTACCATTAGTCGCATTCAATCCCGTAGCAAAAACCGAGGGTCAAGAGTCAAGGGGTCTTCAATACACGAGTCAATGCATATACAATAAAGGGTAGTGCCTTATAATCTCCATAAACTAGGCAAATAAGATGCAATAACTCGGCCTTCATAATCAATGAAAAAAAAGAATGTGCTATAAAAAAAATTAATTTGGGTAATTTTAGCACATTTTCTACCAAAAAATTATAAAATCAACCAGTTCTATCTCCCCCCCCCACTTGGGATGTACAATGCCCTCATTGGAAAAATAGTGATTAAAATTTGAAAGGCGAGATAGAAATGCACGGGTTTCTAAATTTATCCGTAAGATAAAACGGATTTGTAAAAACTTGCGCCAGTTGAACAAGGCGAGAATACTTATCACAATACGACACATAAGCTGATTTATATTACGACCAGCTATAAACAAACTCTTGCTTGTATTCTCTCCTTTTTTTTGACGCAAGACAAGGTATACATGAATAAAAATAAAAACAATGCGAACATATAAAGCATCCCCCACTTGAGATCAACTATCATCTAAACCCGATTTTCTTCCAAAACCCGTTATTCAAAACCCGCGACTTTCACCAGAGGAACCAAAATTAACCAACAGCGCCCGGACCATGTATATAAGGAAACTACAGGGTAGGCTAGGCGATAGGTGTAACGAAACAATTATATTGGGTGATCAAAATGAAAGGAAAGGCTCTGAAGGGTGTACTAGGGGTATCTTGCACTAATGGTGAGTGCAACAAAAAGGGTTTAACAGGGGGATTGACTGATCGATGTGAAAAGTCAATATACACAATACATATATGGGCTATTTGGGTTTAATCCTAAAATTTCCTTATACCCTAGCTGCACCGATCACACCAAGTTAACTCAGTGTAATGCTCATGATAATGGTCTCGAAAAGATATACAAGGCCAAGTTCTAAAGTCTACTACAGCCACCGGCACACTCATTTTTATGGTGTTATGTATAAGGGGAAAATGGAAAGGCTTATCCTCACACAATGGGAAAATAGGGTATGTGTGCTCAGTAAAAATTAATTCCAGTTAAGTAATGAAAAACATGTCAAAATTTTACTAATGAAACACTTTTCATCAAAAACTATAAAAATAATGGTAAGTAAAATCAAGCGGGTGTCTATGTCTAATCCCTTCCCCCCACTTGGGTCATATAAATGAAAGATAAGAAGTGTTAGAATTGAAACAGAAAACTCCCCTGGATTTGCTCGGCATGATCGAAGACACATGAGTAAACGTGTCCCGCTTTGAGATTTATGAGCAAACTTTAATAACCTGAATTCACTTAAGACAACCAAACGCATCATACTAGAAAACCAACAAGTATTAAAAGAAAATGAAAAACCTAACTCACTTTCGTAGGAATCACAGTTACATTTAGCATATGCAACAAGCCTTTTAAACCACTTGGTGTCACAAGTGGACGAGTGTAGTCTCGTGAGGGTTTACAGGGAACACACCCACAAAGTTCATTTAAAACTAATACAAGGTTCTGGTGTGTAAGTTTAAAATGAAATTTTGATTACAGGAGAGGTTATGGCGTAATCACATAAGTGAGTTACGCCGTAATTAGTTAAAACATGGAGACCTTCGCTATTAGAGGAGGGTTACGGCGTAACCTTGGAGTATGATTACGTCGTGACAACTGCACAAAATGGAAATTCCAGATTGGTTCCAATTTTAGGTGAGCTTAAACGCCATCCTTCTTGCTCCATTTCCTGCAAAATATAAATACAAACATACCAAACCCAACTATACTAATAAAATGAAAAAGAAAAGATAAGCATGGGGTGCCTCCCACGAAGCGCTTGTTTTTGTTCGAGTCACGAGCTTGACTCCACCCTTATTTACTAAGTAGAAGGGTATTCATCCCCTCACTTAAAATCAAGTGTGGATGAAAATAGCAATAAACACCATTAGGGTGTGAATTTGCTATGGGATGGGGAAATGATAAATTATGATCATACCTAAAATGAGATGTCATTTCCCTCCATACCTTACCCGTTTTAGTTGATGGCACTAATGATTGGTTCACCTCGTGATGTGGCTGATCAATTGGCTCGTATGTCTTCTCGTTAATCACTGAAGTGTCCAAGATCTTGTCCTCTAATTCCTTTGCAAGATCAACTAAAATTGGTTCAGTAGCTGGAGCTACATAGCCATCATCGGGTGATGCGACAAGCGAGGTTTGTGAGGTCAAGGGTTGCGCATTTTCATCTATGTTTTCAGCAACCTGTATAGGAAAACTAGCAAGATTGTTAGTAATAAAAGAAGAGTTAGCAGTGTTACCATAATTTGCGTTGTAGTTGATTCCACATTAGCTTGTGGCATTGCTTCATCATCCTGTAAGGTCCATGCTTCCATCTTCTTCAATTGATCGTTGCTTGTTTATTCATTTCTCACAACCTTCAAACGTCCTGGAAATGGGATAGGTGGGACATAAAGTCTCATATAAGGTAAATCACCAGGAACCGGCTCGTTGTTGACTTCTTTCATCTTTCCCACCGTTTCTTTGATAGTTCTAACCGCATTCTTTTTACTTTCCAGGACCTTTTGGTTTAATTATTCAAGCTTAGCCTCCAAGCTTTTCCTCTTAGCGTCAAGCTTCTTTAAATTCAAGTTCGCGCCCTCCTTGAATTTCCTAATCGTTTCGTCATTCCAGTCGTGCATCCTTTTTAAATTATCCAAGTATTTATTAACGGTTTCCTTCAATGACTCAATATACCTGACCTGCTCATATTCTTTGCGTTCTTCTCGGAGAGAATGCTCTTATATAGCATGAATGTTTTCCTTAACCATATTCATATCACATCCAAGTCTATCAAGCTGCTTGGTGATGTCGCCAATGTCATCCAAGTTGTTGCTATTATAGCCCAAGTGGTTGCTCCATCATACCAATTTCGTGAATGGTCAACCATCTTTTCAATTGATCTAAGGGCTTATGCAGGTGGCATTGTAGGGATAGGTCCTTGAGAGTCAAGCATTTGGCGGGATGGGATGTTTAAACCTTTGTAGAAAATAAGGACCATCTGATGGTTGCTGATATCATGCGTTGGGCATCTATAAAGAAGGTCATTATATCTTTTCCAAGCTTCATCTAGCGTTTCATCCATCTTCTGTCTGAAACTCCTTATTTCTTCCATCTTATTGGCAATCTTTGAAGGAGGATAATATCTTCTAATAAATGCTTTCTCCAAAAGATTCCATGTATTGATCGACCCAGCAGGAAGCCTGTACATCCATCTTCTGGCTGCACCTGTGAGAGTAATTAGAAATACTCTAAGCATTAATGCATCATGAGTGACTCTTGGAGTGTGGAAAAGATCTACGATCTCTAATACGCTTCGCACATGCAAGTGGGCATCTTCATCATTAGTTCCCGCGAAAAGCTTTTGTCTAAGTTCCCTCATGAACTGGCAGCTGATCTCAAAGTCGATGTCATCATTAAACTCGGGATATACGATTCCCGATCTTTGGTTACTTTGAGTCAAAGCAATATATTCTTCCATAGTGAGCATGTCAAAATCTGAATCTTCCATATCCTGAAATATCAAAGACAAACAAAAACAGAAAAAGAAGAGAAAAAGAAAACTAAAAACAAAAATAAAATTAAATAAAAGAAAAACTTAAATTAAATCCTAAATAGCTTCCCGACAGCGGTGCCAAAAACTTGATGCAGGTTTTACTGACCATGTTTTAATATTTATATTGTCTCGTTATACCTATGGTATACCCTAATGCACTAACGGGCAGTGTACCCGGTCGTGTGTAGTGTAGTATTCGGTAAAACTGAGGTCGCCCCAAGAGCTATGTGTGAGGATTTTAACTAAGTCTAAATGCCACAGATTTTAATATGATTTTAAGGTGGAAATGATTAACTACTAAAACAAGAAAATAAAAGAAAGCAAATAAAGGCGAGGGTTGTGATCAATAGAGGAGAAGGGTGCTAACATAGTTACTCATCCTATCAAGTTATTTTTACATCTAATTACTTCCAATTACTTCAGGAGGGGTCAAAGTCGCTAGGAAAACATTTGGTGAGTTCGTCTTAATCTATCAGCAAAGGGTTCCACTGGAGAAGTCAGGTGACCCGTCATAAGTCCAATTATTCTTAGTCCCCTAAGCCAAGTCATTAAGTACCGCTACATGATAGATTCATAATAATGAGTGCCCGGGCGCTAGCATCTTAGACACTCATCCCCGACTTCTTAAGTTCATCCAAACGGTAGGTGATCAGTTGGTCAAATCGCACAAGCAAAAAGGGTCGTCAGTTGGTCATATCTTACCCTTCATACTCAGTCTAGCTACTTAGGGTCAGTTGGTCATATCTCCTAAGTAACTAGCCACTACCGCCATTCAAAACTACCAAAACAAGGGTAGCTACCAACAAACTATGCATGCATACACTTAGAAATAATTATACGGAAGCAATGTAAACATAAACAAAGCAATTAAGGAATCATACCAACAAGAATAAATAAAACATTAATTGAATTGAACCTAATGTTTGATACAAATTACTTGATGTAGAGCTAATAATAATGATGATTGCGAGTGAATTTTTCCTTCAAAGATGGCTTGGAACTGTTGAACATTGCCCTGGAGTGGTGCCCGAATCGACCCCTAGGAGAGGGGTGAAGAGAGATCTTTGAAAATGCAGATTTAGGGCTGTATTTATAGGCCGCGACATGGTTACGGCGTAACTAAAGTTTAAGTTACTCCGTAACCTTAGTTACGGCGTAACTAAAGTTTTAGTTACTCCGTAACCTTAGTTATGGCGTAACTAAAGTTTTAGTTACTCCGTAACCTTAGTTATGGCGTAACTATAGTTTTAGTTACTCCGTAACTATAGTTAGGGCGTAACTAGTTTTAGGGTTATGGCATAACTCTTCAGCTTTTCAAAATAGCAATATTGCAACTTAGACCCTTGAGTTTCTTCATTCCATTGATGGAGACCAACATAAAAATGTGTTAATTGAGCACCAAACTTCGTATGTAGTAATATTATGGCGTAACTAAATCACCGGGTTACGCCGTAATTCTTCATCCGCGTATACTTATGCATTCCTTAATTCTCTCTACGGCGTAACTAAATTACCATGTTACACCGTAACCTTCACAAATAATTCTTAGGCCCTCGTAGTGTGGGTTACGGTGTAGCTAATAGTGTTGATTACGTCGTAACCTTCTTTAGAAAATATATCTTGGCCTTTTCTCACATCTTTTCCGCTCCAAACGCCTCATTTATCCTGAAATGTAAATATGAACGAATATGAAAGAATTAAGTACCATATTTATATAAATGAGGCAATAAACACGGGAACTTGATACGTAAATATCAGTTAATTTGATGTTATTAGGTATGATTCAGAAAGTCCACTATCTCATGGAAGTCGTTTGCTTCCTCTGTTTTTTCCAAGAATGCCACCTGATTGTGTTTTATTCCAAATTCAAGAGGCGCCGTTAAAGAGAATTTAGGTTTTAGGGTTAAAAGTATGTTTTGACTGCTGGGATTAGATCGATATTGAATGAATTGTACTGATTTGGGAGCCAATTGAGTATTTATAGACAAGACTTAGGGTTTATATATTAACCGACTCGAATTAATAGGAAACTTAAGAGATAGGTAATCTACTAAAAGATAGAAAGTAAATAATTTCCAATTTAGAAACCCTTTAAGTATGATAAATAACAAAAAAATCACAACGGCTATATTCAAAAAGTAGTTATTCCTGAACGGTACTAAACAAATACCCAGCAATACTAATTTATGCTAGCAGGACAAATATTTTTCCTAGCAGTACAAACTTTTCAAAAATATTTCTCTAAGCAGTATTTATTCAATTTTATTTACAAAACAATATTGCATTGAGTTTTAAGAAGGGATTAAGTGTAAGGGAAGACACTTAATCAAAGTCCGGTCTCATATGGCCTCTAGTTGTGTGAGAACCAATAGTTTCAGTACTTAATACTTCCTGTGACATATAAACTCATTCTAAGAGCCTTCTTGACAGGGTTTTCAGCTCGTGGCAGTTGTTACCTCTAACACAGAAGTGTTAGATTCACTTTTGCTCGTTGTTCTCAATGCTAGAGCTCCTTGGAGTAACACACTATCATGAAACATGATAGAATGACAAAGGGTGAGTTAGACCAGAGTAAACTGTCTAACTGTGACCATAAATTCATGTTCAATGAAGATCCAGATGCCTCATAATGCTTTGGCATCTACACAATCATCAGCATAGCAAATCTTTATCATGTGGTTTTAAACAACTATTAAAGGGAGTCAACCACACCATTTGCTAGAACTGCCAATGTCTCACTCATCCCAATCCATTCATACTGACGTGCCTTGCCTGCAAATGTTAGTCAAAAACCAAGAAAACACAAAACAAAGCATTTCCTTTATGACAGTACAAAGTATGACTAACATGACAAAAGAAAGGAAAATTTCCTTTGGGGACCCAAGCCATCACTGACTTGGATCTGCCTCTTGCATCAAGATAGTCATTTTTTAATATAACTGATGCAGTATTGGGTTTGATGGTCTTCCTAACCCAAACTGATGAGGTCTTAACATCACTTCCCTAGTTACCCCCTGATGAGTGTCTAAATACTCATCATTTTTGTACAATATAAACTGCAAAATCATCTGAAAACACTCAGAAACGCATCAAAATGATAAAAATATCACAAATCAGTGTTTTATGTGTTTTAAATGCAAAAATATCAAAATCAGATGAAAAACATATCAAATTTGCAAAAATTGCAGTTTTAGTCCCCCAAGTTTCAAAAGTTGTCAAAAACAGTCCCTGAGCACATAATTTCAAAAGAAAAAATCACCAAAGGTCCTTTTAAAATCATAAGTTGTCAAATTTAGTCCTTTGGTGAAAAATATAAAAAGTTTGAGAAAATTACAAATTGGTCCTTCAAGTTTAAGAATTGGCAGAAATGGTCCCTGGAAAATCTGAAAATGGCAACTTTGGTCCTTGTAATATTAACACTTGTCAATTTCAATCCTTGGAGCAACTTTGAGATTTGGCAGAACTGGTCCCTGGAATTTCAGAAGTTACACATTAGTCCTTGTCATTTATTAAGCCAACAAACCTTTTTGGACCCTTACCAATTCTGGACCCCTTGTCACTTAACCCTTTTTGACCCCTTTGATTATTAAACACTGGTCAGTCAACCCAAGTCAAACAAGTGAGAAAACCGCCAACACTGTAGCGTTTTCTCTTCCCCCTCTGTAACCTCAAAACCAGACATGGTTTTCCAACATTTTCAACCCCCCTCCTCACCTATCCATCCCCCTTGTCCCCTCCACTTCCACTAACACCCAAAACCCATTAATATCAAAAAATCCTGCTCAAATCTACCCAAAGACTTTTTGGCGCCAAAAGTAAAATTGATGGCTGGGATCATTTTGACTCATCCAATAGTTGTGGGATAAGCTCAGAAGCAAGTGGGGAGACCTCAGAGTCTTTATAAAGAAGAAAAGGAGCTGAGAAGAAGGAGTAGCTAGTTTTAATAATTTCCTTTAATGTCGTTTTTTTTTAAATGTATTAGTTAAAATAAAATGTTGTAGTTTCAGCTTTTATGTATCACAATTAAGCTACTTTATCTTTGTAATCAGTTTTAAGACTCAATCCTCAAGTTTAGTTAAAATTTATATTTTGTGTTTACTGTTGAAAATCTCATTTTGCAACTCTCATTTATAAGCTCCTAGAAGCTTAATCTTAAACTCAATCTGGTTTATTTAAGCTATTCAAACCTTTTTATAAGCTCAAAAATCAGTTTCAAGCAATTTAGTAAAAAGTCAACCAAAGTCAACTGTTGATGCTTATTGGGTTTGGTAATGAACAATGTTGATTCAGAGGTGATAATGGGTTGAAATAGCATAGGTTAGGTTAGTCTTTGTTCTGGTTTTGGCCTGCATAAGCTGGATAAAGTGGTTAGTAAAGTTTCTTATTTTCAAGTTTCAAGTCAGTTTTTGCATTTTATGGTTATAGGTGCATCTGTGCTCTCCACTAGTTTTAATCTGTTAATTTAGTTGTGTTATGGTCATGATAGCTCAGTTTGGTCATTGGTTCAAGCTGGATCACTAGTTAGCTTCATTTATAGTGCATATCAGTTCATTAAGGGATGTTTGGAATTGCTGATTCAATCATGGTTTAGGCTTACTCAGTGTTGAGTTTCTGGTGTTTCATGCTTGTTTAGTCATTTGAGACTTATTTAAGTCATTCTTTTGTACCTGCAATCTCTGAAGTCAAAATTATATCTTAAATCCCTTAGCAGTCTACTGTTGAGATTTTAGTAAGATCAAAAGCTCAGTTTATGTTTAAAATACTTAGGTATATATTGCATCAGCTTGATTTCATCAAAATACATCATTTTCAGTTGGGAAATCAAGATCAAAACTCAAATTAGTCAAACTTTCAGTTTTGCTTAAAAAGTCAATTTGCATAAAATCTGTTTTGAGCCCATCTAGTAGGAATTTTCATGAGCTTATCTTTTGGCCAATTTCAGTGATTCTTGTTGTTCTAAAATATTCTCCTGGTCTATTTTCTCATGCCCATTTTAGTATATTTTTGCAATTTTTTCTATAAGCTCAAAAGAGCTTGTGAATAAGAGCTTAAGTGCCCTGTGCAGGGCACTGTTGCCTGCACAGGGCTTGTTCAGACTTTGTAGCTCTTGCATAGAGCTTATCATAGCTCCCCTAGGTTTCCATTTTGGTTTAGAGGTTCTTAGCCAGGTCTACTACTAGTTCCAATCTTTGGTTTGTAGTTTCTAGCTTATTCATGTGCTTATTTCTTTGCTCAAAGTAGCCCCCAGTTACTGATTTAGCATATTAGTTCACATCATCAAATCTTGGTCAATTGTATTCCAGAGGTTATGGCTTGTTGAATCTTGTTGCATTTCAGTTCTTTTAGCTTATAGTAGCTTCTGTTTTGGGTTGGTGGCTTTTGGACTCCATTTGGTTTATTAAAGTGCTTATTTATAAGCACTTGCTACATCAGTTTCAATATCTTGCACATAAGCCCTTGTTTTTCCAATTTTCCTAGCTTCCTAATATTATTTTAGAGTTTTCCTGAAATTTTCAGATTTTTCTAAGTTGGTTTGCTATTTTTCTGAATTTTATTTAGTTTTTAAGCATTTTTAATTAGCTTTAAATACAAATAATTAAGAAAAGCTTCAAAAAAATAATTTTTCAATTTTATTAAGTTTAGATAAATATAAGAAGCCTAAAAAGTATTTTTGCATAATTTTCTTGGTTTAAATAGTATTTTCTAGCATTTTAATTAGTTTTAAATAGTTTTAAATTAGTAATAAATATATAAAAAGTCTAAAAAATATATTTTCTGTTTTAAAATTAGTTTTATCATATTTTAGATTTTTCTAAATCTTAATTTTATTTTTCTAGTCTTATTTCATATTTTCTTTTATTTTAGAGTATTATTAAATAGTTTAAAATAGTTTTTAATTAATAATAATTAATATAATAGTTATAAAAATAATTTTCCTTTTCTAATAATTTTCTTATATAATTAGGATTGTAAAAATGTATTTTCTATATACATAGGTATTTTCCTTCTTTATTTTTACTTTTTATTTTGTACGTTAACGTAGTTTTTAATTTAAACGTACGTTTTAGGTTTTAAACGTTCATCACTTTAAATATAGTGATAGCGTTTATTTAATATCTTTTATCTTTTTAATTTTCTTAATTTGTATTTAAGTCGTTTTAGTTTATTATCTTTTCCTTTAGTTATAATCATCTATCCTAATCCTTTCTGATCACTATCATTAGTGATCATTCTACCGTCTGAATTTGTGTTTTACACACCATTGAGTCTCCGTGGGACTAAACGACCCGGGAATTCAATCTATTCTCCAGGACTTCATTGTATTTGTGTCTGAACTGTTTTAAGTCTGTTACGGCTGGTCATTCACAAGTGGCCAGTTTGTGTGATTAGACTTGACGGTTTGGCACAGATCACCCCCAAACAACATTAAATTTAGACCTGAAAGTATTTGGTTTAACAGTATTAAGTTTTGGCCTGCCAGTACTAACTTTGAGTCTGGCAGTACTAAAATTTCTTTTGTAAAATTCAACCTGTTGATTAAAGTTTTGAAAGGCTGATGCTGTTCTTCTTCTAGTGGGTATTGGGTCAGTTGATGGTGTTGGTTTAGTAAAAAATTTCTTGGATCTAACACCAAAAACAGTTGATTGGGGGTAAGCAGTACAATTTGGCCTAGCAGTATTGACAGTTTTAAGGCCAGTTTTCAGAAGAACTGCTCTTAGAGAGAAAGAGGTTGGATGATAATATTTAGAATTAAAGTTATTCACCCTTGCAAAACTATTTCCATGAACCATACTATCTCTCTAATGATACTTGCAGTTTTTCTGTAGATGCTTAAGACTTTGCTTAAGACTTCCACATACAAAGCATGATTTGTTGTACCTAACAAACTCATCTTCTAGGTGCTGTGATTTTGGTTTATTCCAATTCTTTTGGTTTCCCCTAGGAGTGAATGTTCTATCTCTAGACCTATACATCTCAGCATACCTGATTGTGTTACTAAATGGTCTTTCCTTTAGTTTAGGTTGGACAGTCTCTACATGTGGAACAAACTTAGTTTCATCATTTGTAGAAGTATTTACTTGTGAGGTATCAGAAGAATCCTTAACATCATTAGTTACTTCCATGTTTACATTTTAAGGTCCATATTCCCTTTCAGCTTCTTTAAATTCCTCTATTCATGTGCTAGACAACTCAAATTTAGGAGGTTTGTATAAACCTAAAGTAGGTGGTGCAACACTAGTGTATCCTAAACCCTTTCCTGGTTTAATAAGTCCAACCTCTATGATCTTATTGGAACAGTCTTTTGAATATGCATATATGTCTACACGAGCTTGAATGTTATCCTTTTCTCTAACTTGATTTTATCTAAATCAGTTTTAAGCACATATATTTCAGCATCTTTATATAACATGTCTCTCTTAAGAACTGCAATCTGTTCATTCAAAGCTTCCTCATTTTCTCTATAGTAATCTAACTATTTTTCTACAGAGGCTAATCTTCTCTTATGATTAGTCAAGTTATACTCAGATTGATTTAATTCTATCCTTAACTTATCTGTCACATCCCCAAAATAGGTCGCACTAGAAATTTTACCGGGGCGTGACTTTCATGGTACAAAGTTGCAGTTATGTCAAATGACCTACATGAGTCGTTTAGAAAATCATTTGTGAATGTAGTCGCCAACGACGACCATGACTTCATGAAAGGCAATCAAGCAAGCTAGATACCTGAGAAATACATGCTAAAAGGTCAATATAATGTTGGTGAGTTCATAGGTTTAATTTAATGTAAAATTTTGTATGGAACACAAGATTTCAGTAGTAGAAAAATAAATAAAATTGCACTAAGCTCATGACCCCGACGCTTAACGTATTTGGTATGCAATCAAGCATAAATGCCCCCAAACAAGTGTTTGCTAGACACTTAATGTAATCCTCAAATGGTATGCGTTCGTTTGACCAGTTGGAGCAACCCAAACCGAACGGGGGTGTCAACCCAATGGATCTATTCACAACATTCGTGCTTTTTGAAAATTAACTGTTCATGATTATGGTAGGGGACTTAATTGGCTATGTGGTAACTTAGGCAATGTAACAGTTTTGTACTTATGTCTGCATAAAAACAAGCATGTATTCTCACCCCAAGCATTTGGAAAATATTGCAAACAAGTAAAAAGGGGCTATGAAACTCACCTTAATGAAGCAATCTGAAATAGCGTAAAGTCAAATAGTAGAAGTGCGCAGTGCCAACACACAACCTATAATAGTATGGCATGTGTTTGTTTATATGCTTATGTTTGACTCGATAACGTTTAAATAAGTCAAAAGTTTTAGAGTGTTTATGTTATCGTTGCTTGTGTGGCAGCACTTTGGTTTAAATAATTTAGCGAACGTTGGCTCATGGAAGTGCGCAAGTATATATGTATATATATATATATATATATATATATATATATATATATATATATATATATATATATATATATATATATATATATAGGCTCCGGTTCCATTGAGAAGGTTTTTATTTTGAGAAGATTGAGAAATCTTCGTTTGAGCAAATTGATTCATGTTTTTTATTTGATTCACAAGTAAACATCATTTTATGGTGAACCGAATATATAAATCACAAATTTGATTCACAAAATCATTGTTAAAATTGAGTTATGAAGATGATTCATTAAATTTGTAGAGATGATTCAGTATTCTATATATGTCGCAAAATCGAGAGATTTTTTTAACATTGATTCAAATTTTTTTACACATTTTTAATTTTAATCACATAAAAATGAGTTTTACGCTTGAAAAACATGAATCAAAGTTAAAAATCTATCGTTTTTGAAAACCTTCTCAATCTTCTCAAAATAAAAACCTTCTCAATCGATCCGGACTCTATATATATATATATATATATATATATATATATATATATATATATATATATATATATATATATATATATATATATATATATATATTAATATATATATATATATATATATATATATAGAATCCGGATCGATTGAGAAGGTTTTTATTTTGAGAAGATTGAGAAGGTTTTGAAAAACGATAGATTTTTAACTTTGATTCATGTTTTTCAAGCGTAAAACTCATTTTAATGTGATTAAAATTCATAATGTGTAAATTTTTTTTGAATCAATGTTAAAAATCTCTCGATTTTGCGATATATGTAGAATACTGAATCATCTATACAAATTTGATGAACCATCATCATAACTCGATTTTGACAATGATTTGTGAATCAAATTTGTGATTTATAGATTCGATTCACCATAAAATGATGTTTACTTGTGAATCAAATCAAAAACATGAATCAATTTGCTCAAACGAAGATTTCTCAATCTTCTCAAAATAATAACCTTCTCAATAGAATCGGAGCCTATATATATATATATATATATATATATATATATATATATATATATATATATATATATATATATATATGGTGGTGTTATTATGAAAAGTTTCTTATAATGAAAATAATGAGAAGACATGTGGAGGTGACAAGTGTCACCTTTGCCACATCACCATGCCATGTCATGTGACATGTGTCACCCCTACTCCCCACCCCCACCCCCCCTCCAAAAAAAAATTTCCCGCCAAAAAAAAAATCCCGCCAAAAATTATCCACCAAAATATATTACTGCATCACAGTTATAAAGTTACTGTATCACAATCACAATTGTGATGCAGTAACTTATAATCTTAATGCACTAAATCATGATCTTAATGCACTAATCAGTTTTGGTGCATCTTTACTATAATTTACTGCATCATAGTTAATAGTTAAGTGCATCAACTATGATGCACTAAAATCAAGGTTATAACCTTAATGCACTAAAATCATGATTGTGATGCAGTAACTTTATAACAGTAATGCAGTAATTTATAACTTTAATGCACTAAAATCATAATTGTGATACAGTAACTTATAACTTTAATGCACTAATAAGTTTTGGTGCATTTTATTATAAGTTACTGCATATAGTTAATAGTTAAGTGCATCAACTATGATGCACTAAAATCATGATTATGATGCATCAACCTTATAACTGTGATGCATTAATTTATAACCTTAATGCACTAAAATCATGATTGTGATGCAGTAACTTTATAACTGTAATGCAGTAAAAAAATTTGGCGGGGAATTTTTGGCAGAAAAAAAATTTGCCATTTTTTTTTTTTTTTTTTTTTTTTTTTTGCGGAAATTTTTTTTTCTGCAGGGGGGGGGGGAGGGTTGTGGTAGGGGGCATGGTGATGTGGCAAAGGTGACACATGTCACCTCCACATGCCTTCTCATTCTTTTCATTCTAAGAAACTTTTCATAATAACCCAAACTTATTTTTATATATATATATATATATATATATATATATATATATATATATATATATATATATATATATATATATATATATATATATATATATATATATTTATAGGATAGTAAAATATCGAGTCGGATAAGTCTTTGGTTCGTTGATAACCAAAAGACAGAGTACGGAAATAGCACATATAAATAGTAAACGTATTTGAGTTATAGAGATGTCACTTAAAAATATATGTGTTTATGTATAACTAATGTGGGTTAATAAGAAAGGTATACAATTTATATCTCAAGTAATAGTTTTTAGTATACATGGTTGTAAAAGAAGATTCATACTTATAAGTATTAAGCATAGGGTTTTTTGAAAAATGGGCATGACCCGTTTATATGTTTTAGAGGTATGTTTTGACAAAATAATAAGACGTTATTATACAAAATAGTTTCGTTTGGTTTGAGTATAATATTTATACAAAATATCGATTAACGTATTAAAATTTAAGTTTTGTATATGAATATAGTTGGAAATTCGTTTATAAATTATGCCGTTTTAGAATGGTAGTTTAAATATACATATGTCCTTATGGTTTTAGAAAAACATGTGATATAAATTGAAAGACCTTAGGAAATGTAGTTTAGTTTTATAAGCTTTAAGTTTATATATATTAGGTAAATTATAAAGACGTGGTTTTAGAGTAATGAATTACGTAGTCGATCGCAAAATGAATTTAGATACATTAAATGAGATGACGTTTAGTCGAGGGATACTTGGGACGACTGATACGCGTACAACGCGCGTTCGGGGTCAAACTAACTTCCTTTTCGTAGAGCAAGTTTTTCAACACCCTAGGCAGTGAACCTAATCGTTGTAGTGTAGTATTAGGGTAAGCCTCGGGAATTGATATCGTTCTCTAGGGGAATAGGAATGCTAGTGAGAAGTTACTACGCTAAGGTTGGGGTTGAGGAAGATTATTTTTTATCTTTTTATATTTTTTAGAAAATTGAAAGGTATGAATCTCGGGGTATTGGATTTGGGGGGTTGGTATTTCTAGCGATTACTCTAATTATCTAATTATCTAATCTAAGGTGAGTGTAGTCTATGTCTATTGTTGTGTGCTCATATGATGATTCAAAATGTGTTTACTTAGATGCTATTACTCCCTAGTTATACGCCTATTGATGGTTGAATTGTCACGTCCTTATTCTTAACGCGTTGTGTTTTCTAAGGTCGTAGGGTATGCGTTTATTCCTAACTCTTTGAAGCTACATAAGGTTAATGACTACGAAATCTCTAGGATTCATAAACTTAACATTAAGGTTATCTTTGGATATCTAGCCTACAATTCCACTAGTAACTATAAGCTAAGGTTCAACAAATATTAATCAAGCATTAAAAACACAACGGATGACCTATCGCAATACTAGGTCAATCACAATTAAGATAAGAGACAACCAATCAATATTCAATACCTAGGTTTCATAGATCTAAGCAAACACACAAGTAAATTAGCCGGACATGGAAAACATGCAAGCATACACACAAACAATTGAAGACATAATTGAATTAATGAAGTAAATCACTTATCTTGTTGTAAAATAGGGTATGGAACCCTAAGATACTGCCCAAGACAGCCTTGGTTCGGTTTAGGTTTTTACTCCACAAAACTACCTCTCTAAAACTGAAAAATTCAGATTCTATATATAGTGTTACAATATGCGACGGCGTCACTCTTTAATTTTGACGCCGTCGGGTCGCCGCCATTAGGGTTTCGTCTTGGCCATGTCAACTCTGTGACGGCGTCACCTTATGCTTGTGACGCCGTCGGCTTCATCCTCTGAGTCGTCTCAAGGTGTGTCGCGATGGCGTCGCAATTAAGCCGTGACGCCGTCCCCTTCAATTCCAGCAGCTTGAGTGTCTCGATTCTTGACTTTGGCCATTTTCTTCGTATATTCGCGCCTTCAAGAGACCTAAAAAGTGAAAAGGAACGAAATTAAGTAGTAACGGATAAAAAAGTGATCAATTAAGGGCTTAAATGAACCCTCAAAAGTGTACCTTTTAAATCCTTATCAACGACTCGGACTTGACATATTCGTTACGGAATGACTGTTGGGCTTAGCCAAAACTAACCCTCCCCCCCGGGATGACTGGGCTCCGGCCCGGATGCAAACAAACACCTCTTTGCCAACCCAAAGTGAGCTTGGGCCCAAGGGAGCATGGCCGGATGGGCTGCCAAGGAAAGATGGGCTTCGGCCCATCTTCAAATACCAAATCGACCCTCAAGATGGAGTGGGTTGTGGCCCAACTTTTCATAACCAAACACACTCTAATGGAAGGAAAAGAAGCAGAAAAATATTTGCAAAACTTTGACTACCAAGGAAAAGAAGATATGATACAAAGACTTGTATCACTTTGACAATGAAACGGGTTTGAATGCAAGACACACTACTCGTGAGTCGAAGACTCACGTCAAGGACCAAAAGACTATACTCGGCATCATGAGTAAATCTAAGTATTGTGAGTCATTTGTGAGGCATAACTTATACCTCGCGAGTCCAACCAAGGCTTTTTTTTCGACCCTAGAACCTAACGTTTATACAACAACATTTTGACACAAAGTGAGCAAAATCTGAGTCAAAGACTCCAACCCAAGGCGACCAACCATCCTCTTTTCGGGATTAATCCTAACCATAATGCTAGCAACAAAGTTGAACAACACAAAAAAAAGAATCCAAAATCGTGACTGATTAGTCTTAACGCGAGGTACCTAAGTCGAAACCAATAAGCCATTAGGCTAATTATATATAAGCCAAAACATTAATAATCTATTCTTCATGATAATTAGTTAGTTCTTGTGTTTTCTCTTTTTGCTTGCCACACGATACCAACAGTAACACAATATTACCACCATAATATATTTGACAATTGAGGCTACTATCATTCAATTATTCGAATAATTACAAAATCAAATTAATAAATTAAATAACAATTTAAAACAAATGAAATTTTTATTCTTACAACTAGTCGACAGCTAGATCGTGGCGTGGGGGAGACGAAACACAAGGACCTTCAGTTGGGCACAAATTGGAGTAAATTTGGACAAATTGGGACTTGGATTAGAGCTTCTAGACCTCGAATTGCAAAACCCCCAAACTAATTGCAAACCTTAATTTGTGAGTGATTGGTGTGTGAGATGTGTGAAAACCTTGAGAAAATGCCTCTATTTATGGATGTAAACATGGAATAGAGCCTCTTGATGTCCTCCATCTCATTGGTAGCTTGATGCCCGTTTTTGTAGTTTTCCCTTTCATCTCAGCCATGCTTAGCCACTTTATGACCCCTAAGATAATAGTCCTCTCCTTGTGGAGAGGTGACAGTGATAGCAGGATGGTTGACTTCAAAGAAAAGGAAGAAAACTTCAATTTTCATGGTTCTGGGTTTTGTGGTACTCGAAGGAAGAGAGAGAGAGAGAGAGAGAGAGAGAGAGAGAGAGAGAGAGAGAGAGAGGAAAAAGCAGACAAATTATGATAGTGATGGGGCGTGTTTGATAGCATAGGGTTAGGATAGATTGTTTTTTTATTATTAAACGTGTATTATTAGTACCTCGTGTTCTGTCGAGTCTCTGCTTAAGTATATGTTTCTGGCATACGCAAAGTACAAAATTTATATTTTTGGAGACGTTTTGCGAGTGCATTAATACGAATTTGTTAATTATTTGAAAAGGGAAAATAAATTTGGTGCCATGACTAATTTAGTATCGGTACACGTGTGGTGTCGGGTTTTCAGTAGAAATGAGATAACCTCTCGTTTTAAATTTTTAATCATCAGTAATTACCGGAAAATAAATAATTCGCATTTTCCTAACATGAAATAGTGACACTATTAAAATAGTCCGTAAATTTTCCGGTTGTCACATTATGATACTGAGTTCTTAATATTCATAGTTTCAGACAATTTTAAGTACAAGATTTATCATTGTATACCTCAGAGTCTGAAAACGTCATTAGTGCCATGTTGGGAGGAGCTGCTTCTTCATGAGCTATGTAGCTCTTGTCAAACCCAACCCCATCAATGGCTACCATTGCCTTTGAACATGAATGTTCCCCATTGGCTGTTCTACTCCTGTTTCTACCTTCCTGTGACCTTGGGCTCCTGCATTCCCTAGCAAAGTGTCCCAGCTTCCTGCAGTTGTAACATTCGGATTTGGACTTGTCAAAGCCAGTAGTTTCATTGTTGTGGATGGAGATCTTCTTTCCTATCTTCTGGAAGAACTTCTTTGCCCTCATACTCAGGAGTGCTACCTGCCACTTAATGCCCATCTCTTCAAGGTCATCCTCATGTATCTGCTCCAAGTCATCATGAATAACCAGAGATCCATTTGGCTGACTAGCTAGAAAAGCATAAACAGTGGCATCACTTAGGCTAGCAGAATTAACTTGTGTGCTAGCAGTACCAATATTACTACTAGCAGTACTAACTCCAATGACATAATTGGTACTGACAGTGTTTGGTTGAGCCAAAAATGCTCTATTTGGTGATTCTTAAAGACTCGTAAATAAAGAAAAGTGCTCTTTCAGGAGACAACCCGAATTATCCCATTCTTCTGTTTTATTTCCATTTCTGTAGGGTTTTGTGTTTTTTAACTATTTTTGCAGAAAACGAGGAAGTAATTGCTGCTGCAGTTTGCTGATCTGAACAGAGTTACGGCGTAACCCTTCCCAAAGGTTACGACGTAACTATATTAGGTCAAATGAGTTTCCACGCCGCTGATACTTACGCCATAACTACTGCATCTATTACGCCGTAACCAAGTTTATTGAATATTACGGCGTAACCACTCATTAGGTTACGCAGTAACCAGCAGATCTAGTGCAAAATACGAGGAAATAGAAGGTTACGGCGTAACTCCTATATTGGTTATGCCGTAACCCAGATCTAGCCTATAAATACCACACGAATTCCAGCATTTCTAATCATCCCATTCCATACACAACACTCAAAGAACGTGGGAAAAAGCTCAAGGCAGGTCAAGAGGAGCATACGGAGCTGTCTCCAAGGGAGAAATCACTCTCCTATGATAAGCATTAGCGTTTTATATTCTTTACTTTCAATTCATGTATTTCGTACCTTTGAATATTGAATTGGTTTGCATGATTAATATGAGCGGCTAAGCACCTTTTGGTGTTGGCCTAGTTATGATTCCTTAATTGTTTTGTTTGCGTTTACTTTACTTCCGTACAATTATTTCTAAGTGTATGCATGCATAGTTTATTGGTAGCCACCCTTGGTTCGGTATTTTTGAATGGCGATAGAGGCCAATTGCCTAGGAGATATGACCAACTGACCCTAGGTGAGCGGACTGAGACGGGAAGGGTAAGATATGACCAACTGGCGACCATTTCTACTTGTGCGATTTGACCAACTGATCACCTATCATTTGGATGAACTTAAGAATTAGGGGGTGCGTGTCTAAGTTCCTAACGGCCGGGCATTCACCATTATAAATCTAGCATGTAGCGGTACTTAAAGACTTTGATTAGGGGACCAGGAACAACAGGACTTATGAGGGGACACCTGACTTCTCATGTGGTGGCATCTTTGCTGATAGGTTAGGGCGAATTGACCAAATGTTGTCCTCTCGACTTTGACCCTACCTGAAGTAATTGGAAGTAAGTAGACATAGACATAACTAGCTAGGAGGTTTAACTAGGTTAACACCACTCTCCTATATTGATTTCCCTTTACCATTTATCTGCTTTATTTTATTCTGCTTTAGTAGTTTAATTAATTAAATCCCTATCGAAACCATTATTAATCTGTGACACCTAGACTTAGTAATAATCCAACACACATAGCTCTTGGGATGACCTCGGCTTTACCGATTACTACACTACACATGACCGGGTACACTGCCTGTTAGTGCACTAGGGTAGACCATAGGTATAACGAGACATTATAAATATTAAGACCTGGTCAGTAAAACCTGCATCAAGTTTTTGGCACCGTTGCCGGGGAGTTATATTAGGATTAATATTAAGTCTTTAATTTCGTTTAAACTTTTCTCACGATCATATTTCAAGTTTTCAGGTACCATGGAAGTTGTTAACATCGATGACCTCACTCTTAAGGAATATTTGGCGTTGACAAGAGCGGAACAAGGGCCGGGTCTTGTAAGACCGGCAATTGGAGCGGATGTCCGTTTCGAAATCAAAGACCAATTTATGAGGGAGCTTCGTGCTAACCTTTTTCAGGAAACAGGGACAAAGATGCATATGAGCACGTTGAAAATGTCCTATACATTGCTAGCCTTTTCAACATTCCGGGCGTGTCTCATGATGCTGTTATGCTAAGGGTATTCCCTATGACTCTTACTGGAGCTGCCAGAAGATGGATTGAGAGATTGCCCGCCGGGACAATTAATACGTGGGCACTACTTAAGAAGCACTTTATTAAGAGATATTGTCCGCCATCAAAGATTTCTAACCAGCTTTTGGAAATCCATAATTTCAAGCAAGAAGGCGACGAAACATTGTACCAAGCCTGGGATAGATACAATGATCTCCTTTACAAATGTCCTACACATGATCTGAACAACCAGCAAAAGGTCAACATTTTCTACAAAGGAATTAACGTAACTACGAGACAAATGTTGGACAATCAAGGACCTATCCCAAACATGACTCCTTCTCTTGCAATTGAAGCCATTCAGAAACTTGCCGATCACTCTCAAAAGTGGCATGATGGGGGCAACCATAGCTTTAAGACAAGTTCAATAAGCATTGCTTCCATTTCAAGCAAATTGGAAAACCTCGGAAGAGATATGAAGAAGCTCAGGGAAAATATTCATGCTATTCGGATTGGATGCAATAGAAGTGAAGATTGGGACCAAGCCGGAGATTTCCCTATAAAACCTCGAGTCGAGAAGGTTATGTATGGAGAAGGGAAATCCTTTTATCAAGACTCAGTCAAGGCCAAAAATTTTTCGCTCGAAGAATCAATTAAAAAATATCTTGAGGAAGATGATAAGCGGCAAGCCGACATGAACGCATTGTTCCAGAAATTCCATGATACTAGAACCTCTCTACTGGAACAAAATAAGAATATGGAGAACGACAAAGGATTGATTGTGAAAAATGATGTTGATCAAGAAAATTCATTCGATGATATCTCCTGTAATGCCATTTACTCCAGCAATGGAAAACTCCTCTATACCCATTTCAGATACGATCAAGAGGAGCTCTTCGGACTACAAAAACAAGATGAAGCCACATGCAAAAAGACAAGTCTACCAAAGGTTGAATTACAAACAGATGTCGAAGCGGCTACGGAAAACGAAGTAAAATTAAATGCCAGATGCTCTGCGGTCATCCTGAATCAAATCCCTCTCAAGGAAAAGGATCCAAGAAGTTTCATTCTCCCTTGCTCTATTAATAATTTACATAATATAAATGCTTTAGCTGATTTAGGGGCTAGTATTAGTATCATGCCTTTCTCAATGTGTAAAAGATTGAATCTCGGCCCCATCAAACACCTTTGCATGACCATTGAAATGGTTGATAGAACGGTTAGCATACCTAGAGGAATAGTTGAGAATGTGCTTATCAAAATTAATAATTTCACTCTTCCTGTAGACTTTGTCATTTTAGACATAGAAGAAGACCTCGACATTCCTTTAATTTTGGGAAGACCCCTTCTGACTACTGCTCGTGCTAAGATTAATGTTTTCGAAAAAATCATCACTTTAAAAATAAACGATAGAAAGCTTACACTTAATATGGATGACGTTGGAAAATGTCACCCAGTCGAAACTGTTTGTGTTATCAAGAAAGGAAAAAGCAAAACTATTCCTCCCACCATCACACATAAGCATTGCGCTTATAATAATCATATCATGCAGAGTAGGAAATCCAAGGAATTCAACAATGGAGGAATACATCGCGATGACAGCTCTAAAAATACGAAAAACGAGTCTGACGAAATATGGCACAAAGTTCAGAAAGTAGATTACAAGCACTTCCCCAAATTAAAATATCATTGGTGCAAAGCTATCCCTATTGACCAAGATAAAGGATTTGATCTATGGGCTTCATGCAACCCTTACTCAGACATCTGTGGCAGGGGACAAGACAAGGAAAGAACAAAAAACAGCACATACTTATGGTCTTCAACCTATGACAAAGAGATAACATTCGAAGTTTGGATACGAATTAAGTATGGAGAAGTTAGTGATGATGATAAAAGGAAAATATGGACTGATCCTTGTCTCAGCAAACACAATGAGTATAATCACGAGACAACAACCACTGGCCAGTGGGTCATTAGTCGAAAGCATTGGTGCGAAATGATTAAAACCGCTGATGGGGAATCTTGGGCTTCGTGTAATCCTTATGATGACAACTGTAATGGAGGGAGTAATACCAAAAGAGTAGGAACCGACAAATTTCTTTGGAATTCAACAACTGACCATAAACGTATCGAGGTACAATGGTCAGGCAGATTAAGATTTAACGATTTGGTGAAAATCAAGTATGGAAAAGTGGATACATCTACTAGAAACAAAATTTGGAAGGACTGCATGCATGAAGATAATCATGAGACTCTTTACGATATTGGCAAATCAGCAGTTGATAACCAAACAGACATGAAAGAAGATCGCAATTATGGGATTGTGGATAAAGACTACTGCATTAAAGAAACCACTGACAAAGAGCCACGGTACAAGGTAAGTATGATTGACTTGAAGATGAGGAGTATGCGCAAATCAGATGCAAGCTACTTGGGATCCAATATAGAAAACCGCCACCTATTGTCACCGAAAGATTCGTATTCACTAGGTATCACTAGGGACCAGATGAAAAGTTTTGCAAGGTTCGGAAAGTAGGAATCAAAGAATACGACCGCACAGCTCCCAATGTCACCTGGATCCGGAATAACTTGATGAAGGACATTGAAAAGGTCGGGGAAGTCCAAAGGCCCCCATAGAAGCCCAGCGTCTCTGAGTCTAACTTAAAGACTCGTAAATAAAGAAAAGTGCTCTTTCAGGAGACAACCCGAATTATCCCTTTCTTCTGTTTTATTTCCATTTCTGTAGAGTTTTGTGTTTTTTAACTATTTTTGCAGAAAACGAGGAAGTAATTGTTGCTGCAGTTTGCTGATCTGAACAGAGTTACGGCGTAATCACTATCTTGGTGATTACGCCGTAACCAGCCTTTTAGCAGCAGAGTTCTTGACGCATTACCATTTACGGCGTAATACCATCTCAGTGGTTACGCCGTAACCACTCGCTTTGCAGCTTATGTCAGGTTTTGCCAGTTACGGCGTAACTCCCTCAAAAGAGTTACGACGTAACCTTCCTATGCTTTAATTCTTTCATTTTAAAACACAATAACCTTGTATTAGTATTTTAAATGAACTTTGTGGGTATGTTCCCTGTAAACCCTCACGAGACTTCACTCGTCCACTTGGGACACCAAGTGGTTTAAAAGGCTTGTTGCATTCGCTAAATGCAACCGTGATTCCTACCGAAGCGAGTTAGGTTTGTTTTTCATTTTTCATTTTTCATTTTGTCTTTTTAGAATTATGCTTGTCGGTATTGTGATTTCAGGGATTGAAGTTTGTTCATGATGCTTATACGAAGGCACGTCTCTTTTTCGTGGGCCTTCTTTCTCTATGGAGCAAATTTCAGGGAAGTTCTCGCTCTAATTCTACTTTTCTCTTCACCTTTATTTAATGCTTAGTACAAAAGGGAGTTTGTACAATTCAAGTGGGGGGACGGGAGTAGAATTATCTCTTGAACATTATTTCGCCCTCATTTTCTAGTTTATTTTGAAAAATTATGCCATTTTTAAAATTTTGACATGTTTTTCTTAACCTAACTAGATTAGACCTTATCCGAGCACATACAACCCTTGATATTATATGGTGAGATTAGCCTTATCCGTTTCCAATATTTTACCCCAAATCCACCAAATTATGAGTGTGCCGGTAGCTTGTAAACTTTAGAACTTGTCCTTTGCATCATTTCAAGACCATAGACGAGGTATGTTGAGTTAGCTCGATGTATTTGGACTTTTCAGTTTTAGAAGGCAATATTATAGGATTATCACCCAAACAGCCTAGCATTGTGTGTCTATCGATTAGTCACCTCGACTTTTCGACCCCCATGTGAAACCCTTTTGTTGCACTCACCTTTAGTGCAAGATACCCCTAGATACACCCCTCTGAGCCATTCCTTTCATTTTGTTAACCCGATATTTTGTTTCGATACACCTATACACCTTAACCTACCCTATAGTCTTTATTTGTGATTGGGAAGTCATCATTTGCCTAAGTTCAAGGTTCGAGTGGAAAGGTTTGGAAATCTTCATCGACAACATTCCTGAAGATCATTGAAGACCCCCAGTATTCCCATTGTTCATCTCAAGTGGGGGGATATTATGTTATTATTGTTATGTTGAAAAAAAAAAGTGGTTCGAAAAAAAAATAATTGTTATGATATTGTAAAGTGCGATGTTATAAGCACTGTAGTATGAGCTTTATTGATTTAGTATCGAGGAGGCCACCTCGGTCACATTTGAAGATTGGAGTTGGTGATTATGCCAACAATTAGATAAAAGGTAGTGTGCCCATCACGACGTCCGCTAATGACACATCTACCTTGCATTTCATGATCCGGTTTCTTGACTTCAAAGCTTGAGCTTTGGGCGGACGGTAAGTGGTGATGACTTGGTTATAGATTTAGACTACCTGCTTGTTTTTTATTTTACACCTATTATATATCCCATGTCTTATCCTACCCTTTAGTCATGAAGCGTGTCTAGGTGATGCAGCGAGCAATCTTTGGTGTCTTGGCCATGGATTTGGTCATGTATCATTGATTTTGTCCACTACGCCATGACATGTTAGTAATGACGAGTCACCCCTTAACCTTTGTCGTGTCTACCCATATTGCCTTCAAGAATTGTTTAGCCCTTAACTCTAGTGGTGGAGATTTGTGTAACCGCCAAGCTTATGATAGAATACATGCTATGACTGTGCGATTGAGTGATCACCCCGAAATTGACACTTAGAGTAGTTGAGAGATTTGAGTGTTTTGTTCCCCTTTCGTGAGGTGTTCGGCTTTGTTTTATCATAGCATAAGGGATTTGCAAACTTATATTTTCCAGGTTATGAGAGATATCTTTTTAAGAATCTTTCTAATAAGGTCTACTTGAGGGCAAGTAGAGTTCAAGTGGGGGGATATTTGATAACATCAAATAATCCTGAATATTAAGTGTCAGTTTCCCCCGATAATGCTTGTAATTTTTATATCATTTATATGGATTTACGCTTGTTTTCCATTGTTTTCCACTTTCAGGTAAATTACGAGCATTGGAGCTAAAGAGACGCGGAACTGGAGAAATATCTAAAGATTTATCACAGTATGCTACTTTGAAGAAGTTACGGCGTAACTCGTCTCTCACATTACGCCATAACTATTGCGTAACTCAGAATACCAACTTATCAGAAGGTTACGGCGTAACCCTTCCCAAAGGTTACGACGTAACTATATTAGGTCAAATGAGGTTCCACGCCACTGATACTTACGTCGTAACTACTGCATCTATTACGACGTAACCAAGTTTATTGAAAACTACGGTGTAACCACTCATTAGGTTACGCCGTAACCAGCAGATCTAGTGCAAAATACGAGGAAATAAAAGGTTACGGCGTAACTACTATATTGGTTACGCCGTAACCCAGATCTGGCCTATAAATACCCCACGAGTTCCAGCATTTTTAATCATCCCATTCCACACACAACACTCAGAGAACGTGGGAAAAAGCTCAAGGCAGGTCTAGAGGAGCATACGGAGCTGTCTCCAAGGGAGAAATCACTCTCCTACGATAAGCATTAGCGTTTTATATTTCTTTTACTTTCAATTCATGTATTTCGAATTTGATATCTTCAATCTCGGGATACCACCTAAATAACTATAACTGCGGCCAGAGAGTCAAATAGGTCGGGAAGAAACAGTCTGAGGTTGGGTTGGACGACATACATCTTGGTTGGTCCCACCACCACTGGGGATTGGACATATATATAATCTTTCTTCTAAAAAAGTCTTATATTATATCAATTTTATATTCTTATTTATTTAAATAGCTGCAAGACCACAAAACGGGGTGAAAAAAACCAAAATCCCTTCTTTTAAGTTCCTCCCAAATACATGGCTTACATACCCGGCTCAACATTCTTGGAAAACAATCGAATCGAGGGTCCGGAGGAGAATTGGCCATTCAATCTTTTGAACTAATCGAGACCGAAATTGGAGAAAGAGATACGAACGGAAAGGAATAACCAATCGGTGAAAGAACATGAAACCATTCTGTTTCAATAGAGGTACGAGAAAGGGTTAGGGGCAATGAAGTAGGTGAAGTGGTTGGATTTTGCGAGCTGTTCCCACTTCCCACCACTGCTGGATGTGATTCCAAGAGCCGAACGAGAATGAATACCACACAGTAAAGTCAAGACCAGGCTCCCTAATGGAATGTTTAACCGATCCATTCTGGATCGACCGAATTGGTACGGAATTTGTAACATGGGAGAACCACGGAAAACATGACTTATTTGAATAACCCGATGACCTACCAATTGTAGAAGTAGGATTTTTGGCAAGCAATAAGCACTTAAATAATACAATTCAAGTGTACCATCTTCTTTCTCATTTCGAGGAAAAGGTGCGGAAGGAAAAGGAAACAACGGAGGGATCCGAATCGGACCTAAATGGGAATGACATGAAAAGTATTTTTCAAAACCTAGCATTAAAGGCTTTACGACGATATATGAGAGGAATGGAGAAAAACTCGTGATTGGTGTAGAGGGGAAGGTCAGTTTATAATATAGTTCAAGAAAGAGTCGTCTCATTTCCTTACTTCTTCGTTCTTTCTAATTCATTCACTTCAAGACTGGTTCTGAATGCCGTGTAACATCATCTTCAAGCAACCTCCATCGTTTGAATATTGAATTGGTTTGCATGATTAATATGATCGACTAAGCACCTTTTGGTGCTGGCCTAGTTATGATTCCTTAATTGTTTTGTTTGCGTTTACTTTACTTCAGTACAATTATTTCTAAGTGTTTGCATGCATAGTTTATTGGTAGCCACCCTTGGTTCGGTAGTTTTGAATGGCGATAGAGGCCAATTTCCTAGGAGATATGACCAACTGACCCTAGGTGAGCGGACTGAGAAGGGAAGGGTAAGATATGACCAACTGACGACCCTTTCTACTTGTGTGATTTGACCAACTGATCACCTATCGTTTGGATGAACTTAAGAATTAGGGGGTACGTGTCTAAGTTCCTAACGGCCGGGCATTCACTATTATAAACCTAGCATGTAGCGGTACTTAATGACTTGGCTTAGGGGACCAGGAACAACAGGACTTATGAGGGGACACCTGACTTCTCCTGTGGTGGCATCTTTGCTGATAGGGTAGGGCGAATTGACCAAATGCTGTCCTCTCGACTTTGACCCCACCTGAAGTAATTGGAAGTAAGTAGACATAGACATAACTAGCTAGGAGGTTTAACTAGGTTAGCACCACTCTCCTCTATTGATTTCCCTTTACCATTTATTTACTTTATTTTATTCTGCTTTAGTAGTTTAATTAATTAAATCCCTATCGAAACCATTATTAATCTGTGACACCTAGACTTAGTAATAATCCAACACACATAGCTCTTGGGACGACCTCGGCTTTATCGATTACTACACTACACACGACCGGGTACACTACCCGTTAGTGCACTAGGGTAGACCATAGGTATAACGAGACATTATAAATATTAAGACCTGGTCAGTAAAACCTGCATCAAGTTAGTAGTTATATAAGTTTTTTTTTCAATAAGCTTTTAAACGAATTTTTATAAACCAAGATACATGATTAAGATAGCTCAAGTATGTGTTTTTAGAATTCTCGTAAACTTACGATGTTTTTTTAGTAAAATTTTTAAATCCTAGATGTGGTGAGTTATTAAAGCAAAACCCTTAATGGGGATTCTGGTTAAACACGCAACATTTAGTGGGGAAACATGTATTTCAAAGAAACTAAATCTTTCTTATTATGCAATACTTAAATCCTTTTCTATATAAAAAATATAAATTATAATAAATAAAGCTTTTTCCTTATTTGCTAAATTGTTTGGGTAAATTTTGTTTTAAATAGCACATGTCATTTGTATTGTATTGTTGATATTTTTTGGTGTAGTTTATAAATTGATTTTAAGAAACCTAAAGGTATCTTTCTAATCATCATAGACATATGTAAAAACATATCTCATCGTATCTGTCTCTTACATCATACACAAAAGTAACAATAGATCTCAAATTTAATCTTGGTCCATAGTTTGACATCGCATAGACCCAAATGTATTGTTGATGAAGGTGTTTCTTTCTAATGGAGTTGTGATGCTTATAAAGGGTCGCAAAGGGTTTCCTGTTGCTAATTAAGGGTCATTAAGGGTTTGTAGCTATTCATATTTGTTTTTTTTGAAGACCGAACATGTTTTCTGATTTTTCTTACAAAATTGTAAGTGTTTGCACTTTCCTTATTATTATTCATTAAAAAGAACTTGTATTTAGGGTTTCGTTTGTTTGTATTTTGGGGTTTTTTGATTAAAAGCACAAAATATGTAGATATTTCTCCAGTTTAACTTAACAGAGAGTACAAAACACATTGTCAATCGCATTGCCTGATATCGCTTGAATCATGAAAGGATGGTATTCCTTACGAAACGCTCATGCCCAATCAACCAATGTTTTAGGTGTCACCTGTTAAATCCACAATTTGAAGAAAGAAGCACAATGAGGCAAAATGAGGATTAAGCAAATATTGTTTATTACCTCCATGCAAAACTTATTCTTGTTCTGGATGAAGTGATTCAATATTTGGAGAGTTAGGACATACAAAGATGAAATTAAGATGGACTTTTGGCCTTAAATAAGTAAATAATCAGGTGAGGATACTCAAATCAACTACAAATTCTAATTTATTAGAAATGGGAATGAAGATGTGTTTCGTGCCATGTAATCAAAGACAACGTATGATACCATAAGTAAACACAAAAGTATGAGCAGCATAACGGGTTGCCAAGGTGTTATCTCAGTTACAGTAACACTAAACATGGGGACATTCTCTTTAATTTACAGTTAAACTCAAAATTGAGCATCCTAAAAAAAGCTAGTTTATAACCAAAAATGTCTAGCACAAATATAAATTACAACATAACTTTATCAATACTCTCTTAGTTATTCTTGGCCTCGAGGATGTCATCAACTTCTCTTTGCGTATATGATGGCTCTTGGGTTGTAAGTGGGCGCTTGAACTTGAGGCCATGCCATCGCTCTATTATTCAGTAATTTGGTCTAAACATGATTTGACCCATCTTAAAATTTACCCATTAGGGACACTCTAACCGATTATGACGGGTCAGCCGTTATGACGGGTCAGCCGTTATGACGGGTCAGCCAAGCTACCCGAACTGCCCATTTTGCCGTTCATAAATAATACGAAATGATTTGTAAGGCTATGGGTGGTGTAGCAACTGGTGGTGAAGGGGTGGGGGTTTAGTCATTGGTGGAGGTGGTGGAGGTAAGGTAACAGGAGATGTGGCATATAATTTTGAACGTAGCAATGTCCATGGTGGTTGTGACACAAAAGATATTAATGGTACATCTGGTATACGTATGTGATTGGTCCCAAACGGTCAGGTTTATTACACAAGTCAACCAATTGTGAATGGTCAACCGTAATAAAAGTCAAACAGTCTAAAACCAAAGCAATTAAGTCCAAAGGAGTTTAGTGTTTCCCCGGGTCGTTAAGTCCCAACGAACTGTACGATTGAATAGCTAAACGCGTAGTGATCGGGTAATATTGAACATGAAAGGGGTTATGATTGATTACACTAAGGAAATTAAATCTAATAAAGACTTTGAAGTCCTTTTAATTCTATATTTAAAATCGTTTAACGATTAAAACCTAAAACGCGTACGTTTACAGAATTTTACATTTATTTTTAAACTAAAAACGATGATTGAAAACTATTTAAGAATTAAAAATAATTTTTAGGATTTTTCTTGATTTATTTTGAACTAAAAACTAATTTTGAACATTTAAAATATAGCTTAAAATGCTAAAAATTAGGAAAATATGCAAGAAAATTACAAAACTATTTTTCAAAAATCAAATTTAACTAAAAAGATTTTTCAAAACTGGAATCACATTTTTTTGACTTTTTCTCTATTTATTATGAATTTAATACTATTTAAAACTAATTAAAATGCTAGAAAATACTATTTAAACTAAGAAAATTATGGAAAAATATTTTTTTGGCTTTTTATATTTTTATAAAACTAATAAAATTGAAATTGCATTTTTCTGATCTTTTTCTGAATTATTTGGATTAAATGCTAATTAAAAATGCTAGAAAATGACATAAAATGCAGAAAATTAGTAAATGAACAGTGAAAAATATGAAAACTTCCAGTCAATGATAAAATAATACTGAGAACCCAGGAAAAATAACAGAAACTATTTTGGATCACAAGAAATATGAAATGGGTGCACAACTGATGTAATAAGCTAAGTGAAATAAGCTATAAGCTAACTATAAGCTACCACTTCTGAACCAAAGGTTGAATAAGCTATAAACAAGTTATGGGAACTTAGAATAAGCAACAACAACAAGAAAAACACACTGAATAAGCAGAAATAAGGAATAAGCAAAAAGGGAGGTTTGTGAAAAAGAACTTAAAAGAAGCTAGCAAATAAGCAGTTTACAACACTAACTAAAAATTATAAAAAATACTATGATGAAGACAAGCAACAGAATGACAAATATCCAAAAGCACAAGTCTAAGATCGTAGTTTGAGTCATCAGAAAGGAATTTATCAGTTTTTCTTGAAATTAGAGGTAAAAAATCAATTGACAATTTTTAAATTCAACGTATGAGGATATCTCCCCATGTATTCATCAATTTCATCAAATCTAATCAACGTAACATCGAATAATAAGGTAAAAGTCAGTTAAATCTAGTTAGTTTCAAGTGTATTCAGTTTAAAAGTTTTTTGAAGTTTTTCAGTTTTAAAGTATCTTTGGGTAAAAACTTATTTGAACGCTTAAAGTACATCCTGAATTATAATCCTCACTTCTGAACACGAAAACCTATAAACAGTAAGACAACGAACAGAAGTAGTATCATAAAAAATATTAAAAATCAATCACAACATTTGACGAATAAACGATCGAAGAAAATTCAAGAAAAAGTGTTTGGAGGGAAAAACGAATAAGGAATAAAGACGAATAAGTCACACAAAAAGAACAACAACAACGAATAAGATTCAAGGGTATTGAACAAATATCGAATAAGTTGGAAACCAAGTCTTCACCATCGAATATCAATCGAATATCGAATAAAGTGAATCGAATAATGTAGTCAACACGTGGGTAAAGTATAAAGAACACTAGGTTTTATCAAAGACAATAAAAAGGACCCAAGAGTCATAATAAAATAGTAACTGACCTTCAAAAGTATAAAAAGTGACAAGTAAATGATTAAAAGACGTAAAATACAGTAAAAGATCGTAAAAATTAATCGTAAATTAGGTTTATTAAGTCTTTTTCTAGTCTTTTTACGT
>BPTQ01000003.1:165440987-165478487 GCA_019973895.1 Chrysanthemum seticuspe
CACATCAAAATAATCAGACACTTAACATATCAAGAAGAAATAGATTACATATAAACTAAACGAAAAGTCTAAGGCTAACGGAAACACTTTCTATAAAATAAACATGGCATTCAACAAATTAATTAACCTTCCCTTAACACACTTAATTCAATATTGCAGCAGCGGAAATAGCAGTCCAAATCATGGCAGTCTCACAAGCAAATAGAAAACATAGTAGACAAACTATAATTAAATAGACCAAACAAAACATAGCATAACCATTAACAATTATCAAAACAGATATCATAAGCTAAACCAGTTCTTAAATCAAATCCTAACATCAGCAGAGTTTAAGCATGGCAGGTCACATAGGCAGATAAAACACTAACGTATAAGCAAAGTTCACAAAATTAACTGAACAAATTATACATACTAAACTTATAGAATACTCACTTTCACACTAGCACATTCATCTCACAGATCAACGAATTCACATAACGATAAACTAACATGACATCAGATTGCAGCATGCGAATCATATTTAAACATATTAATCATAACCTAGCATAGTAGACGGTAGTCACATAAACATACAAAAAGCATAACCACATATAATAACATATAATAAGCCGAGCACATAATTATTAACACTTGAACATACTGAATCATAATCAGAATACTTAACATAGAAATAACAGATAAGGGTTTAGCTAAACTACCACGAGCCCAGAACATATCATATCAAAAACATCATAACTATATAGAAATAATCTTAGAAAATAATTTGGAGTAGCTAGCTCCCAGAAGTTGTGAAGACGCGTATTGCACACGACATCATTTACCTAGACAAATCATATCGGACAACAGATCAGATCTATGATGCATCCATACGCCCCACAAACATATATTGGTCATATAATATAACTTGAGATCATACTAAATAACAGATAAGGGACGTGGCAGAACTTCACTCTACTGCCCTAGAGTCATGTCAGAGGTGCATCACTGACACGGACATGGAACCCCCATGAATAGTTATTATTTTGGCTCGGGTGTCAAACTAACTTAGGTCAAACAAATTGTCATAAATGACATAGATCATAATCAATACAAGGTCACAGATAACATATCAAATAGTTCATATAAGGTTCATATTCAAATATTCAGGAGTAGAAGTTTATATCGCAATCACAAATCATACATTCATATCTAGAAGTTCATAATCAAATATTCATAATCAAACATAGCAAGGTTCAACAAATGTGCATATCAAAGTCTTCCTAACATACAGTTCAAATCAAATATTGCATGGTTCAATAAAACATAAGTTCGGATAAGCAACAGGTCAAACAATCAGGAAAGGGTTCATAGCAATGGCATCGGAAACCCTAATAAGTAAAATAGGAAAGCTAACGAAAAGAACATCCTAAGGAACCTTTACTGAAAAGGTCAGAATATCTGTACCTTAACGCAAATGAGAGAAAAGCAAACGAATGTAGGAACACGAAGATACAACGTCGCGTCTCCTCCAACGAATCTACACGGAGTATGATTTATTTAATACTTATTAGCATCATTAAAGTTATAACGGATTAATCACATTAACATTCTTAGAGTAATAGTATATTCTCATTTTATAAGCTTCTTATGCAATTGTAAGTGTGTTACCTATTGATATCATATTTTATCTTTCAGTTTCTTAAACTCATATTCGGACCAGACTTTAGCGATTTTTATAAAATACTTACTTAGCTCAAATGAAATCAAACAAAATCCCAGGGGTTCCCATATGAGTTAAAATACTCTACAAAAATTGGTGGGTTCTATTTCCATGCTAAATGGCCTATGGAAAATTATAAGTCCAGACCTATCCAGAAAGTGATCAGAAAATACTCCTTAAAAGTTTACGCTTATTGGACCTGTTTAGACACCTTGGAAAAATCCCCAGAACTCCCAGAAATTCATTTGTGTCATAAATATCAATCCTGTAAAAGGAGAGCTCTCAATTCCTTATGATTTGAAAATGAAAAATCAAACAATACAACTAAATTTCAGACCCGTTTTCTCAGCTTTGACACTTGATTTTGTAAAATTCAAAAATACGACTTAGACAACTCCAAATCCGACCAAACCACTTGGAAAACTTTACTAAGACATAAAATAAACTTTCCCAACAAAAACCCAGATTATTGCACTTATAAAATTGGATCTATAACACACACAAATTCGACATATGATGCTGTCCAGTTTTAGGGTTTATTAAAACCATTATAATCACATGTTTAGACCATTAATTACACTTAGGGTTCCATTCCAATTAGGGTTTCGAATTTATTAAGCATGATAACATTTATATATGTGGTTTGGTTCACTATGGCTCGACATACACAAGACTCGATTCAAATAATACGTATTACATACATGTTCTCTTAACATTACAAGGTTCAAGTCATTATGTTTGTGGTTGTTTGGTTTCATACGGTTCGGCCACAAAGAAAAGAAACACAACTCGACTAAACAAACATGATACAATACATTAACGTAAGGTGTATTAAAGGAAGACGAATAAAACATGTTATACCTTAGCTCGTGGGAACAAAACTCGACACCAAAGGTGTTTTAGTATTCGGCCGAATGGAACAAAAAGAAAAGAAGAGGCAACAAAACTAGGGTTTCAATTTCATGTAGGTGTATTGTATTTATAGCTAGTAACATTTTAGTTTAGGGCTTTGAGGAGGGGGTTGGGTTTCGGCTTGGCCCAACCGAACACACAAACAAACGCCCATCTTGGGCTCACCAAGAATCGAAATAAGGCCCAAACGATTTAGCGAGACGTTTAACTTTCGTCGTACAAAGTCGATCACGTACACATATTCGTTAAGTTTTAATTATAGATAGGTTAAGTTTTAAATTTCGTTAAATGAACATAAACGTATTTTACGTATTTTATAATTTTCGATTTCAAGGGTAAAATAGTCTTATTACGTGTCTTAGATTTTCGGGTTTTACAACTCTTCCCCTCTAAAAGAAAATTTTCGTCCTCGAAAATTGAACAAGACGGAATAGAATAGAAAACGAATCGGACTTCAGAATTTCAAGGAATATATGACGAACGTTAAACTTATCTCGGAACAAATAGATTTCTTATCAGAACATTTAAACTCCTACTATTCAGAAATCAAAGCAAAAATCAAATACTTATAACAGATAATCACATACTTATTAACGTATTGGCAGAAAACAGATGAGAGGCAGGAAATCAAACAACACGCTCTAACTTATTCAGGTATCTAATGATGAAAATAACGCATGCATAGACAGAACGAATCCTAAAGGTCTTACTAATCGCAGATAATCAAACTAAAAGGATCTAATGTTCCTCAAACACTTCACGAAATATCCAATGATCACAATAAGGGTACACGGAGACGTACACATTTAGAGCAAACATAGCAATCCATAGTTCACACAAATCATAACAATTTCGGTCCAACGCGCAAAAAACTTACACGTAACAGATATCGACGAAATCTCACAAATAGGTACAAAATTTCAAACAAACATGAGGAGTGCCAAATAACAGATACAAGTCATGTCCATTCACGTATCAACCACAGGCATTTCCCCAGACGTCATATAATTTCAATAAGTTCAAATTATATGATCTCGGTATTATCACGTTGATCAGGCGTCATAATACTTGCATCACATAACAAGTTCTTATTGTCATCATATTCTGTCCCGGGTCATGGCAAACACATAACTAATATCAGAACAAAACATATCATATACAGATAACATACAGCTAGCAAGTAACATACTATAACAGACCAGATCACATACATACAGCATATACGACATCAAAACAACTTACCATACAACAAAAAGAAGGCAACCAATGCACAAAACGGTTCCTCATAACTCATTACTGTCGGTCCAAAAGAAAAGCTGAGATATACCAGAATGCTAAACGATAAACTTCACGATTCGAACCGAGTTCCGAACAAATCAAAGAAAAGTAATGCCGATCAAAATCATGTAGTAAGATATCAAACCGCCTCAAAACGCGTGACAAACGAATCAGAGTAACACACGTCGCGCCCAAATCATATGAAGTAGATGAACCTTCCCAGCCACCGGTTGAATCATGTCTTCGTCGTTGCGTCTTTGGTTGATTCGTCCAGCTTCCTCCAGCAGCACGGCAGTCGAGTGTGGCTTCTGCTTCTCGAACCTCTCCAGCACAGGAACTGTTGCAGCAACGCAGGGTCGACACCATCTTCTTCGGCTCTGCGGGTAGTCTCCATCTAACGATCGACAAACGGACGAGCGAAAACAAAATAACAAAATTCGATGCGAAAAGAGGAGGGCCAAAACAGTGAAGACAAAAGGATATCGAAGTCAAATCTGAACGACCATCAAAAGAAATCGAAAGATATCTGAACAGACGAAAACCTAATGTCTACCCAATCCTCACAGGTCATAGCCTAAGCTCTAAGGGTCCTAAAACCTAGAGCTCTGATACCATAATTGTAACACCCCAACCCGACAAGGGTAAAGATAGCGCAAATACGGTTTCATATCAGAACTTTAAATACTATACACTAGCGAAAGCCTTTACAAAATATTCAAAAAGAAAACATAAATAGCTAATCTTCAAATAAATCTAAGATCTCTATGGTCAAATCTTGCTCTTGTCTCTACTCTCAACCCAGATCAGCCATCAAATAAGCTCATCTTGAATGCTTAAAACCTGCTGCAGGAAAAGAAAAGTGCGGCTGAGCTTACAAAGCCCAGTGAACAGATATAACGAAACAAAAACTAAACAAAAACATAAATACGAATTTAACAAAGAAACGAATAACAAAATCGTAGCGGAACGAGAATAGTGAATCATTGAGGGTTCTGCAGAAACACAATTGCACAGAAATCCGGAAAAACAATTAGCAATCAAGGACAAACACATAACACATTGATGACTCCAACGCAAACACATCAAAATAATCAGACACTTAACATATCAAGAAGAAATAGATTACATATAAACCAAACGAAAAGTCTAAGGCTAACGGAAACACTTTCTAGAAAATAAACATGGCATTCAACAAATTAATTAACCTTCCCTTAACACACTTAATTCAATATTGCAGCAGCGGAAATAGCAGTCCAAATCATGGCAGTCTCACAAGCAAATAGAAAACATAGTAGACAAACTATAATTAAATAGACCAAACAAAACATAGCATAACCATTAACAATTATCAAAACAGATATCATAAGCTAAACCAGTTCTCAAATCAAATCCTAACATCAGCAGAGTTTAAGCATGGCAGGTCACATAGGCAGATAAAACACTAACGTATAAGCAAAGTTCACAAAATTAACTGAACAAATTATACATACTAAACTTATAGAATACTCACTTTCACACTAGCACATTCATCTCACAGATCAACGAATTCACATAACGATAAACTAACATGACATCAGATTGCAGCATGCGAATCATATTTAAACATATTAATCATAACCTAGCATAGTAGACGGTAGTCACATAAACATACAAAAAGCATAACCACATATAATAACATATAATAAGCCGAGCACATAATTATTAACAGTTGAACATACCGAATCATAATCAGAATACTTAACATAGAAATAACAGATAAGGGTTTAGCTAAACTACCACGAGCCCAGAACATATCATATCAAAAATATCATAACTATATAGAAATAGTCTTAGAAAATAATTTGGAGTAGCTAGCTCCCAGAAGTTGTGAAGACGCGTATTGCACACGACATCATTCACCTAGACAAATCATATCGGACAACAGATCAGATCTAGGATGCATCCATACGCCCCACAAACATATATTGGTCATATAATATAACTTGAGCTCATACTAAATAACAGATAAGGGACGTGGCAGAACTTCACTCTACTGCCCTAGAGTCATGTCAGAGGTGCATCACTGACACAGACATGGAACCCCCATGACTAGTTATTATTTGGCTCGGATGTCAAACTAACTTAGGTCAAACAAATTGTCATAAATGACATAGATCATAATCAATACAAGGTCACAGATAACATATCAAATAGTTCATATAAGGTTCATATTCAAATATTCAGGAGTAGAAGTTTATATCGCAATCACAAATCATACATTCATATCTAGAAGTTCATAATCAAATATTCATAATCAAACATAGCAAGGTTCAACAAATGTGCATATCAAAGTCTTCCTAACATACAGTTCAAATCAAATATTGCATGGTTCAATAAAACATAAGTTCGGATAAGCAACATGTCAAACAATCAAGAAAGGGTTCATAGCAATGGCATCGGAAACCCTAATAAGTAAAATAGGAAAGCTAACGAAAAGAACATCCTAAGGAACCTTTACTGAAAAGGTCAGAATATCTGTACCTTAACGCAAATGAGAGAAAAGCAAACGAATGTAGGAACACGAAGATACAACGTCGCATCTCCTCCAACGAATCTACACGGAGTATGATTTATTTAATACTTATTAGCATCATTAAAGTTATAACGGATTAATCACATTAACATTCTTAGAGTAATAGTATATTCTCATTTTATAAGCTTCTTATGCAATTGTAAGTGTGTTACCTATTGATATCATATTTTATCTTTCAGTTTCTTAAACTCATATTCGGACCAGACTTTAGCGATTTTTATAAAATACTTACTTAGCTCAAATGAAATCAAACAAAATCCCAGGGGTTCCCATATGAGTTAAAAGACTCTACAAAAATTGGTGGGTTCTATTTCCATGCTAAATGGCCTATGGAAAATCATAAGTCCAGACCTATCCAGAAAGTGATTAGAAAATACACCTTAAAAGTTTACGCTTATTGGACCTGTTTAGACACCTTGGAAAAATCCCCAGAACTCCCAGAAATTCATTTATGTCATAAATATCACTCCTGTAAAAGGAGAGCTCCCAATTCCTTATGATTTGAAAATGAAAAATCAAACAATACAACTAAATTTCAGACCCGTTTTCTCAGCTTTGACACTTGATTTTGTAAAATTCAAAAATACGACTTAGACAACTCCAAATCCGACCAAACCACTTGGAAAACTTTACTAAGACATAAAATAAACTTTCTCAACAAAAACCCAGATTATTGCACTTATAAAATTGGATCTATAACACACACAAATTCGACATATGATGCTGTCCAGTTTTAGGGTTTATTAAAACCATTATAATCACATGTTTAGACCATTAATTACACTTAGGGTTCCATTCCAATTAGGGTTTCGAATTTATTAAGCATGATAACATTTATATATGTGGTTTGGTTCACTATGGCTCGACATACACAAGACTCGATTCAAATAATACGTATTACATACATGTTCTCTTAACATTACAAGGTTCAAGTCATTATGTTTGTGGTTGTTTGGTTTCATACGGTTCGGCCACAAAGAAAAGAAACACAACTCGAATAAACAAACATGATACAATACATTAACGTAAGGTGTATTAAAGGAAGACGAATAAAACATGTTATACCTTAGCTCGTGGGAACAAAACTCGACACCAAAGGTGTTTTAGTATTCGGCCGAATGGAACAAAAAGAAAAGAAGAGGCAACAAAACTAGGGTTTCAATTTCATGTAGGTGTATTGTATTTATAGCTAGTAACATTTTAGTTTAGGGCTTTGAGGAGGGGGTTGGGTTTCGGCTTGGCCCAACCGAACACACAAACAAACGCCCATCTTGGGCTCACCAAGAATCGAAATAAGGCCCAAACGATTTAGCGAGACGTTTAACTTTCGTCGTACAAAGTCGATCACGTACACATATTCGTTAAGTTTTAATTATAGATAGGTTAAGTTTTAAATTTCGTTAAATGAACATAAACGTATTTTACGAATTTTATAATTTTCGATTTCAAGGGTAAAATAGTCTTGTTACGTGTCTTAGATTTTCGGGTTTTACATTTCCAATCCTATATCTAACTTATATGCTGATAAGATCAGATATAATGAGATTTGGACTAAAATGCAATGCAGAAGCAGGTTTATAGTCTAAATGAGTTTATGTATACTAAATAAGACTATGCCAAATAATCCTAACTACTGATAAGCTCTAAAACTCCAATTAATAGCTTATTCCAAACACTAGTTTCAGGACTTGTTTAACAAGATTTTCGATCACAAAGCAGATTCAAGCCTAGTAAATCTACTTAACCAGATTTAGATATCCAAATTACACCTAGATGCAGTAATATAAACCATTAACAACCTCTGAATCACAACAAGCTACTTATGCAGATGATGTAGATGAATAAGAATAAAACAGGTACTAAAACTAATGATGAAATAGATTAAACTAACAATCATAAAGTACTAAACTAGGATAGATTAAACAATGATGAACACTAAAATTTACTCTAAACTACAATGAAGATCAAAAATGGACTTACAAGGGTCCAACCACTGTGGCTTGTCAATATTAACCAAAAACCATTAACCAAATACTATTAAGCTCAATCCAATACCAGGTCTGATCCAGATAACCAAATCAGCTTCTTGTTGACTTTTGTTGACTGATAATGAACTTGTGTTGTGAGTAGAAATAAACCCACTAAAAGCTATGTAAAGCTTAAATAGGTTTAATCAAACAGTAGCTAGCTTATGATAAGCATTAACACATAATTTTTTATTTTTTTTTATTTTTTTTCTGATTTTTTGGTATTTTTGATAAATGATAAGAAATGGACTGCAACTACTTTAGAATAAGCTGAAATGAGATTAGCAATTCTAATAAGCAATAATAAGAAACATTCAAAGCTTAAACAAAGATTTGAGAACAAAAGTAAATTTCATTAAAACTTAAAAACTGAGATTACCAGGAGATTACAAAAGCTTAATATAACTTGAAAACATTAAAACTGGAATTAAAATTACACTAGCTACTACAATAATTTTAACTAATTAGAACTACTCTCTGTCTTCAGCCTTCTCGTCTCTTTTATATGCTCAAATTAGGGTTTGTGGTACCCTTCTGATCATTTCCCACCAATAATCCTGGCCTTTGGATGCTCTGAATCAATCTCAGCCTTCTATTTTGCTTTTGGCGCCAAAAAAAAAGTCTTAGCAATTGGATTGAGCAGGTTTAAAGCATTTAATGCTTCTTGGGAGATTGTGGAGGTGGAGGGGACAAGCATGGAGTAGGGTGGCTTAGTTGGTGCTTGATTTCAGGCAAGTGGGATGGAACTGGTTTGGTTTTTGGGCGCGAAGTGGGAAAGAGGAAGAAGAAATGGTCTAACCTAGTTTGACCGTGTTTTATTAATAAGACAGGGTTCATTTGGGGGGGGGGGTCACATGGGGTTTTGAACTGGCTCAAGGGTCAAGCTCGGGGGGTTCAAGGGTCAAGTGTTTGGGCTGCAGATTGGGCTTGGGTATTGGGTTTGTGGGTTGGTATTTTTGGGTTTATGTTTTTCTTATTTGTGGTCCGGTTTTGGATTTGGAATTAATACACAAGGACCATTCTTGTAATTTGGCAAAACTTAAGGGACCAAAATTGTAGTTTTCCAAAATTAATCATAAGGACTATATTTGACAAGCTTTATTAACCAAGGACCATAAATAATATTTTCCATTTTTGAAAATTCCAGGGACTTGTTTTGCCATTTTTGAAAGTTGGGGGACTGAAACTACCAATTATGCAAACTTTGTTCGTTTTTAGCTGTTTTTACTCATTTTGCATTTAAAACATATAAAACACAATTTTGGGATATTTTCAGTATTTTGATGCATTTCTGAGTGTTTTTAAATGTTTTGCAGTTCAGATTTGACCAAAAATGATGAGTATTTACACACTCATCAATCCCCCACACTAAAACATTGCTAGTCCCTAGCAATATTTTGAGAAAACTTAATGGATTTAAGTCTCTTTATCAAAAGCCATTAATTCTGGAGTAGCCAAATGTTTCAGTTCAAGTAAGAACTATGGTACACTGATAACCATATGATTTTGAGCAAACCACCAGCTTCCAACAGATTTGATTTGTCTTTACCAGAAGCCGTTTGCTTCTGGACTAGCCAACTCTTAGATAAAATATCTTTGGTGAGTCGATTTACCAATTATGGTTTTCCAACTGCCTTTACCACAAGCCATAAACTTGCGGGCTAGCCAACTCTTCACTAATTAAAGATATGGTGAGCTGAACACCATACAATTTTGGGCAAATTGCAAGCCGTCAACGGATTTGAGATATCTTTACCAAGAGCCGTTTGCTCCTGGATTAGCCAATCCTTTTGTTTATTAGACATGGCGGACTGATAACCGTAAGCTGAGTAAGTGCAAAACACTTACTCCAAAAAAAAATTTTTGGCCAAAAATGGGGGAATTGGGTGGTATAATTACATGATAAAATTCGTGAGAATTCCCCCCCACACTAGAAATGAATATTGCCCTCAATATTCAAAGTACCGGAGGTTATGCCGAAACATAGAACGTAAAAGGGAAATACTACGGCCATTATTTGATTTTTTTTTTTTTTTTTTTATATTTTTGAAATTTATATACAACAGCGGGGGGCAACTCCCCCACACTAGGGTGGTAGAAAGTAGAAAGAATTCAGAAATATGGGTGAAAACCCATATGGTGTGCTACTGTTTTTGATTCCCGAGTCGCTAGCTTGACTCGATCCCCGCATTCATTGGTTCATGGGGAAAGTTTGTAGATCCGGGACAACCACAGGTGGAATGTTCTCTCCAAAATAGTGCTTCAATCGATGACCATTCACTTTAAAATTTGGACCATCGGGTTGAGATAACTCAATAGTTCCATAAGGAAATACTTTAGTGATGGTGAATGGTCCAGACCAGCGGGATTTTAGTTTTCCTGAGAAAATCTTCAATCTTGAATTGAAAAGAAGGACTCGATCACCGACGTTGAAAACGCGGTTCTTGATTTTGGAGTCATGAATCTTCTTTGTCTTTTCTTTGTAGATCAGAGAGTTCTCATATGCTTGATCACGGAGTTCATTTAATTTATTCATTTGAACTTTTCGGTGATCACCAGCTGTCTGAATATCGAAGTTGGCATGTTTCAAGGCCCAGTATGCTTTGTGCTCAAGCTCAATCGGCAGATGACACGCCTTTCCGTACACTAGCTTGTATGGAGTACACCCGATGGGTGTTTTATAAGTTGTACGGAAGGCCCAGAGTGCGTCATCTAGCTTATCCGACCAAGAGGCACGGTTTTCGCCTACTGTCCTCTCCAGAATTCTTTTAATCCCTCGGTTGGAAACTTCCACTTGCCCACTTGTTTGGGGGTGGTACGCAGTAGAGAGACGGTGAGTTACACCATACTTTTGCATGACTCTATCAAACTGGTCATTGCAGAAATGCGTACCACGATCACTGATTATAGCTCGTAGAGTTCCAAACCTAGCAAAAAGAGATTTTAAGAATTTCACAACAACTCGCGCATCGTTGGTAGGCAAAGCTTTCGCTTCAACCCATTTTGAAAAATAGTCAACGGCCACGAGAATGTATTTATTTCCTCGAGATGAAGGAAATGGCCCCATAAAGTCAATGCCCCAGATGTCAAAAATCTCACACACTTGAATGGTGTTTTGCGGCATTTCATTTCTTTGTGAGATATTTCCGTGACGTTGACAAGCGTCACAGGTTTTGACAAATTCGTGGGCATCCTTGTAAATCGTGGGCCAATAAAATCCGGAATGAAACACCTTCTTGGCAGTGTAGTTGGGACTATGATGTCCCCCAGTAGGTCCAGAATGGCAAGCCTTAAGAATGTCATTGGCTTCCTGACCATACACACATCGCCTGATGACTTGATCCGCGCAAATTTTGAATAAGTAGGGGTCGTCCCAGAAGTAATGTTTTACATCTTTAAAGAATTTGTTTTTCTGTTGGGACGACATCCCTTTCACCACAAAGTTACCCGCATGGTAATTTGCAAAGTCAGCAAACCATGGGGTAGAAGAGTCTCCACGAAAAGAAACCACATTGAGTGTTTCGAGAGGAAATGTTTCGTTTATTTCCTTTTTCTCGAACACATCCTGGTGAGGGTTTTCTAGATGGGACAGATGATCAGCAGCCAGGTTCTCAGCTCCTTTTTTATCACGTATAATGATATCAAATTCTTGCAGGAGGAGAACCCAACGGAGCAATCTCGGCTTTGCATCTTGTTTTGCAAAGAGATATTTGAGAGCCGAGTGATCCGTATACACCACGCATTTGGTCAAGTTAGGTATGGCCGAAACTTCTCAAACGCATACACCACAGCTAATAATTCTTTTTCTGTAGTGGTTTAATGGGTTTGAGCTTCAGTCATAGTCTTACTCGCGTAGTGGATAGGCTGAAAATGCTTGGTTTTACGTTGCCCCAGGACTGCACCGATAGCAAAATCACTTGCATCGCACATGAGTTCAAAGGGTAAATCCAAGTCAGGGGCAACGAGAATGGGTGCTTCCGTAAGCTTTTTCTTTAATGTTTCAAAAGCTTCGATGCACTCAGGTGAGAAGATAAAAGGAGCGTCCTTCTCAAGGAGATGAGTCATAGGCCGAGCGATTTTAGAAAAATCTTGTATGAATCTGCGATAAAAACCGGCATGACCTAAAAAACTCCTAATACCTTTGACGGTAGTAGGATGAGGCAATTTGGCAATGACATCCACTTTCGCTTTGTCAACCTCAATCCCGTTTTTTGAAATCTTATGGCCTAGGACAATTCCTTCCTTGACCATAAAATGGCTCTTCTCCCAATTTAGACAAAGATTGGTGTCTTCACACCGTTTTAGCATTTTTTCTAAATGGGAGAGACATGTTTGAAATGAGTCCCCAATGACCGAGAAGTCATCCATAAATACCTCCATTGTTTCCCCGATCATGTCGTGGAAAATTGCCATCATACATCGTTGGAACGTGCCAGGAGCGTTACATAGGCCAAAAGGCATACGTCTGTAGGCAAAAGTTCCGTATGGGCAGGTGAATGTGGTCTTTTCTTGATCCTGTGGATCAATGGGGATCTGAAAATACCCCGAGAAACCATCTAGGAAACAATAGTATTCGTTTCCTGCTAGTCTCTCAAGCATCTGATCCATGAAGGGTAGAGGAAAATGGTCTTTACGGGTGGCTTCGTTTAACTTGCGATAGTCAATACACACACGCCATCCCGTAACCAATCGTGTTGGAATTAACTCGTTTTCTTCATTTGTGACAACAGTTATGCCACCCTTTTTTGGAACACAGTGGATGGGACTGACCCAAGGACTATCAGAGATCGGGTAAATTAAACCGGCATCAAGAAGTTTGAGAACCTCCTGTTTGATAACCTCATGAATCTTAGGATTCACCCTTCTCTGATGTTGGACTGCTGGTTTGAAATCATCCTCCAATAAAATCTTGTGCATACAAAATTCAGGGTTAATACCCTTGATGTCGGAGAGTCTCCAAGCAATTGCTTGCTTGTGCAACTTCAAAACCTTTATGAGAGCAGTCTTCTCCTCCTCAGTTAAGTCCTTAGCAATTATGATGGGTAATTTATCATCACCCTCCAAGAATGCATACTCGAGATGAGGAGGTAGGTCCTTAAGTTCAACCTCGGGAAATTCTTCAGTAGATGTTTGTACGGATTTGATTTCTTCAATCGTGATCTCTTTCGGAGGGAGTGACGGTAATGGATCTTCATTTAACAATTGCTCAAGATAAAGGATATCTCCCTCCGAATCATAAACACCATCATCAATTCCCGGTGGAATCGATTCATCATTAGCAAGAAACTCATCGATCTCTTCTAAAAAGAAGTCACCTCCCTCAAACGGAGTAAGAGAGGGGGAAGAATCGGCAATAATTGGTTGAGAAGATGAGGTGGGATCCCCACTCACAGAATTATGAAAATAACCAAGAAACTCTTAAGAGTACTCCTCTGAAGCAATATCAATTACATAGATTCGATTAACCGATTCAGCATCATAGTTTGAGGAGTACCTCGAAGTTTGATCAAGGTTAAAGGTGACAGCTTCATTACCCACACGTAATGTGATTTCTTGCTCAAATACATCAATGAGAGCACGGCCCGTTCTCAGGAATCCTCGTCCAACAATGAGGGGAACCCGATGATCGGCATCGAAGTCAACAACCACAAAGTCAGCTGAAAATGGAACTTTCCTACTTTCACGAATACATCCTCGGCGATGCCAAGAGGACGCGATATAGAACGATCTACAAGCTCAAGAGTCATGCAGGTAGGAATAAGTTCTGGAAGAGAAAGTTTCTTCCATACTGAATAAGGCATCAGATTGATGCTTGCACCAAGATCGGCGAGGGCAAAGCATTCAATCATTCCTGGAAAAAAACAAGGTAGAAGAAATTTTCCAGGATCTCCAAGCTTCTCGGGAAGCTTCTTTAACAGAACTGCTGAGCAGTTCTCGTTCAGAGGAGTTTTAGCCATTTCAAACAGTTTTTACTTATTGCTTAACATGTGTTTGAGAGTTGATGCAAACTTGGGCATCAGCATGATAGCATCCGCAAAGCTTATGTCAAAATGTAGTTCTTGGAAAATTTGAATTTTTTTTCCATTTGATGACTGGCTTTTTCGCGGAGCTTTTGCTCACTTAAACGTGATGAGTAAGGAATAGAAGTTTTGGATTTGGGGTTTTCAACTGGAGGTTCAAAAACAACTCCTGGTTTGGATTTGGGTTTCGGGACAACTTGAGGATGGACATGTGCTGTGCTCTGTGAGCTAGTGGGTTGCACTTGGTCCTTTGTCGCCTCAGGTTCACTTTCCACTACCTTCGGGAGAGAAGAAGAAGAGGTAGTAGGAATAGCGGGTCCATCATATGAAGCACCACTTCTGGTTGTGATCGCCTTTGCATCGCCCCTCGGATTAGCGATCGTGTTGCTAGGTAAAGTACCTGAGCCCGAGGGTCGATCATTTAAAGACTTCTTAATGTCAGAAATCTGGCTTACCAACAACCTATTCATTTCCTCTTGGGATTTCATAAATTGCTTCAACAACTCATCAGATGATGGTCTAGTTGGAACAATGGCTTGATTTTTTGTAGGAAAATTCTGGCCTCTATTGTTTGGATTAGGGCCTTGATTTTAGAAATTTCCTTGATTATTGCTATGAAAATACCCTGGGTTGAAATTTCCCTGACCTTGGTTTCTATTAAAATTTCCTTGGTTTTGGAAATTTTGACTTTGATTTTGAAAACCGTTATTCTGACTAAAATTACATTGGTTTTGAAAACCTTGGTTCGTTCTATTCTGATTTTGATTACGGTTTTGGTTTGGTTGAAACCGGGTGGTCCAGGGTAGTGGTTAGGACGGTGGTTCGGGTCCATAGGAGCACGGTATTGGTTGCCTCCTGAATTGGAAATCCCGCCCACAGCGTTTGCTTCAAAAGGGTTACCATCGGTGGCCATACAGTTGTAATAGGCATGGGGGCCACCGCAAGTAACACATACTTCCACTTTCTTGACTTCAGCAGGAGGTGAAGTTTGTGGAAAAGAAACTTTCTTTTGGTTGGAGAGAACCAAAGCTTGAATTGCTTCCGTGAGTTTGTCAATCTTAGCATCGGTGTTAGATTGACTCACGGGCGATGAAGCAGAAGGACCAACACTGACTTGGGAAACAACCGGTTTGCTTCGTGCGGTGCGGACTTTAGACTTATTTTCAATTATCGCTAAAGCTTCTTTTACAGTTTTGCTCAAGAAATTTCCTCCAGCGGAGGAATTGAGAGAATCTTGATCAGATTGACTCACTCCATTATAGAAAGTATCGAGTTGCATCACTCGGAGAAACCATGGTGAGGACATTTGCGGAGCAACTCCTTAAAACGATCCCACGATTCACTGAAGGATTCATCAAACTTTTGTGTGAACTTGATGATTTCGTTTTTAAGACTCGTGGTTTTAGAAGGTGGATAGAACTCGTTCACAAATTTCATCACCAGGTCTTCCCATGTTTCGATCGATTGAGGGGGTTGTTTTTCAAGCCAAATCCGGGCTTGTCCCTCGAGGGAAAATGGGAACATAAGAAGTTTGACAGCATCGGTAGGGACATTCTTGTATTTGATGGTAGATGCAATCTTGTTAAACCATCGAATATGAGCATGAGGATCATCCCTCTCAAAACCATAGAATTGACTTGAGGTTACAAGATTTAGTAACCCGGTTTTGAGTTCAAAATTTTCAGCCACAATGGCTGGAATAACAATAGCATCTCCATACCCATCGATGGGTGCTTGGAGAAGCTCGCACATAGGACGTTCATCCGCCATGATAACGGAAGTAGTGCTAGTAGTCCGGATCTCAGATCCGACTGATGGGGCAGAACGTCTACGGATACGCCTTCTTGGAATCCTGACAAGCTCACGAAATGGGCTCACAGACCTAGAAGAGCGAGTGCGCATACACTAGAGTTAACTCTAAGAAATCTCAGAGTCAAGGGAATTATGAAAATAGGGAAAGAAGAATCTTTTTGGGTTTTATGGTTTTTAAGATGTTTTTGGATTTTTGGATTTTTATAAGAAAATATAAATATATATAGATGGTATGAACAAGGAGTGAATATTTAAATCACTAATCTGCTAAACGTAAGATTATTAGCACAGCTCCCCGGCAGCGGCGCCAAAATTTGATTGGTCCCAAACGGTCAGGTTTATTACACAAGTCAACCACTTGTGAATGGTCAACCGTAATAAAAGTCAAACAGTCTAAAACCAAAGCGATTAAGTCCAGAGGATTTTAGTGTTTCCCCGGGTCGTTAAGTCCCAACGAGCTGTGCGATTGAATAGCTAAACGCGTAGTGATCGGGTGATATTGAACAGGAAAGGGGTTATGATTGATTACACTAAGGAACTTAAATCTAATAAATACTTTGAAGTCATTTTAATTCTATATATAAAATCGTTTAACGATTAAAACCTAAAACGCGTACGTTTACTGAATTTTATGTAAAAAAATAACAATAAAACGTAAATTTAAAAGAATAAAACACCTACGGATATGAAAATGATATTTTTACAATCCTAATAATAAAAGAAAATTATTGGAAAAATAAAATTATTTTTAAAACTATTTATCTAATTATTATTAATTAAAAACTATTTTTAACTATTAAAAATACATTAAAATACAAGAAAATAGGAAATTAACCTAAAAAATGAAATTATAAATTGGAAAAATCTAAAATATTATAAAACTAATGTTAAAACTGAAAATATATTTTTTTTGACTTTTTCTCAATTTATTATGAATTTAATACTATTTAAAACTAATTAAAATGCTAGAAAATACTATTTAAACTAAGAAAATTATGGAAAAATATTTTTTTGGCTTTTTATATTTTTATAAAACTAATAAAATTGAAATTTCATTTTTCTGATCTTTTTCTGAATTATTTGGATTAAATGCTAATTAAAAATGCTAGAAAATGACATAAAATGCAGAAAATTAGTAAATGAACAGTGAAAAATATGAAAACTTCCAGTCAACGATAAAATAATACTGAGAACCCAGGAAAAATAATAGAAACTATTTTGGAGCACAAGAACAATGATTTGGGCGCACAACTAATGAAATAAGCACATGTAAATAAGCTAAAATCTAACCATAAGCTACTATAAGCTACCTTAGCCTTAATCTAACCTAAATTATGCTAATGCAACTGAATGGGACCCTAAAAGCACAGGCTAGAAGCGTTATAGCTATAAAACAGGTTCTATCAAACTTATGCCAAACGACCCTTATGCATCTACTTTAAGCCTACATTAAGCTAGCTAGAAAAATTCCTAAAAATAAACTAAAATGGCCATGATGTCCACAACCAACCAAATAGCTTAAGTTCATAATTTCAACAGATTTGGATTAAAAATGAGGAAATTAAAAATGCAAAAGTAACTGCAATTTGAGAGTTTAAATGAGACTTTGACTTTTCTAAGAAAACTTGAGATTTTGACTTATTTGAAATTCAATCTTGCAAAACAGGTTGTTTATGTTAATTCTAGATGTGCTATGATCAAATTAAGCTATCCTAGCTATCCTAACCCTATTATGCATGTATTTCCAATCCTATATCTAACTGATATGCTGATAAGATCATATATAATGAGATTTGGACTAAAATGAAATGCAGAAGCAGGTTTATAGTCTAAATGAGTTTATGTATACTAAATAAGACTATGCCAAATAATCCTAACTACTGATAAGCTCTAAAACTCCAATTAATAGCTTATTCCAAACACTAGTTTCAGGACTTGTTTAACAAGATTTTCGAAGACAAAGCAGATTCAAGCCTAGTAAATCTACTTAACCAGATTTAGATATCCAAATTACACCTAGATGCAGTAATATAAACCATTAACAACCTCTGAATCACAACAAGCTACTTATGCAGATGATGTAGATGAACAAGAATAAAGCAGATACTAAAACTAATGATGAAATAGATTAAACTAACAATCATAAAGTACTAAACTAGGATAGATTAAACAATGATTAACACTAAAATTTACTCTAAACTACAATGAAGATCAGAAATGGACTTACAAGGGTCCAACCACTGTGGCTTGTCAATATTAACCAAAAACCATTAACCAAATACTATTAAGCTCAATCCAATACCAGGTCTGATCCAGATAACCAAATCAGCTTCTTGTTGACTTTTGTTGACTGATAATGAACTTGTGTTGTGAGTAGAAATAAACCCACTAAAAGCTATGTAAAGCTTAAATAGGTTTAATCAAACAGTAGCTATCTTATGATAAGCATTAACACATAATTTTTTATTTTTTTTTATTATTTTTCTGATTTTTTGGTATTTTTGATAAATGATAAGAAATGGACTGCAACTACTTTAGAATAAGCTAAAATGAGATTAGCAATTCTAATAAGCAATAATAAGAAACATTCAAAGCTTAAACAAAGATTTAAGAACAAAAGTAAATTTCATTAAAACTTAAAAACTGAGATTACCAGGAGATTACAAAAGCTTAATATAACTTGAAAACATTAAAACTGGAATTAAAATTACACTAGCTACTACAATAATTTTAACTAATTAGAACTACTCTCTGTCTTCAGCCTTCTATTCTCTTTTATATGCTCAAATTAGGGTTTGTGGTACCCTTCTGATCATTTCCCACCAATAATCCTGGCCTTTGGATGCTCTGAATCAATCTCAGCCTTCTATTTTGCTTTTGGCGCCAAAAAAAAGTCTTAGCAATTGGATTGAGCAGGTTTAAAGCATTTAATGCTTCTTGGGAGATTGTGGAGGTGGAGGGGACAAGCATGGAGTAGGGTGGCTTAGTTGGTGCTTGATTTCAGGCAAGTGGGATGGAACTGGTTTGGTTTTTGGGCGCGAAGTGGGAAAGAGGAAGAAGAAACGGTCAAACCTAGTTTGACCGTGTTTTATTAATAAGACAGGGTTCATTTGGGGGGGGGTCACATGGGGTTTTGAACTGGCTCAAGGGTCAAGCTCGGGGGGTTCAAGGGTCAAGTGTTTGGGCTGCAGATTGGGCTTGGGTATTGGGTTTGTGGGTTGGTATTTTTGGGTTTATGTTTTTCTTATTTGTGGTCCGGTTTTGGATTTGGAATTAATACACAAGGACCATTCTTGTAATTTGGCAAAACTTGAGGGACCAAAACTGTAGTTTTCCAAAATTAATCATAAGGACTATATTTGACAAGCTTTATTAACCAAGGACCATAAATAATATTTTCCATTTTTGAAAATTCCAGGGACTTGTTTTGCCATTTTTGAAAGTTGGGGGACTGAAACTGCCAATTATGCAAACTTTGTTCGTTTTTAGCTGTTTTTACTCATTTTGCATTTAAAACATATAAAACACAATTTTGGGATATTTTCAGTATTTTGATGCATTTCTGAGTGTTTTTAAATGTTTTGCAGTTCAGATTTGACCAAAAATAATGAGTATTTACACACTCATCAGTATACTGACTTGCAGATTGTGCTAAAGATCCTATTGGATTGATATGAAAATCACGATATAATGAAACATGTATCTGCTCAATTATAGTGTTTTGACGATTGGGTATATGTTCAGTAATGCAAACTATAATCCTAACGATAGCAGCGAGCCAAACACCCTGACATCAACTTACAAAATAACCATGGTAACATAAACCAAGCACTCTTCAACCCCATGACAACAACACTAATGTTATATTTCTTATGATAACACATTTTTTTATATTTAATACAATGTTATTGATAGATCAGATCTTTGTTGTCTTGATTTTAGGTATCTACATAATTTGAGAAAATTATGAAATATCAACTCACTTCACTTACATAAATGAAAAAGAGAATAGTTATGGAACAAACACTTACCGTTGAGGGTAACATTGCAATACCGGTATGACCAGATTAAAGCACAACCCATCCTAAAAATCCTAATGTTGTAGTACATCACCTGATCCGCCCAACATGAACGGAAAATAAAAACTTTCTTCTATCTAGTTAAAAAGATTTTTGAAATGGTGAGAATTCCCCCCCACACTAGAAATGAATATTGCCCTCAATATTCAAAGTACCGGCTGTTATGCCGAAACATAGAACGTAAAAGGGAAATACTACGGCCATTATTTGAATTTTTTTTTTTTTTTTTGAAATTTATATACAACAGCGGGGGGCAACTCCCCCACACTAGGGTGGTAGAAAGTAGAAAGAAGTCAAAAATATGGGTGAAAACCCATATGGTGTGCTACTATTTTTGATTCCCGAGTCGCTAGCTTGACTCGATCCCCGCATTCATTGGTTCATGGGGAAAGTTTGTAGATCCGGGACAACCACAGGTGGAATGTCCTCTCCAAAATAGTGCTTCAATCGATGACCATTCACTTTAAAATTTGGACCATCGGGTTGAGATAACTCAATAGTTCCGTAAAGAAATACTTTAGTGATGGTGAATGGTCCAGACCAGCGGGATTTTAGTTTTCCTGAGAAAATCTTCAATCTTGAATTGAAAAGAAGGACTCGATCACCAACATTGAAAACGCGGTTCTTGATTTTGGAGTCATGAATCTTCTTTGTCTTTTCTTTGTAGATCAAAGAGTTCTCGTATGCTTGATCACGGAGTTCATTTAATTCATTCATTTGAACTTTCCGGTGATCACCAGCTGTCTGAATATCGAAGTTGGCATCTTTCAAGGCCCAGTATGCTTTGTGCTCAAGCTCAATCGGCAGATGACACGCCTTTCCGTACACTAGCTTGTATGGAGTACACCCGATGGGTGTTTTATAAGCTGTACGGAAGGCCCAGAGTGCGTCATCTAGCTTATCCCACCAAGAGGCACGGTTTTCGCCTACTGTCCTTTCCAGAATTCTTTTAATCCCTCGGTTGGAAACTTCCACTTGCCCACTTGTTTGGGGGTGGTACGCAGTAGAGATACGGTGAGTTACACCATACTTTTGCATGACTCTATCAAACTGGTCATTGCAGAAATGCGTACCACGATCACTGATTATAGCTCGTGGAGTTCCAAACCTAGAAAAAAGAGATTTTAAGAATTTCACAACAACTCGGGCATCGTTGGTAGGTAAAGCTTTCGCTTCAACCCATTTTGACAAATAGTCAACGGCCACGAGTATGTATTTATTTCCTCGAGATGAAGGAAATGGCCCCATAAAGTCAATGCCCCAGATGTCAAAAATCTCACACACTTGAATGGCGTTTTGCGGCATTTCATTTCTTTGTGAGATATTTCCGTGACGTTGACAAGCGTCACAGGTTTTGAAAAATTCGTGGGCATCTTTGTAAATCGTGGGCCAATAAAATCCGGAATCAAACACCTTCTTGGCAGTGTAGTTTGGACTATGATGGCCCCCGGTGGGTCCAGCATGGCAAGCTTTGAGAATGTCCATAGCTTCCTGTCCATAAACACACCGTCGGATGACTTGATCCGCACAGATTTTGAATAAGTAGGGGTCGTCCCAGAAGTAATGTTTTACATCTTTAAAGAATTTTTTTTCTGTTGGGACGACATCCCTTTCACCACAAAGTTACCCGCATGGTAATTTGCAAAGTCAGCAAACCATGGGGTAGAAGAGTCTCCACGAAAAGAAACCACATTGAGTGTTTCGAGAGGAAATGTTTCGTTTATTTCCTTTTTCTCGAACACATCCTGGTGAGGGTTTTCTAGACGGGACAGATGATCAGCAGCCAGGTTCTCAGCTCCTTTTTTATCACGTATAATGATATCAAATTCTTGCAGGAGGAGAACCCAACGGAGCAATCTCGGCTTTGCATCTTGTTTTGCAAAGAGATATTTGAGAGCCGAGTGATCCGTATACACCACGCATTTGGTCAAGATTAGGTATGGTCGAAACTTCTCAAACGCATACACCACAGCTACTAATTCTTTTTCTGTAGTGGTGTAATGGGTTTGAGCTTCAGTCATAGTCTTACTCGCGTAGTGGATAGGCTGAAAATGCTTGGTTTTACGTTGCCCCAGGACTGCACCGATAGCAAAATCACTTGCATCGCACATGAGTTCAAAGGGTAAATCCCAGTCGGGGGCAACTAGAATGGGTGCTTCCGTAAGCTTTTTCTTTAATGTTTCAAAAGCTTCGATGCACTCAGGTGAGAAGATAAAAGGAGCATCCTTCTCAAGGAGATGAGTCATAGGCCGAGCGATTTTAGAAAAATCTTGTATGAATCTGCGATAAAAACCGGCATGACCTAAAAAACTCCTAATACCTTTGACGGTAGTAGGATGAGGCAATTTGGCAATGACATCCACTTTCGCTTTGTCAACCTCAATCCCGTTTTTTGAAATCTTATGGCCTAGGACAATTCCTTCCTTGACCATAAAATGGCTCTTTTCCCAGTTTAGACAAAGATTGGTGTCTTCACACCGTTTGAGCATTTTTTCTAAATGAGAGAGACATGTTTGAAATGAGTCCCCAATGACCGAGAAGTCATCCATAAACACCTCCATTGTTTCCCCGATCATGTCGTGGAAAATTGCCATCATACATCGTTGGAACGTGCCAGGAGCGTTACATAGGCCAAAAGGCATACGTCTGTAGGCAAAAGTTCCGTATGGGCAGGTGAATGTGGTCTTTTCTTGATCCTGCGGATCAATGGGGATCTGAAAATACCCCGAGAAACCATCTAGGAAACAATAGTATTCGTCCCCTGCTAATCTCTCAAGCATTTGGTCCATGAAGGGTAGAGGAAAATGGTCTTTACGGGTGGCTTCGTTTAACTTGTGATAGTCAATACACACACGCCATCCCGTAACCAATCGAGTTAGAATTAACTCGTTTTCTTCATTTGTGACAACAGTTATGCCACCCTTTTTTGGAACACAGTGGATGGGACTGACCCAAGGACTATCAGAGATCGGGTAAATTAAACCGGCATCAAGAAGTTTGAGAACCTCCAGTTTGATAACCTCATGAATCTTAGGATTCACCCTTCTCTGATGTTGGACTGCTGGTTTGAAATCATCCTCCAATAAAATCTTGTGCGTACAAAATTCAGGGTTAATACCCTTGATGTCGGAGAGTCTCCAAGCAATTGCTTGCTTGTGCAACTTCAAAACCTTTATGAGAGCAGTCTTCTCCTCCTCCGTTAAGTCCTTAGCAATTATGACTGGTAATTTATCATCACCCTCCAAGAATGCATACTCGAGATGAGGAGGTAGGTCCTTAAGTTCAACCTCGGGAAATTCTTCAGTAGATTTTTGTACGGATTTGATTTCTTCAATCGTGATCTCTTTCGGAGGGAGTGACGGTAATGGATCTTCATTTAACAATTGCTCAAGATAAAGGATATCTCCCTCCGAATCATAAACACCATCATCAATTCCCGGTGGAATCGATTCATCAATAGCAAGAAAATCATCGATCTCTTCTAAAAAGAAGTCACCTCCCTCAAACGGAGTAAGAGAGGGGGAAGAATCGGCAATAATTGGTTGAGAAGATGTGGTGGGATCCCCACTCACAGAATTATGAAAATAACCAAGAAACTCTTGAGAGTACTCCTCTGAAGCAATATCAATTACATCAATTCGATTAACCGATTCAGCATCATATTTTGAGGAGTACCTCGAAGTTTGATCAAGGTTAAAGGTGACAGCTTCATTACCCACACGTAATGTGATTTGTTGCTCAAATACATCAATGAGAGCACGGCCCGTTCTCAGGAATCCCCGTCCAACAATGAGGGGAACCCGATGATCCGCATCGAAGTCAACAACCACAAAGTCAGCTGGAAAATGGAACTTTCCTACTTTCACAAATACATCCTCGGCGATGCCAAGAGGACGCGATATTGAGCGATCTGCAAGCTCAAGAGTCATGTAGGTAGGAATAAGTTCTGGAAGAGAAAGTTTCTTCCATACTGAATAAGGCATCAGATTGATGCTTGCACCAAGATCGGCGAGGGCAAAGCATTCAATCATTCCTGGAAAAACACAAGGTAGAAGAAATTTTCCAGGATCTCCAAGCTTCTCGGGAAGCTTCTTTAACAGAACTGCTGAGCAGTTCTCGTTCAGAGGAGTTTTAGCCATTTCAAACAGTTTTTCCTTGTTGCTTAACATGTGTTTGAGAGTTGATGCAAACTTGGGCATCAGCATGATAGCATCCGCAAAGCTTATGTCAAAATGTAGTTCTTGGAAAATTTGAAATTTTTTTTCCATTTGATGACTGGCTTTTTCGCGGAGCTTTTGCTCATTTAAACGTGATGGGTAAGGAATAGAAGTTTTGGATTTGGGGTTTTCAACTGGAGGTTCAAAAACAACTCCTGGTTTGGATTTGGGTTTCGGGACAACTTGAGGATGGACATGTGTTGTGCTCTGTGAGCTAGTGGGTTGCACTTGGTCCTTTGTCGCCTCAGGTTCACTCTCCACTACCTTCGGGAGAGAAGAAGAAGAGGTAGTAGGAATAGCGGGTCCATCATATGAAGCACCACTTCTGGTTGTGATCGCCTTTGCATCGCCCCTTGGATTAGCGATCGTGTTGCTAGGTAAAGTACCTGAGCCCGAGGGTCGATCATTTAAAGACTTCTTAATGTCAGAAATCTGGCTTACCAACAACCTATTCATTTCCTCTTGGGATTTCATGAATTGCTTCAACAACTCATCAGATGATGGTCCAGTTGGAACAATGGCTTGATTTTGTGTAGGAAAATTCTGGCCTCTATTGTTTGGATTAGGGCCTTGATTTTGGAAATTTCCTTGATTATTGCCATGAAAATACCCTGGGTTGAAATTTCCCTGACCTTGGTTTCTATTAAAATTTCCTTGGTTTTGGAAATTTTGACTTTGATTTTGAAAACCGTTATTCTGACTAAAATTACCTTGGTTTTGAAAACCTTGGTTCGTTCTATTCTGATTTTGATTACGGTTTTGGTTGAAATCGGGTGGTCCAGGGTAGTGGTTAGGACGGTGGTTCGGGTCCATAGGAGCACGGTATTGGTTGCCTCCTGAATTGGAAATCCCGCCCACAACGTTTGCTTCAAAAGGGTTACCATCGGTGGCCATACAGTTGTAATAGGCATGGGGGCCACCGTAAGTAACACATACTTCCACTTTCTTAACTTCAGCAGGAGGTGAAGTTTGTGGAAAAGAAACTTTCTTTTGGTTGGAGAGAACCAAAGCTTGAATTGCTTCCGTGAGTTTGTCAATCTTAGCATCGGTGCTAGATTGACTCGCGGGCGATGAAGCAGAAGGACCAACACTGACTTGGGAAACAACCGGTTTGCTTCGTGCAGTGCGGACTTTAGACTTGTTTTCAATTATCGCTAAAGCTTCTTTTACAGTTTTGCTCAAGAAATTTCCTCCAGCGGAGGAATTGAGAGAATCTTGATCAGATTGACTCACTCCATTATAGAAAGTATCGAGTTGCATCAACTCGGAGAAACCATGGTGAGGACATTTGCGGAGCAACTCCTTAAAACGATCCCACGATTCACTGAAGGATTCATCAAACTTTTGTGTGAACTTGATGATTTCGTTTTTAAGACTCGTGGTTTTAGAAGGTGGATAGAACTCGTTCACAAATTTCTTCACCAGGTCTTCCCATGTTTCGATCGATTGAGGGGGTTGTTTTTCAAGCCAAATCCGGGCTTGTCCCTCGAGGGAAAATGGGAACAGAAGAAGTTTGACAGCATCGGTAGGGACATTCTTGTATTTGATGGTAGATGCAATCTTGTTAAACCATCGAATATGAGCATGAGGATCATCCCTCTCAAAACCATAGAATTGACTTGAGGTTACAAGATTTAGTAACCCGGTTTTGAGTTCGAAATTTTCAGCCACAATGGCTGGAATAACAATAGCATCTCCATACCCATCGATGGGTGCTTGGAGAAGCTCGTACATAGGACGTTCATCCGCCATGATAACGGAAGTAGTGCGAGCAGTCCGGATCTCAGATCCGACTGATGGGGCAGAACGTCTACGGATACGCCTTCTTGGAATCCTGACAAGCTCACGAAATGGGCTCACAGACCTAGAAGAGCGAGTGCGCATACACTAGATTTAACTCTAAGAAATCTCAGAGTCAAGGGAATTATGAAAATGGGGAAAGAATAATCTTTTTGGGTTTTATGGTTTTTTATAAGAAAATATAAATATATATAGATGGTATGAACAAGGAGTGAATATTCAAATCACTAATCTGCTAAACGTAATTCTATTAGCACAGCTCCCCGGCAGCGGCGCCAAAATTTGATTGGTCCCAAACGGTCAGGTTTATTACACAAGTCAACCACTTGTGAATGGTCAACCGTAATAAAAGTCAAACAGTCTTAAACCAAAGCAATTAAGTCCAGAGGAGTTTAGTGTTTCCCCGGGTCGTTAAGTCCCAACGAGCTGTACGATTGAATAGCTAAACGTGTAGTGATCGGGTGATATTGAACAGGAAAGGGGTTATGATTGATTACACTAAGGAAATTAAATCTAATAAAGACTTTGAAGTCCTTTTAATTCTATATTTAAAATCGTTTAACGATTAAAACCTAAAACGCGTACGTTTACAGAATTTTACATTTATTTTTAAACTAAAAACGATGATTGAAAACTATTTAAGAATTAAAACTAATTTTTAGGATTTTTCTTGATTTATTTTGAATTAAAAACTAATTTTGAACATTTAAAATATAGCTTAAAATGCTAAAAATTAGGAAAATATGCAAGCAAATTACAAAACTATTTTTCAAAAATCAAATTTAACTAAAAAGATTTTTCAAAACTGGAATCACATTTTTTTGACTTTTTCTCTATTTATTATGAATTTAATACTATTTGAAACTAATTAAAATGCTAGAAAATACTATTTAAACTAAGAAAATTATGAAAAAAATATTTTTTTGGCTTTTTATATTTTTATAAAACTAATAAAATTGAAATTGGATTTTTCTGATCTTTTTCTGAATTATTTGGATTAAATGCTAATTAAAAATGCTAGAAAATGACATAAAATGCAGAAAATTAGTAAATGAATAGTGAAAAATATGAAAACTTCCAGTCAACGATAAAATAATACTGAGAACCCAGGAAAAATAACAGAAACTATTTTGGATCACAAGAAATATGAAATGGGTGCACAACTGATGTAATAAGCTAAGTGAAATAAGCTATAAGCTAACTAAGCTACCACTTCTGAACCAAAGGTTGAATAAGCTATAAACAAGTTATGGGAACTTAGAATAAGCAACAACAACAATAAAAACACATTGAATAAGCAGAAATAAGGAATAAGCAAAAAAGGAGGTTTGTGAAAAAGAACTTAAAAGAAGCTAGCAAATAAGCAGTTTACAACACTAACTAAAAATTATAAAAAATACTATGATGAAGACAAGCAACAGAATGACAAATATCCAAAAGCACAAGTTTTTCACTCCTAATATTAAGTCCTACATGAAATTCGCAAGTTTATTAAAAAATGGGTTTCTATGAAATTTTGACTTTTTGAAGTTTTTTGAAAATTTGACTTATGTGAACTTTGATTGATCTAAATTGACTGAAAATGGAATAATAAGCTACAATGCAACTAATCTAAACTACTTTAACTACTTATGTACCCCTCTATAGGAGTATGCAACTTAAATTTTTAACAGTTAACTAAAAAATGGAGATTAAAGTTCTTTTTGACTATTTAAGGAAAGACTACTGAGTTTGATGCTAGAATTGAACTATTAAGGCCTAATGAAACATGACTGAACAAAAATCACCCACTGAAATAACCTATAGCTCAGTGAAATGCACTAAACCAAACACCCCTTTAACAAAGCTTCAAATGTGATTTTCAAAGGATCAATGAGATTTAGTCCATGACACTGAGTTACAAGAACTTATAAGGATAAAAGAAACTATTTTAAGTACAAAGTGACCACTGTTAACAACAAAAACCATGAATCAATAAGCAAGCTAATTTGACTGTGAAATTCTTGAAATGAACAACCATATAAACTAATGAACAAGCTGATTATATTAAGCATTAACTAAGCTAACATACATCAAATAATCACAAACAACAGAGATAAGCAGAGATAAGCAGTTGAACAGTGCTTATAAAAAATGAAAGAGTTTCTTACAAAAGCCTTCCTGCCACACTTTCATGAACCAAAGACCATTGAACCAATCCTAAAACTCCCCATGGAGTACTAAACCATGGCCATCAAACATAAACCATGCTCCAGCCATCTTCCTCATCACTTCAATCCTGCAAATAAAAGATTTTTATCTATTTTTATAATTTTTTTTTTGTATTTTTTTATTATTATTTTTTTTTATAACTAAACTAGCTTTTAAAGTTTCTAATAGCTCTGAGAAGCTATTTAGGAGCTTATGTGAGCCTAATCAGTCCAATGTAACAACTTTATATCAACAAAGCTTAATTTGGAATTTCGAATTTAAAATTGCAAACATGAGAATTAATTCTACAAACTTGAAATTGAGATTGAAATGAGTTCAAATTACATCAAGGTAACAGAATACAAGTTTTAGAAAGCAAAGATTACAACTGATTTTGAGTTTACACTAGCTACGACAATAATTTTAACTAATTAGAACTACTCTCTGTCTTCAGCCTTCTCTTCTCTTTTATATGCTCAAATTAGGGTTTGTGGTACCCTTCTGATCATTTCCCACCAATAATCCTGGCCTTTGGATGCTCTGAATCAATCTCAGCCTTCTATTTTGCTTTTGGCGCCAAAAAAAAGTCTTAGCAATTGGATTGAGCAGGTTTAAAGCATTTAATGCTTCTTGGGAGATTGTGGAGGTGGAGGGGACAAGCATGGAGTAGGGTGGCTTAGTTGGTGCTTGATTTCAGGCAAGTGGGATGGAACTGGTTTGGTTTTTGGGCGCGAAGTGGGAAAGAGGAAGAAGAAACGGTCAAACCTAGTTTGACCGTGTTTTATTTATAAGACAGGGTTCATTTGGGGGGGGGGGGGTCACATGGGGTTTTGAACTGGCTCAAGGGTCAAGCTCGGGGGGTTCAAGGGTCAAGTGTTTGGGCTGCAGATTGGGCTTGGGTATTGGGTTTGTGGGTTGGTATTTTTGGGTTTATGTTTTACTTATTTGTGGTCCGGTTTTGGATTTGGAATTAATACACAAGGACCATTCTTGTAATTTGGCAAAACTTGAGGGACCAAAACTGTAGTTTTCCAAAATTAATCATAAGGACTATATTTGACAAGCTTTATTAACCAAGGACCATAAATAATATTTTCCATTTTTGAAAATTCCAGGGACTTGTTTTGCCATTTTTGAAAGTTGGGGGACTGAAACTGCCAATTATGCAAACTTTGTTCGTTTTTAGCTGTTTTTACTCATTTTGCATTTAAAACATATAAAACACAATTTTGGGATATTTTCAGTATTTTGATGCATTTCTGAGTGTTTTTAAATGTTTTGCAGTTCAGATTTGACCAAAAATGATGAGTATTTACACACTCATCAGTATGCTGACTTGCAGATTGTGCTAAAGATCCTATAGGATTGATATGAAAATCACGATATAATGAAACATGTATCTGCTCAAGTATAGTGTTTTGACGATTGGGTATATGTTCAGTAATGCAAACTATAATCCTAACGATAGCAGCGAGCCAAACACCCTGACATCAACTTACAAAATAACCATGGTAACATAAACCAAGCACTCTTCAACCCCATGACAACAACACTAATGTTATATTTCTTATGATAACACATTTTTTTATATTTAATACAATGTTATTGATAGATCAGATCTTTGTTGTCTTGATTTTAGGTATCTACATAATTTGAGAAAATTATGAAATATCAACTCACTTCACTTACATAAATGAAAAAGAGAATAGTTATGGAACAAACACTCACCGTTGAGGGTAACATTGCAATACCGGTATGACCAGATTAAAGCACAACCCATCCTAAAAATCCTAATGTTGTAGTACATCACCTGATCCGCCCAACATGAACGGAAAATAAAAACTTTCTTCTATCTAGTTAAAAAGATTTTTGAAATGGTGAAAGCACATTGACTCGTTACGTTTTAACCAATTTTTTTAACTCATTGACGTAAATGAAAACTTCTTTCCACACAGTGGACCTGTATTTGATAGTTTCCTGTTCCAGAATTTCAAATGGGTCTTTCAAAAAACTGGTAAACTTTAAAAATAGCATATCTATGGATACCTAATGATCACATGACCTAATCAATTTGCCATCCTAACACACTAACATAATAATTATATATTATTTATAATAAGAATGTTAACGCCCCTTTACATTACTCGTTCAAGACAAGATTTTTTTGCCTCTTTTACAAAAATTTGAGCGCCAATAAATTCACGTACCTTGGGGTCTTTGGTTCTGGTGGCCATCATCGTTTGGCGATTTAGTGGCACTTTTATCCAAAAATTTCCTATCATCTATAGTAGCCACAGATAACAAACATTTAGTGTAACCTAAACCGTTGACTGTACATTGTGCACAACAACCAAACAAAGCGATGTTTTCATATTCTTCCATGTCAAAACTCTGCGCATTTCATTCCAGAGAGTAAATCTAACAGTTTCACCGCTACAAAATAAAATATTTTATAAGTCTTAGTTACTATGAATCGTAAGTGTTTGATAACTGATAAACAAACTTACTTAAGATTATGGATGCCAATATCTCATGAAACCACTTTCTTTTTGGTGGGTTTCTTGTTGTTGTTAAATTGTTAATAGCTTAAACACAATGAACTAATATGAGCCAAATATCAGGTATGTCTTTATAAGCCAACTTTCTAAAACTAAACAAATTTACGATTATGCCAAGCATAATTATCCTATGTATGGTAGTAATCACAAAATTTCATTCGACAGTACAAAAAATTTAGACATCAAGTTACCTGAAAGAGCAACAACACTGTATGCAGCTGCAATCGTTGCTTCTTTGGTTTCACCAAGATGACAATTGATTGGGGATGATATAGGCCGAAACTCTTTTGTGTTTGAATTGGGCCCTTAGTTTCAGTCTATCTCTTATCAATAGAAATATACAATATCCTGTTATCCACATTGATTAAGAATCGTGAAACGCAAAACATCACAGAGAACAATGCTTGTAAATTAAATTTAATAAGCTTGAAATATTAGATTGTTTGTAAATGAAGCTTTGTTTGAAACAACACAAAATATGAGATTTTAGGATCCAATATTTACAAACATATAGAGCAACTATATATTACGGTACCATCAAAGCACATGTACTATGTTCAGTCAACATTTATACAATGTAATTGTTGGACTCGATCCCATGTCTCACATATCAAGCCAGTTGCATAATATGCATGAGTTTTACACTATTAGAATGCTAATTTTATACTTTAGTACATGTTACGTCAAAATTGCATATAAAACTATGTTAAAGAGGCGTACCTTTCCACCATTCTTATGCGTAGACAGACTTGGATTGTGGTGTATCACACCTGCTGAATGTTGTTGTTGCTGATGTTCTTGATAACGATCAACACGCGATTCGCCATCATCCTATAACTTCACAATTTAGAATAACATCAGAAGTAACAAAACCTTTCAAATTTATGACTAAAATTGAGGAAAACTAAGGTATGTTGTTTGGAATCATGTCATTATCTGTAATTAATGGTCATATTTATGTTACATTAGGTGGAAAGTTCAACCAAAGGTTCTAGGGATTGGCTCAAGAACATAGTTGGACAGAAGTTGTAAGGGTCATACTTGACCATAGTTCAGTTGTTAAAAAATCCCTGACAACTGGGTTAGCTTTATCAAGAAACTGATTAACCAATCTTTACCCAAAAATATACATTGATCAACCAAGTCAATCAAACATCGGTAGATGGACACTACAATTAAAAGAACTAATCTACAGTTTCAACATAGATGAGTTTTCTATGAGGGATGAATAATTTCTTCCTGGAGAGATAAATAAATTCAGAAAAAGCACGAAAAATGACATACAACAATAAAAGTTACTCGTACTAACCTTTCTTTATAAATGTTTCCACTGCCACAGTAAACCTCGCCCGATTTAAGGTGTGAAGCACAACAAATTTTACCTGGTCAAGTAAAAATCAAATGCAATTAACAACAAGCAAGTTAAATGTATTAATCTTAATATATTAAAAAAGAGCTTAACTTAGAAATAATATATCTCACGGTAAAAGCTGAAAAGACATCCACAAGAAAGTAAGGAAAATGTGGTGACCAAAGAAGGGTTTCTTTTTGCTATGAGAAAACATATAAATAATAATATGTGTAGTAGTTAACATACCTTGAATTATTGGATGACGCGAGACCTTCTTGATTTCCTCCATCTCCAACTGTTATGTAAACTGGAGCTGATTTGTTTGGGATGGGATAACTCGAACCACCGGTCACGTTGTAGTGTATGTTTGAGATTCGGTACTGAAATTTCATATTTTTATAGTGTTACAAGCCAATAAAGGAGAACAACAACAATTGAATATGTTATTAAGAGTTCTGAGTTAAACCAATATATCAGAAAAATGAGATATAAAGGAGAAAACAAACCGATCTTTCATAAGCATGAACATGTCCAGCAAAGATCACGTCAACTTTGTATTGGCAAAACCAGCTCTCGAAGGAAGCTCGCATACTTTAACCCTCCATGTAGTGAGCATTATTACTATTGTATATCGGGGCGTGCATGATAACAATAAGCCATGGTGTTTTCTTTCTGTCCACTTTTTAAATTTCTGCTTTGAGCCACTTATATTGTGGTGTATATTTTACTGTCAGAAGTAAGGTAACAATGTAAGTAACAGAAAATTTTACTTAGTCATATCTACATGCTAATCTATAGTGTGAGACAGTAAATTACCAAATGGAGAATAACCGGATAGCACAATTATATGGGCGGCACGTCTGATAGCATACCAAAGAGGATTACTGCTTTCAGTGGCGGCATAAGGAGTGGTATATCTATAAAGATATTGTTTGAATGGAACAACTTCACCCTTTTAACAGTTTAAAAAATGTTACGCAAAATTTTGTGGTTTTGATTATTATTATCAGAGATTATTGTAAAAGGTACTAATGTAAGTTCCAGCACTTACCATATATGGCTCATGATTTCCCGCTGTCCATAACCATGGTTGGTATGTTGCACCTTTTTCAACAAAACGACCATATGTATCCCAGCGTACACCCATATCATGGTACCGATACCTATCAGCATAAGATAGATCTCCAACATGTAGCACAGTTTGTGCGCCACTTTGAATGTAATGTTCAAGAGTGGACAAAGAATTATATGTTTGGCCCAAGTTACCTAAAACACAGAATCGAAAATTAGCTTACAAAAAAGTCAACATACTAATATTTTCATAAAAATTATTAAATTGCCTATAATTCCAAATTTGTAAGAAGCATTTGGATCGATTTTTGGTGGTGTTTGAAACCAAAATGATCGAGCAGAATCACCTTCTCCAATCTCATAATAGTACTTGGTATCATACTATCCAAAGGGACACAATTGTTAGTGATAAATTAATAATACATATATATAAAGTGAATTTGTAAAGTTAAGGATTTATGCCATGGGTAAGTACCTCAAGGTCATCGACAAGACACTGATGAAGATAACCAGATTTGTAATTGTAAAACGTATAATTTTTCACCGGCCCGCCTTGCACAGTAAAATCATACTTTTTCTCTGATGTTCCATATCTTACTTGGTTTGAACCTGGTTCATCTGGTGTCACCCACATTATAATCACAGCTTTTCCATCATAATCACCTTGAGTTATGTGTACCTAAAATACAATTGAAACACATATAGAAGGACGCCACAAGTTGTACACAGTACTAGTGCCATTTGCACAAAGCTGCAAGAAGAATATGATTTATAAAACTATCTACTTCGATTGCTACAATCATCTTAGGGGGTTAAAAAAGAACTGAGGTAGAGATGCTATCTGAGGAAGATTCATCAGCAATTCCCCAACAGATTCACTCGTGGGCATGCCAGGTGTCTTCTTATCGTCATCCTCGAGTATGAGAGAATCTTCTGGAACATTGTTCCCGGTTACTGATTCAACAAAATGATTTGTTTCAAAAATACTCTTTTCTGCTATTAGTTTTCTGTTTCCACCATCAGTTGCCTTTTTGCCCTTTGAATCATGAAGTATTGCAGGGTCCTTTTGTAAAAGACAGCAAAGAGAATCCACTCTTGACATAATGGATTTCTCATCAGAAGTGGACGATCCCTACTGAGCATTGTTAAATAAGCATCGGCTGATGTATTCAAGAATTTTTAGGCTATATTTTTCTTCATAGGAAAGAGGATGGTCGTCACCAGATGTCCTGTTTTTTGTAATTCTGTTTTCAATGTGATTTACCAAATCACTCATTGACATAGACGGGTGTAGACCTGGCACTTGCATCTGATCCCAAGAGCCTAGTCCCTACAGCTCTTTCATCTCGGTAGTTCTCATTTCTTCACTTGCTGATGTGTCCATCACTGAGCTTGGTGAAGGTGTTTCCCGAAGGAATTCTGAAGGTCTACCAGCAGGATCATAAAACTCCCTTCTTGATGAAGAGGATTGGCCTCCTGATGATGTGGTACCACGCAAGTCACGGGTCGAAGGCCCTTCGCTACTTAAATTATGTTCAATGGATTCATTTAGTTCATCAAACATTGATTTTCTTGCTTCAAAGTATGGAGACTTCAATTCAACCTCTGCTTGTTGACTTAGAAAATTAAGACGAGGGTCACACTGAATGAGATTTTCATAGTGCTTGCCTAATAAGCCTTGTGGACATTGTAGACAATGACGCCTGTGTATGCTAGCTTGTCCACCTATAAAGTCGGATGCAGCCTGCCATAGCGTGTGTTTTCTAGGCTGGGAATTTGTCTCTCTAAAGAACTGATCATCACCTAACTACAACTTCAAACAAAAAATCACTACATTTAGTAATAAAAATAGGCAGAGACTGTAAGCACCTAATAATAGACGTGGCCAAAAAAATATCTGACCACAATACAATGGTAGCTATGCATCCTGTTAAGCTTGTAATAGCTCCCTCCCATGTTTTTTTTAGGACTAATAATGGTGAGTGGTTTTCGACTAAATATATAAATATATATATCAGATTTTCTGTTTTGGCCAACATAACATATTAGATAACAACCACGGTTAAGCTTTATGTTCCAATTTTTATAAAAACTACAACTACTCGAGCTAACATCACAAGCATCTGAACTTTGTGTTCTGGCATACTTCACATATCGGCAACCGACCACAACTATGCTTCTCGTTCTGTGGTTTGCTTCTCATTTTGCCTATTGAACATTTGCTTCTCGAAACCTAAAAGAAAAAGAAAAGCCAATGGATCTAAATTACAATTTTCGATCTTACAAAAATGTTTCTACAAAGCACCACATACAATATATATTCCAATAAAACTGTCTGTGCTACCAATGCTAGAGCAAAAGATTGAAATCTTGTTTATCAAAATATAGCTATTAGTGTTTTAACAATAAATGATTTATAGGTGGCAATTTAGACCATATACATATAAATGAATTGTATTCAGTTGTGTTTTAGCTCAAATGGTCCAAATAAAAGAAGTTAGCTAAAGAGAAACGGTCGGGTTGAAAGTCGTTGAAAGTCTATTCTCTATTGTAATAGATATGATCTCCTAAATAAATTACAAAGATTTATGTAATCCGATGAACAAATTAAGTGCTTGCCGATGAAACCCAAACCCATTTTAACCTGTTACCCAACCCGTCTAACCCTCCCATCTTGCCAACTCTAGGTTAAAATTTAAAGCATTTGAGTCAACAAAAACTGCAATAGACTAACCATTACTGTGATCAACACCATCCCAATGCCTTCCTGGTCTGATATTGTAACGGTTTGGTGCAGCGTCAAACCCCTCTTTAACCAGTTGTGCTTAGGGACTTCTTGAGGATCTATAAAACCAGATTCTTTCATCTTCTCTTTATCTCTGATTCCCCACGTCATGACTTGAGTCCATGATCATATCACCTTCTAGTATCCTCCGTATTACCTTGAATCAAATTATCAATAAAACACTGTCAACTTTGGAAAAGCACAAGGAATTTAAACCAGTATATGATTAGAAAATAGGTGGAAAAAAAGTCCAAAGTTCCAAACACCGAAGTACCTGTGACATGCGTGGACACAACTGTGGATATGACTCCATAACACTAACCATGTCACAATCAGTTACGTAAAGCATTTTAGAGGCTTCATATACAGCGATATACAACTAACAAAATTGTTCATATGAAACGTTTGAGCACTTTCTGAATCTATCATAATGTTGACACACCATAGTCTCCCTAAACACGAGTGATTGTCTAGTTTGCATCAAAGTATGTTTCAACACTGAAACAATGCCTAAGCCCTGAGGCAGGGGCTTATATACATCTAGCAGTTATTATAACTATAGAGTAAAGATTAGCAACACATTACATGATCAAAAAAAAAACGTGCATGAACATAACTAAGCTTGACCATAAAATTGGTACCTTGTCTGTGTATGATTTACTCGAACATCAATCTGCAAACTATTAAAGATAAAGTAACCATCCGCAATAAAACTTCAAAAACTAAGACATGCAGTAGTTTCATAGATGGAAAAAGAAAAAGCCGTAATAGGGACGATCGTCTCACTGGTTTACACCATATTTCCCTTCACATACCACGATATATGACTAACAAAATTACTCTTTGAAACGTTTCAGCGCTTTCTGAAGCGATACCCACACATTTTCGGGATCATAATGTTGAGTTGTTGACACACCATAATCTCCCAAAGCAAGCGATTTTCTAGGTTGCATCGAAGTATGTTACAACACTGAAACTATGCCAATTGCAAGACCTTCAATATCTAGCAGTTATTATAACTATAAAGTAAAGATTAGCAACATATTACATGATCAAAACCAAAAACGAGCATGAATATAACTAAGCTCAACCATAAAAATGGGTCCCTTGTCTGCGTATGATTTACTCG
>BPTQ01000003.1:165483487-165510987 GCA_019973895.1 Chrysanthemum seticuspe
ATCTCAACGCAAATTTGCCTCGCACGACAGGATACACCTATGAGAAATCAAGAAACAAAGTATGAGATTGTATAGTGTCATAAAAAATGCATAAAATAAGATCTATTATCAACAACAACAATACCCAATCCCGCCAGAGCAAGGTATGGGAAAATAAGATCTATTATATTTTTAAATATGAGAGCATTAGTACCATATTTGCATCACCGCAACTGCAATCTCTTTATTGTCTCATGACTATACGAATTACAAAAGAGATTAAGTATTTAATGTAAACCTTAATAATGTGAAAGTTAAGGAATTTGATATTAACGAATACGTATGAAAAGAGACTGACGTTTGATTATGTGTGCCCTCATAAGTGTCTTTATGAGCTGCACAAACAATAAAGGAAACTCAAAATAACATACAATACGGTGGCCTAATAACACTTCTAAAACCCATATATAACGAAAACTAAATAACATTCACAACTAAAACAAATTAAATAACCATTCACAGTGAACTGTCTATTTATATATATATTGAAGCTAATAACTCATGAGAATCCCATTGTCAAAAAAGTGTACAAACGATCAGTTTATAAAGGCTGAATTAATATAGATAGAGCATTAGTCGTTCTCTTTAGAATGCATATTACTTTTGAGCCATAACTCCTATGAAAATTTAGATTTTGTTTCATCTATAATGGGTATATTGGTAAAATGTTAACCATGGCTTAAATGAAAAAAAGAACAAACAGACCAGGATAAAGCGCACGTGATTCAAATTCCTGAAAATGTCAAAAATGTGGTTATATCATAGCACGGACTAATGTTTACAGTTCAACATAACGAATAAATGATCAATGTTACCAGTCTATCCCAGTAACTAAATTTTTCAGAAATATTTGGCATGTCCTGGATCACGAGAGTCGCCAAAGTCATTTTCAATGGCACTTTGTTAATGACAAGAATTTTTAAAAACACGGTAGTCCCTGTGACCTGCACAGAAAGATATTCGAGTTTGATAAAAATGAGCTTCATAATGTATTGGTTATACAAACATTTGAAATCCAAATAGCTCACCTCACAAAAGAATAGTTCCGAATGACCTTTTTACTTCCAATTTTTTTTATTGATACCTGTAACAGAAACACGTTACAGAGATTCAGTATAACTTATCATTCCACCTCATAAAGAAATGGGTATTTTTATATGTTCAAGTATTGGTTAATGGGTATTTTTCTGTTCAAGCATTTGGAAAGAAATGGGTATTTTTATTAAAGTATTTGTAACAGATTGGATACCATCCTCGAGTTCCTCCTCTCACTCACCAATGTTTGGTTCATGCCCGCCTATGCAGAGTTTTGATCCTGCAAAGATGCTCACAGTATGAACTTCCAACATTCCAGCTAATTAAAACATCTTGCATGCTCCGTACCACCCTCCTTAGATACTTGAATAGGGCAGTTTGAGCTCACCAATACCAAGTACCTTATCCACCTCCATTAGCTTCTCCATATCACTTTTAAGCTCACCAATATTAATGTCATCCTTAAAATAGCCAAATTCATTACTAACCTGAGATGAATCATTCAAATTCGCCATAATAGGAGCATTAGTAGGCTGCTCGTTCAAAACAGCCCCTTTAGAAACACCATCCTTATTAGTGACTTTATTGGTAGACGGTTTAGAAATAGGCCGATACACAAGATTCGGTTTTGGTTTAAAAAACCTAGACAATTGACAATTGCCTGAATACCATCTCCATTTGGAGATCCATTGTTAATAGCATCCACCACGAACCACTGTTAAATTCTGGAGTTTTATAAGCTATCCATCTGCATAACCACAGCAAAAACCAATCAGATTGATATCTTTGTCAGCTTCTTCAGATTATAACACGAAATAACTGTACCTATAGTTAATAGCATCCCTCCTTCCATTTCAGTTACCAAAAGAGATTATGAACATAAAAAAACAAAATAAATATAGATATTATTTATAAATAGTTGTACTAAGATGATCGTCGAAATCAAATCCATTCTCTTCGACCAATCACAGGTACAGTGGGCTTGAGGTCAATGAGAGGGTATTGTTTGACAGGATCTCTCAGGAGTTGCTGAGAAATGCGGTCAGCAAAAACGGACTTCCCACCATATGTTTCCTTTTGGTTCCCTAGAAAATCATTATCCGATGGAACTATCTCCTGATAAAAGGGAGACCCTTGAGGCATTGCACGAAACATATCAGGCTTCCGGTCATGAAAGTGAGGTCCGGTAGTCATTGGGCCAAAAGATCAAGTGGGAGACCTTGAATTCAAACCCATAAACTCTGGAGTATATGGCTTCTGCAAATGGTTGTAATACGAAACGGCCCCACAGCCACTGGCTCCTGTCAATGGTGTCGATGCACCCGAGCTGATTCACGGGTTTGAAATTGGTGATGGTGATAATCTCCCATTCATATGTTGACCCGGTTTTGGACCCAAAAGTGGGATACCCAAGTGGGAAACTGGGCATGACACATTGCGAGGCATATGACCTCTTGAGTGATGAACCGAGACGCCTTCAGAAGCGTGTCCAATGCCCTGCAATCATCATAATAGTAGATAAATAATCAAGCGCAAACTTTGCAATCATCATAATAGTAGATAAATAATCAAAGGCAAACTTTCTTTATAAAATAAGACAAAAAAATATACCAAATATCCCATTGAATTTGTAACTGGGCTAGGATTAGGTATCGGTCTTTCAGATGAAGCAATATTTTTAACAAACGGGTGGTCAAGAAGCTGGGAAGCAGTAGGTCGACGACATGATGCCCTCTGCAAGCATTGCAAGATGAAGTCTTTTCCATTGAGTAACCACCAGATGTGTCATCCTGATACTGTCTACTCATAACAGAAGCAGGCACGGTATGATCTTCATAAACACCTTCTTCTTCTGCCAAACATCAAGAATAGTATTCATGTTGTAAGAACACTAAAGCAAAGCATCGAACTTCTGCTATTTTTATACTTAAAGTATCCTTTCATGTCTACTATATCGGATTCCAATTAGACCTTTTTCTCCTCAGATTATCTTACTTTACTTGATAAACTACAAAAGGTTTTTTTTACGTAAGCAAATTGTTGAACAACTTAAAATCACATACTTCTTAAGATTAATCAATCAGTAAACTGTTGTGTATCTAATCTAACGACATTAATGATCTTAACATGAGACTTAAAAGAAAACTGATTTAAATATGTCTTCCAGTGGTGTGGCTGTTCTCGGCAGGAAATCATACTATTTCTGAATGCAGCCACACCCGATCCAAGTCAGTGACCAAACATAACCAACATGGGAGATAATAACTTAAGGCATTTTGGAAATTCGGTTTTTATAAGATCAGCTGGAGTAGGACATAAAAGCATTATGTTGGCCTGCACAAAGAAGTTAAATCACAGATGGCCTGTTTAGATATTGCTCTAGTCTTTAAACAATGTGGTTGCAGACTTAAAAAGTAAGTTACTATATTCAAAGTCCGCCTGGTCCCCATTCTGTGGTGGTCTGCAAAATGAGATCATTTTGTAAGTGAAGTATAGCCCTGTTTGATAAGTGGCAGCCGGTTTGCAAGCTATCATATCACCTGTATAGTAGTGATACAGGAATATAAGCATAACATAGAATGAAGTACATGTATTCGGCCATTGAATGGGTAACTCTATATTCAAACTCATTAGTTTATTCAAAATATCATATTTGAGGTTGGGTTTCCAGCACCATTCCAAGCGACAATAATCATAGCCTAAGAAAATTTGTTACAAAAGGTGATGCATCAGGGAATGAGTAATGACAGACTTATTATAATAACTTCTAGATGTCGACTGGTTATATTAGAAACCAACGATCGACTATGCTAACCAACAAAACTTAAACACCAATATGCCGAGTCGACTGGTTATTTTCAGAAACCAACAATTGACTATGAAAACCAACAGTGGAGCGACTGGTCATCACAAAACCAACGGTCGACCACGAAAACCAACAATGAATGGGTATCGCCAAAATGTGTTGTTTTAGTATAAACAACTTTCTGCCCGCATAAATCTCCAAAGCAATAATTTTCGAGTTATCTTGCACTTTGGTGAGCTCACCAACTAAACCTTTTACTTTCGACCGGTAAAACTTTTTCAAAAGATCATGATAAGAAAACAATATATTATCCAAACATGAATAGGTACTCTGAATATTCTCTTTTCTTCAATTCACTGCTTGTGACTCCACCTCCTACTCCTTAAAATATTCAAATTCCACAAAATAATTTGTTATATATGCAAATACATCCATTGAACTTGATTAAGCTATAAAACTAATCGCACCTTTGTTAGGCTTTCCATATGCCCTTCCTTTTTTTTAACAGCGCCATATGCCCTTCCTGATGCAATACAGACGTCAGCCCTTTCAATGTTTTTGGCGTCTTACTGTCTGACTTTTACCTAATTTTCTAAAGAGACAACAACAGTTTAAAAGAATTACAAAAAACATGACTACATTTATTTACCCGGTCTCTTTCTTAAGATTAAGATGTTATGATCAAGAGTCACACATAATGTATCAATTCAATAAGTTCTCAAGCTGAAGCTAGAAGTCAAAGTAAGACAGTAGAGGTGCATGTAACTTGTCGGCTTGACTTTGACTATCAACAACATGATACACACAACTATCAGCAACAAAGACAATACCTCATATGGCCAGCCATCAACAACAAAGACATATAATGAGCAACGATCCACTATGGAAAAAGCATGTGCTTCCTGTATGTTCAGTCCTATTTCAGCCAGCAAGGCAGTCAACTGAAAAATTAGAGCATGTTAGTATTTGTGGATCAGTAACAACCTAATCAAAAAAGACTCAAAACAATTTTTATATAAGAAAATGTGTAGGTTGTTGTTGTTACCTTGTTAAAAACATCTTGGATTAATAGATCTTTGCAATTTGAATAAATAAAGGAGTAACAAAGTTAGAGATTATAAACATCATAAATCAAAATCAATAAAAGCATTTGAAACAATTTATAATTCATCATGGCACATGAGATAACCTTACCTTGGCATTGACGTATGTGTTACGTGTGTGCATGTGATTGTGTAGATTAGTTTTTTGCTGCCTGCAATTCTCTGTAGGATAATGAATATGATATTAGGGTTATGAGAAAAAATATATTATGAATGAACTGGAAAAAAAATGGTATATGTTTTATTAGGGTAAGCTAAGTTGTAGGGATTCTCCTACATAATTGGTTGCATTTATAGATTATAATATGCAACATAATTATCAAAATAACTTGTTGCCTAAGTGGTAAACACACAAGTTATTTATCAAAACAACCAAGGTTCAATTCTTGCAAGGAACCTTTTTTATAAACAATTTTCAAAAATATTTTAAAAAATTCCGGAAAATTACAAAAAAGATAATAAAATTCGAAAAATTAACAAAAAAGTTATAATTAATATAAATTATACATTAAAACCGGAAAAATAGTTGAATTATTAAATTGCTTAGGTGGACATATAATGCTTAGGTGGCATTGAGGTGGCATTGAGGTATCATTGAGGTGGCATTGAGGTGGCATTAATGCCAAATGCCTCCTGTTATATATAATATATATATATATATATATAGTGTAAAGTTATTTTCAGAACCAAATAAATTGCGAGAACCAATCTTAGCCGTTAATTTATTGATCAGTGGATAAGAATAGTTGTGGCATAAAGGTAATAAAATAAAATATTAGGTAACATTTTGTACAAGAGATAAGGGTATTATTGGGAATTTATATCTAAAACCGTCTAAATATTTTTATTAAATATAACATGAATTTAGGATGAATCAGTTATCTCTGTAACGTCTCTCTCATCTCCCTCTCAAACAAAACCCTAGCCGCCCACAACTCTGAATATCTTGTACCATCACCACAACAATCACAACCCACATTAACCGCTCCATCATTATTGCACTTGTTATTCGAATAGAAAAAATGTAATCGGATCTATCACAATCTTGATGATGAGTTTACGATAAGTTTGCTTATATGATAATATCAAAGATGCCTATCCTTTTATTTTAATCAAGATGAAGACTCCTTTTTATATGAAACAAATTGGTATGTCCAGACTTTAATGTGGAATTTATTATTTTTATTTTTTCTGATTTTCTTGTGTATAAAACAAAAAGTAAAGAAGAAAATAATATATAAATAAATGTTCTTATTTAAAAATCAATATTCATGTGCAAGGGAATTTTATTTAGTAATCGATATCCACAGTTTCATTGAATGAAGTCTATGCTTTCGTAATTGGTTTGCACCATGTTTGATGATGTTTTTTTTTTATGTTTATTAATATTTGTGGCTTTGTGGTTTGAGTTTGTGTTTTTTTTTCATATGTATGATCAATACAAAAAACACATATGTTAGTGTGCAAATGTATTTGAAAAATCATAGTTGCTTTATTATCAAAGTGGGTCACAAAAAAGAATGATGTTAGATCTCATGTCTTGTAAATAACCATGGAAGTAAGACTTGTATATTATGTTTGTATTTCTATTCTTATGTTTGTGTATATCGGTATGTACCGGTATGGCATATCTTTTACATTATCTTTGAATTTTAGTCATTTTCATTTCATATATCTTTTATGCCTTTGGTTTGTAGATTTGTTTATTTTGTGTCTTTGAATCCCTCAATGGTATTGATGTTGATGTTGCTCCATTAGATCTTTTGTGTCTTTAAATTTTATCTTTGAATTTTATCACTTTCATGTTTTGCTAAAATAGAAACAATATTATCTTTGTTTATTTTGTGTCTTTGAATTTTAGTCATTTTCATATCATATATCTTTTGTGTCTTTGAAGCCCTCGATGGTATTGATGTTGATCCATTAGATCCAAATGGTCCATTAAGGTATCACTTTTCAGTTGTCACGTCCTTAACCAATTTATTTACATTATTCTAAAGAATAAAGTGGACTAGATTTATTAATACCTTGATACATAATTTTCAGAATGCCTTTTTTTTCTCATCCATCCGTAAGGATGAATTCATTTATTGGTTCTTAAAACAATAAAGTTAATTTTATAATGTTGTTTCTATTTTGTCTTGAAATTTGTTGAATTGAATTGTCATGGGAAGATTCATGGAACATGTGCATACATATGTTCATGGGGAGATTCATACTGTGTTACAGGTTTAGCAATTTACTGTGTTACAAAAAATTGTTTTATTGATTGGTTTCAATAATCGTTTTTTATTATATTGATTTATTTGGTAGTGTTGATTTATCGTGTTAATCGAAGAATAAATTTGCATGTGTGTCATTGAGAGTGCATATGTATTTTTACAGTTTTAGGTAAATTGCCTTATGTGCATATGTGTTGTTACACTAACCACCCAAAGGAGGTGAAAATGACGTCAACACCTTCAAAAAATACATGTGTTTGTGGAGTAGTAAGTGTATGATTAGTTATACATGTGTTAGTATTACATTTTTTTTGCATTATTAAATGGTTCTAAATGTGTAGAGCTATTTTGATGTGTCTTACGATATGATTATGTTTTTTTGAAATACATCATACATGTACTTCTACTAAAGGTGTGTCTCGATTACTCACTCGCGTATATAAAGCTGTTTTGATGTGTCTTATCGTCTCAGTGTGCACATGTGTTTTTGAGTGCGCATATGTGTTTTTACAGTTTTTACAGTTGTGAATTTGAAACATTCTATGCATATGTGTTTTTACAGTTTCATGAACTTGTTTCTTTTGTTTCATTTCAGTTGTTATGAAAGAATTGTGCATATATGTTTTGTTAGTTGTTATGATTAAATAATTCCTCTATTATTTGTTTGTGATTACAGGTTCGAGTATAATGAACAATATGAAGAATGCACATACGTAAATATAAGGGCATATGGACGAACTCAACTGCACATATGCATACAAAGAGATCGAGAGTGGCCAATGAGGAAAAGCACATGTGCACAAATATTAAAAACACATGTCTAGATTTCATGGGTTTTTGAAGAAAAGGAATACATGCGCACGCCTAAAAACACATGTCTAATATTTTTTAATAAAGTTTTGTTGTTTGTATAAAATTACATAAATGTATTAATAAAGTTTTGTTATTTGCATAAAATTGCACAAATGTATTAATAAGGTTTTGTTGTTTGTATACATACTTAATATTTTTTATAGATACATGTGCAAATACAAAACACCTATGCATAAACGGAAAATACAATTATCACATAATGCAAAACACATGTGCACACAATGTTATATATTAAAAAAAAAAAAAAAAAAAAAATTAGAATTACGGGAACTAAAAAAATGTTTTTTGTAAAAAAATCAAATATAAAAAAAAGTAATTTTACCATTTTACCCTTTTGATTTAAATAATAAAAATTAATATAAAAAAAATCTGATTGGTTGATGCTGGTTCTCGCAGTTCTCGCATTTTTCTTTGTTCTGAAAATAACCCTTCCCTATATATAATATATATAATATATATATATATATATATATATATATGCATATATATATATATGTATATATATGTATTATATATAAACAAATATATATATATATATATATATATATATATATATATATATATATATATGTATATATATATATATATATAAATATATATATATATATATATATGTATATATGTGTATATATATATATGTATATATATGTATATTTATTTATATATAATACATATATATATATATATATATATATATATATATATATATATATATATATATATATATATATGCATATTTATTTATATAATATATATATATATATATATATATATATATACATATATATGTATATATACATATATAGGTATATATATATATATATATATATTTATATATATATATATATATATATATATATATATATATATATATATTTTAATATATATATATAGAAGAAGATAAAAACATAGATAAAAATGTAGATAAAAATATAGATAGAAATGTAGATAAAAACGTATATAAAAAAGTAATTTTACCATTTTACCCTTTTGATTTAAATAATAAAAATTAATATAAGAAAAAATCTGATTGGTTGATGCTGGTTCTCGCAGTTCTCGCATTTTTCTTTTTTCTGAAAATAACCCTTCCCTATATAATATATATATATATATATATATATATATGTGTGTGTGTATATATCTATATGTATATATATATCTCTATATTATATATAACAGGAGGCGTTACACGTAGATAATGCCACGTAAACGCCACCTCATTGCCCACTAATTGTTTTTTGTGACATGTCATCACATTAGTCCACCTAAGCAATAATATTTAATTTTCGGATTTTATGTATTAATTTCGGATTTTTAATAATTATTTTTATTTTCGAAATTTTATTATAAAAACTAAGATTTTGTTTTAAAATTGTCACTTGCAAGGATTGAACCTAGGGTGTTTGTATCATTAACAAGCATGATAACCACTGGACCAACATACTTTTTTGATTATATTTTGCAAGAACAAATCTATAAACCTACACAACCAGTTAATACCCATTTTAATTTAATGAGATAACTATAAAAATCCCGAAACTCATTATCTATTCCTTAATTATTGCTTAACTCATTCATTATATATTTTTTTCCAGAATCTTAATATCATTCGGTTCAACAAATTTTCTCTTTTTTTTCCTTCTCAAAACCCTAATATGCTCAAGTACACACAATTAACTAATAATTTCATAATATGTTTGTTTTTATATTTGAATCACGTTTTTGGTTATTTGATGTGTAGTTATTACTTATTAACCTTTGAATAATTTGTTACAGTATAGGTGGATCACGCCATTCCTCCAGTAAAAATTTATAAAGGTTCCTTTTATTATACCTTACTCATATATACTTCTTTTCCTCAAAACCCTAATGGTATCGAGGTGTGTTTTTTTGCTGTATTGATGTAGGAACCACCTTAGGTTATATAATATTCAATAATATATGTCTTTGCCGTTTGATAGTTTAGGCACTTTTGTTTGCAGGGATATATTTAGAAGTATGGAAAACTATGATGACATATTCATAAAATGGATGCTTGCTATTCATCCTCTTGGGTCCAAAAGAACATGACGGTTTCAAATATTCAAATGGCTTATGCAGTTTCCAGATGGTACTTAAACATAATATCAGTAAATTATGCATCATGGCGTGGAACTAAAGTTTCAGTTAAAAAGATTGGAGATGAGCTTTTTATTAAAGTGCGGGTTGCTCAATTAAATAAAAACCATGTAAGCTAAACTTTTTACTACAAGTGCTATGTATGACAATTATAATAACCCCTGTGATAGTGGCCTTGCGCTTTGCATTTTAGTTTTAGAAGTAGTTATGGGTTGTTCCACTTCTTAGATACTTGAGTATTTGATACACTAATTAATATTCTACTGTCGTGCAAGTGAAGTTGATGTGTTACCTTTTAATTAGGTTGATCGGATCCCGAAATCACGGTTGCCGATGATTTTGTAACAGGTAGTCGTCGACCACAAACGGAGTGTTGTGGTAAGGAACACATATATACGAAGAATCATTACTGCATTTTGCCTAGCTGTGAAAGTGTGTCTGCTCCTAACACTTGCCATCACTGGTGAGTAATATAATTTTTGGATATGTGTATTTTAAATAACTATGCACACTCCTCCTATTAACATCAGTCCAACTGATTATTGTCATTACAGGTACATGGGATCAAGTTTCAGAGAGCTGCAAGTCATTATCCAGATATGAAATCTATGTGCAAGCGACTATCCAAGGTAAGTCAATGGTGATTTCGGAATGATATACATTCACAACTGAGAGTAATGTTTGCATGTTCCCTGATTTTTGTGTGTGGCATATACATGTTATTGTAAGGTTTTTTTTGAATTGTTCGGATTCACGTACAGTTGGCTTACGTAACTCATACCGTCTCTTGATTTGAAGGCAGTTATTTGTGGCGTGAGCTAGCATATTAAGGATTGGGCTTATGGGAGCTTTAAACAAACTGCAGATAAATGTGGTGTGATTTTGATGTGTGACGTGGCTCAAATTAGTGGTCTTATTGCTGCTAAGGTGAGTTTTCTTGCTAATCTATGTATAGCTTCTTTTTAATAGTTGATAATGCTGACTTACGTTACACGCTGAGAACGAATAATATAATGCTCCTACTTGATTTCTTTATTTTTCATGATCTATATTAGTGTCTGCAACATAATACTCGCCTTTCGACCCATCTTCTGTTCTATAGATTATGAAGTGTGTTGTTCTTTCTCATCACATGCTTTGCGTGTATGGTTAATAAGTTTTGGATAATGAAATTTTTGAGGCGCAAAACTCCAGTTATAGATTTCATGGTTTTAGCTACTGATAACAGATTCATAGCTCGCATCAGTTAATATAACGGCTTAATTCACTGTTCATTAGAAATAGAAGCCACCGTTATATGTTTCCTGTTATTTTTCTTGATTATTTAAGGTGTGTTCAGGGGACGTGTTCAGAGGGGGTTGTGTTCACGGGGTGGGTTCTGAGGGTGTCGGTTTAATTTGGGTAATAGTGAGCGTGTGGAAAACTGCAATGAAACTGTTTACACTTGAGAATTAAAATACATATGTAAAAAAGGTAGGTAATTCTAAAAGATCGAAATAAAAAAATATTTATATTTATATTTCACATTGGACTTGACTGAGTTTTGGATCGTTCCAGGTACATTCGGGCCAGTCGTTTCTTTGGCAACTGGAATCCTGCTATAGTAAAGCCACTATTATTTAGTGACAAGCTCAAGCGAATTCCTAAGCACATTTAGATTGGTATATCCATCTTTAAGAAAACACACCGCGGCAACGCAACATAAAGGATTTTTTTAAGAAAACAAATATATGTACCCGGTATAGATGATAATATTGTACCTGTGATTTCTTTTCATGGTTGGATACTGATCTCCACCATTTGTTTGTTTATCTATTCTGGGAGTAAGTTGTTTGGGTGGCGTCTTACTCAGTTGACAGAATATTGAGTTTTAATAATTCAATGACTTTGTAAATTTTGTTTTGCAAGTTATATAAAATCAATAGAACCCTTTTTAACCTATTTGTCTCATTTTATGCAGTTGATGCCGAATGTGGTATACTACGAAAACTGGACAGTGATCGACAGTAATCATATTGAGCTGAGGAAGCTGCAGCAGCGCACACCAACATAAAGGAGGTGAGCCGCTTTGACATGTTTTGAACTGCTTTGAAAGTGTACGGCAAAGGAAATGGTTATGGATAGGTAAACTTTTGAACTTCTCATCCCACTAAAATTTGTTAAATGCAAATATAGTTATGCTATTATTTTAAGAAAGTAATAAACTATTTGTTACTCAAAATAAAAAGAACTAATGGGATATAATGACTGTTGTTTTAAAATATAATGACCGTTGTTTGGGATGGCTTTTATAATGACTTTATATGTGGGATGATCTATTTTTGGGGAAGTGCTGGGAAGCGATTTTATGGGTTCCAATATCATTTTTAGTTGGTTTTGATAGGCATGTACACATACATACATATGTCTTTACTGAAAATGTTATTATTCAGAAGGTTAATGTGCGACTCGCTGATGTGGAGCACCTGATGGTCTCATTGCTACTGGATAATCGAGTTCGAGGCCACATTCATCAAGTTATCTGGCTATTAGAGTGCGATGACAGGTTAGATCTCATCCGCATAAACTATTTTTGATGTTCAAAAACAAAACATATTTTGTTATTATCGTGATGGTGCAGTTGCCTGAGATTTTATCTTTTTTATGGGTTTTTGAGAAATCAAGTGGTAAAAAGATAACATTACCTGTATGGCTAATTTAAATTTTTACACGACCTTGCTGATGAATACATATGAATATTGCAGTTTCGGTTAGTGGTGATGGGAAATATGTTCTAATTGGCAAAACTTAAAAAAAATGGTTGTTACAAGTTATCCGTTATCATCATTTTTTGCCAGGTTCGGTTAGCGGCTTGTATTTGCTATAACGGCCAAAAACCTCAAAGTGATTGCTTCCTGTTGTGGAAAATTTTCCTTTATGTCTATGTTGTAGTTGCCGTGTCTTTAGTAAAATGGTCTTCAGTGATCATGTTCTCAATTACCTTTCATTTTGAGGTTTTTGGCCGTTATAGCAAATGCAAGCCAATGATATTGGAACACGTCAACATACGATAATACCATGGATTCTTTATCAATGGTGTTGTTCTTGATTGTTTGTTTAGGTTTTATTGATTCACTCATCTTGCCACTTATAGGAGTCGTTATCTCAGTCCTTTAATCACCTTTTACCTGTTGTGATGGTGTTTGTTTATTCAGGAAAGGTGAAGTTCAAATTCGAGTTGGTGTCGTATCAAGAAAAGGTCATGAATGAGCATAAGCAACTTAGGAAGTACATCCAATAGTTGATCTGATATAAGAAAATGATTGCTAAACAAGAGAGGAGCTCCAAGGCACTTGAAGACGCCTTCTGGTTGCTGTCTTAGAAGCTGAGGAAGATTCAAGAAGATAACGAAATTGTGACTGCGATGAAATACTTATGCACACGAGCAAATATTGAAGGCAATTTCGTTATCATTGAGGCGGGAGTGGAGAAAACCGAGTAGAGCCAATAAAGGAAGACGAAGAAAAGCCGGCAAAACTTGTTGCTAGCACTGAGACTGAGCTATGGCTGCTGCAACATTTTTTTTGCGTATGTGCAGCTATAAGGGGTGTTTGCCTATGGTTGCTGCAAATTGAATCTAATCACACATGTATTGACAATTTATAGTGTACAACCAACCTCTTTTACTGTAAACTCTGAATATGTTGTACATTTTAAGTGGCACATGTATACAATCTGTTCACATAAGTATTGAATCATATCTGCAAATTGTTTTAATCATATCCTAACAACAATTTACAATGTACAAAAAAGAAATCTAAAGTCTCATTATACATTATCAACCATCATTATATGTTCCCATGTTTAGATATTCTTTCAAACCCAGGATCAGCAGCAAAGACTAGGAACCAACTATCATTATTTTCCAGTACTTGGTTGTTAGATTATTTCAAAGTACTTGGCAAAAACCCGCGGCAACGCGCGGGCTCAAAACCTCGTGTTAGCTATATAACACTAGGTAGTGTCTTCTTTTCAGGAATAGAAACGGAAATTTTTATAAAGACCGGACAACTTCACAAACATTCACAAGTTGGGTGCAAAGACCGGACAACTTCATGTTGGTCTTTCAAGAGTTAAGACGAAAAAAGGTTTTAATATTCTTTGTTGTGACAAAGACGATTAATACAAGAACTTCGCTACAAATATCGTGTACAAAGAAATTTTATTTTGTATATGAATAAAATGATCATCCATGTTTTTATTTCGCTATGACGATTAATAAAAGTTAAGGCCAAACATTGTCCCAGATTGGTTTGTTTCTACAAAAGCCGGTATACTTATATTATTTAATTGTTTCATTATCTTTTATATGTATTACACTAAACTTAGTTACTTATAATTTGTAAGTTTTTTCAATTTACATCCACGCAAACCATACAATTATTTGAAATTCTAAAAAAAAAAAAAAAAAAAAAAAAAAAAAAAAAAAAAAAAAAACAATTGTTTTATAATATTGTTTGACAATTTTAAAAAATGCATTTCAGTTAACAAAAAACAAATAATTATAAGTCATGCCCGCCCATTGGGCGGGCTTCGAAATCTAGTATGTATATATATATAAATAAATATATATATATATATATGTATATATATATAAATAAATATATATATATATATATATATATATATATATATATATATATATATATATATATATATATATATATATATATATATATGTATATATATATATATCTGTATATATATATATATATATATATATATATATATATATATATATATAAGAAGATAAAAACAAATATAAAAAATGTTTTTTGTAAAAAAAAAAATTAAATATAAAAAAAGTAACTTTACCATTTTACCCTTTTGATTTAAATAATAAAAATTAATATAAGAAAAAATCTGATTGGTTGATGCTGGTTCTCGCAGTTCTCGCATTTTTCTTTGTTCTGAAAATAACCCTTCCCTATATAATATATATATATATATGTATATATATATATATATATATATATATATATATATATATATATATATATATATATATATATATATATATATATATATATATATATATATATATATATATATATAGAGTAAGGATCAAATGAGAAGTTTTATTAGAATAAGAAGGATAAGAAGAAATATGGACCAATCAATTTAAAAGGGTGATAAGGGCTTTTTTGTCAAATTACAATAGAGTGGCATTTTTTATTTGTGTTCTTACTCCCTAATTTGACGTTGGACTTTTCTAACTGTAACTTGAACAAAATCAAATTAAAAACCTCTAAGCAGCCACATACGTTTTACGCCTTTCAATTACAAGTCATCATGCATCCATGCATCTAACCTTCATATTTTGTTGATGATTAAAAAAGATGCATATATAATATATGAGGTGCATGTTGTATATCGAGAAAAGATGCATATATAATATATGAGGTGCATGTTGTATATCGAGGTGCATATAAATTCACTCGAAAGACCTTTACATCAATCTCATGCATCATACGTGTGTAAGCCTAATGTTAAATGAAATAGATAAGCCATGCATCTAGCATAATGTGAATTTAATTGATGTCAAACATCTAGCTATGCATCTATCTAAAATTTCTTGATTATCCATGCATCTCCTTAACGTTTTCTTATTAGATAATTAGTATGACGATGAATATATTAAAAATTGTGTCTACTCGTAAAGATGCATTCATATATTAAAGAATAATGATGGATGACGTTGGAAAATTCCATCATTCATGATGGGTAAGGATTCTGCAATTCATATTCTCATGATTCAGTCAACCGATTTTTGTGTAAGTGATAAAGAAATGTGACGGTTTTACTATTTTATCCCTGTGCAGCATAAAAGATGTGTTGTTATTTACCACTTTGCCATTATTTTGTTGTAGCCATTGATCTTTTAATCTAGTGGTTCACATTTATTCTTATCCTTCTCATTTTAACTAATATTCTCATTAGATCCTTACTATATATATATATGTATATATATATATATGTATATATATATCTATACATTATATTTAAGAGGAGGCATGCCACATAAAATGCCACTTGGCATCCCATAATGCCATGTCATATTTCCATGTCATCACATTTAATGCCACCTAATCACATAAATTTTATATTAAAATTCGGATTTCAAGTTTGTAAAAATGATATTGGCAAGAATCGAACTTGAGATGTCTACTAATATTAATAACATCCCAACCACCAGAGCAACCCAACTTTTGTGATTTGGTTTCCTAAGTTAAAACTGATAACCATGTGGAACAAATTTTGAAAATCCAGTAAACATTCAATAAACGCACATTCAATAAATGCAATGCAAAAACCTAATTCTGTATCACTCTCTCAATAAAAAAAACTCTTCATACCACCGATCTCTATCTCCATCTTCGTTTATAACTATCATTACCTAAACCTAAATTGTTGAGAATAAGAGACGATTCCATGCAAGGGTGTGATTTGAAGCCAAGCCCATCAATTCTAAGGAGTAGACACCATAATAATCGTCATCATCATCATAAGATAATCTAAGATATGATTTGAAGCCAACCCAATGTATCCACCAAGATTGTAAGTTGTATATTTTATAAAGATAATTCAACCCTTGATGATTTACAGATCGATTTTGTATATCAATTGCTTTTATGTGTTTTATGTTTTTGGTACATAGAATGTGGTAATTACCGCCTGTGTTTGTGAGATTAGGAGTAAAGATTCAAGTAGAATCTTGAAGATTTAATAATATGTATGTTTTATGATTTAAGTATAGTTTTTCTATAAATGGCTATCATGAAAAAAATGACTATTAAACCTATAGATAGTAATCTCCCGAAGTTAGTCCACAAACACCAGATAACTTCACAACAGACTAAGAATTGTTTGTATTTTAAACTTTTGAAGTTAAGAAGAGTATTGAATTGATTTATCTTTTTGGGGTGTTTATGCGATACTCAGTCGTTTAATATGGGATATTTTTTTTGGTTATCATGAAATATGAATTAATAGACTTTATGAAGCCTTTTGTCAATATGTAAAAGAGGAATCCAAATAATCTCCCGCTTCAGTAGGTGAATTCAGGATGCAATATTATGAAGGATCATTATATATATAAACATTCTAACGATTCTTTAAATGATTACAGCGTGGATAAGCTACGTGCTCTGGATGGTCGACTTCCACAGAAGTTGCGGACTTTACAGCCTTTACGTATTGAGCAGATTAGCAATAAGATAATGGATACCGATACTGATATTGTATGGGATTATATTGGTATTAGCGATGTTCTCTATGTGCTATAAATGTTCAATTAGATAACTTTAATAAGATTATGATATGTTTTTTTGCTTACAGCCGGGTTGCATCATGCGAAAGTATGTGTTACTGAGATACCTACTTAATGTGATTATGGTTATATTAGAGTATACCTACTGAATGTGAGATACCTACGTAGGTAGAAAACAAGATTGGAAACATATGGTTATCAAATTAGTAATGCATTGAACCACAAGACTGTAAAGGGTAAGAGCTAATGGCTTCATTTTTTTAGTTTAGTATTCTTGCTATTATGCTATTATAGTGGTTGGTACTTGGTAGTGCTTAAGGTCTTTGTTTTTGTTGGATATTCGTAGGTGCTTGCTGACAAAATACGTGAAGTCCTTGATTTTACCAATGATCTTAGCAGTTTGGTACCTGCAACAAAGGTAACAAAATTAAGTTCAATTTTTTTCCTAATCTATAAGGGAAGCAATGTTGAGTTTGTATCAGATTTCTCAATACGACCGTCTTAGTTGATGACAACACCTCGCAGGGCGTCTACGCAACGACATTTTCAGGAAGAAAAAGTCCAAAGAATGGTAACATGATTACATTTATTGCCATGGCTTTTGTATCAGTGTGTCAATTTTTGAATGACATTTATAAAATCGCTGTCATTGTTGTTTAATGACAGTTCCAACAGTGGTGCAGCCACCAGTGGGTAATGAATCTGCCACCTTATACACAGGTTCGATTTAAGTGTCGGTTTTACCATTCGGGCTTCTTCTTACACTTAATGTTTTCGTCCACCTACCGACATACCTATACGTTGTAATTGTGTTCTCCATAACAGAGAACACCTGTCGGGCTTCGAATTTGCCACGCACGTCTGTTTGCCAGATAACTCAAGGTTAGGCTCAATCTTGCTAGGTTTCTGTCCAGATTTATGTTGTCTAAAATCTGATGTTTATCTAACCTTTTCTAATGGATTTGTCCCAGACATCATGGCTCATCCTTCTAAAACAATTGAGGAAAATGTTTCTCAAACATCAGCGCATCCTTCGGCAACCACCGGTAACTAAACCTTAGTTACTTTCACTCATTGTTTAAGCTTATTAGGGAACCTGCCATTGTAACATACAGGTGTTCTAAAGTTTATGAAGCTCATTATGTTGCTCATGATTGTGGTATACACGATCAACATGTTGTTTTCAACCAGCGTTGATGTAGAAGTTAAGCGCTTACATCATCACATCACATCAGCTAAAATAAAGAGAAAAACACACCCTATAATTGTATAGGGTACACCATCACATCAGCTAAAATAATATGTGGCAAGTCAATAGAATTAACCTTTTAGATAAAACACGACATATTAAAACTAACCACGTGACAGTTTTCTTCAAAGCTAAACCATCAAACCCAACCTCACAAAGCAAAGCATCAACCGCATGTGTTCAAACAGTGGTCCAATGGGCTAATGAACCAAACTAGCATAAAGGCACATAAAAGTTTTTAGAGACCAACAGCCACCAAGAACTTCTTCCTACTCACTGGTTCCTCATGCAACTCGACAACCTCTTTCACCTTTTCAAAAAGCTCCTCAAGCTTATTCACACCAAATTTCCGACAATCCAGTGGCCTTTTATATCATTTCTGATAGATTGCCTCAAAACGACCCAAGAAAATCCTACACGAATAACATACTAAAATCTCCTGCAATTCATACCTAAACTGGTTGAGAACACCTTTTCCTTTCCTATCATGCTTTACAATAGTCTGAGTCAAGCATTTCTTAAGTAATACGAGTTTTTTCTGCCCCTGACCTTCAACGCAAATCACATCACTCATCTTTTTAAGAAGATTCACATGCTTTACAATTTGACCCTCAGACACGTTACGACTTTGTTGAGGGAAATTTATTGGTTGTTCCATAGATCCTGATGATAACATTAACCCTGCTGTCATTCCATTAGCCATCCGTAACTCACAAGCTCTTCAAGTTACTTGTAGTCCTGTACATTGCAAAAAAATGATATTATTAAAAGGGTGTTTAGGAAAGCTTATTTGTAAGCAGATAAGCAGTTTGTAATGTTTGGATAATTTAATCATGTGAGTCCTTAAACCGTGACTTATATGTGTGATTCATTGTTTATTTTGGTTACATCTCCTGTAGCGCTACTTGCTAATGTGTTGGACGAGGGAATTTAAGCTTACATAGGAGCAATCAGCAACCGCAATCAACATCGGAAGGTGCGTTCAGTTTCTAGCTTTTATCTATATGTATATAATGAGTATGGTATATAAACAATACTTTTAACTAAATTTATTATTAACATTTTCTTTTGGTGATAGGAATCTCTGAGAGCACACATAATAATCATACAAATTCTTGCACAAGTAGCCAACAAGCATGCTTAAGGGGCCAAAATTCACAACCAATTGCTTAAGGTATATTCAGATACTTAGGTTTTGTGTATCTATTTGTTGTCCTGTAACATAGTTATTGCAAACACAACTAACATGGCTATTTAGAAAAAAACTTATGTGCCTTGAAGTGATTATGTTGGTTTTCACTTTCAGTGATTTTTCAGGAGTCTCAATGTAAGTAGCCACTATATATAGTTATATACATACCTGATGTAGAGATGCCATCAATATACCAAACTGTGAAGCTGATATTCTTATATTCAACAGTCTCAACATTGAAACCTCAAAGTAACAATTACATCCATCAAATGACTTATTGATTAACAATTTAGATCGTCTTATAATGTGTTGTAGGTAACAATATGAAAATCCAGTGTTTTTTGAATTTTCATTTCGACGTTTACGATATTTTAATAAGCAATTTACTTGAGAATGCATATTCATGAATTAAGGAATTTGAAAAAGGAAAGGAAGGCAATGGAGGCTGCACTTTGAAGAGATGCTAAGCAAACTTAGGTATTATATGAGATAACTGATATTCTTTATAAATTTACTGGTTGATATTTGGATGATATATTTGTTCATTTTGCTATATTGGAATATATGAATGACAAGCCTTGGTGATAGACACCACTAGGACCACTTAAGATCGATAATGGATTAGAAAGAACTTTGACAATCAAGGAAAAAAGAATAGAAAGTCGAAAGATTCAATGTATTATCAATGGAAGATAGTTTGGTTGTTACAAGTTTGTTACAATAATTAGAGTGGAAATTTGAGAGAGAAAATGTATTATCAAAAGCTAAAATGAAAGTGATAAAGCTAATAACTATTTAAATAGACTTTGGGCGCCAATATCTGTTAGACAGTTGGGAGTGGTACACACGTGCACCTCACGTGTAAAATACAAATTCCACACATGTGATATCTAACAGCTCCTACCAATTGGTTGAGGAGATTAGTCATGCATTCACATAATTAAATGAACTAAAGTAACATACTTAAGTTTTGACCGTTTGAGAATATAAGAATTTCGTAATATGCATTTTCAGGTAATGGAACAGTGTGTTGCTACTTGATTTAGCAATGTTTAATGCCATTGTTCGCGAGTCTGCTAATGAGATTCTAACTGATCATGTATCAGATCTTATTATTGAATTTAGTGATTCTCCTATTCGAGCTAGCGATCTAAGCTTTGGCTCAGCTGCCCAACTTCAAAAGGCGGTACGTACTTTAACTTTAAAATTTATTCAGAAACAAAAGATGAAGCAAATCCCATATATGATAGTATAATCATACAAAATCCTACTAAAATGGTATGTATTTTGATTTTTTTTCTTTTATAGAATTTGAGATAAGGAGATTGTTTTCAGACGTGTATTGTGAAGTAGTAAGAAGGAACTACGGTTTTTGGGAAGATCACCAAGAATGCAAACACTCCCTTTGGTGCACAAACGGGGGGTTCCGTGATATAAGCTTCATCAATAGGTGTTATATGGAGTTTGGCCTTTTTCGTTTGGTTAGCATTTGATTTCTTTACGGTTAATGTTCTTGCTATATCATATGTTTTGATATGGTTAATTTTTATATGATTTATTTTGATATGGTAATATTCAATATCATGCAACATCTCTGAAGATTCTGCTTTTCCGTTTTGATTATAGGTTAGCAAAACCGACTGCAAGAACGAAGAGGTATTTTTAAACTCTTTATATATCTATCTTTTGTGCACCTCTTATCCAAAATATGTTGTGTACTATTATGATGAATGAGTATACAAACACTAGAGAACCGTGAATTTACACTATGGAAATAACACTAACACTTCTTATTACTGATATGTTACTCAGTTGATTGATACCATTATTGCCGAGTATGGTGTTAAAGACCTTGAGTTGGTTAAAGAAAAACCCAAGCAGATGAGGGTTATGCGGATGTGAGTTTACTTTTCTTTTTAGATATAGTTTTCCATTTCTGTATTAGAATAAATGAGTACTGGACTAATTAATTTTATCATATGAAACTTGAGATTCTGAAAAAGAATCCGTAAAAAATGAGGGACCAGTGATCATGTTCTATTCCATAAAATTCAGGAATATGTTTTTCGGCAATCTAAGAGTACCAGTTTGATAAGTACCAGGTTAATTGCAGCAGCCATACGCCAAGCAACCTCCATGACATTCATGTAAGTAGGTCTATTGTAATACCTAATTTTGATGTAATTAGATCATATTCTTATGTTAGTTTTTTTGTAACTGTTAGTTTGTAATGATCAAAGTTGTGCTCAATATATTTGATGTGAAAAATGGCAAATTATGAGAGATTTTCTGGGAAGGTTGATCTGGTGGTTTATACCGGGGTTTCTTGGATTGTTTTTAGGTAATCTATGTCGTTATCAGAAAGGTATGCAACTCTTGACTTTTGTGATTTTTAATATCATCGTAAATTTTCGGACTTTGATAAGCTTTTAATTATTCTAAGCTATCTTGGTCAAAGTGGTCAACTAATGAAATTCGGGTTGAGAAAGCTTTTACTGATGGTGGACTTACCTTCTCAAGCAGATCAGAATGGGTACACCTCAAAACCAAGATTATATTCCACATTTTGGCCTACTTACCTTTAATTAGAGGTTACAATATGAATGGGTTAGTTAATAGATCAAAGTGGCCAACCCGGGCTAGGCCTCCCATATAAAACTATAAATATTTAGTGTCCTTATGAAGGTTATATAAATCTATTTTTTTAACTTTATTCTTTGTATCTGATATCTTTACATACAAATTTTACTTGTGTGTTGTTAGTAATGTCACATGTTGATTGCTTCCACTAATTTATGCCAAGTAGTATACATTTAAAGATACTCAAACCTTTCAATCTTGACAGAAACTGGCATTCAGCAAGGAGAAAGATGCAAGAATGCTTTTGTACTGAGATGACCCTTGGAGAGATTGAAAGCCGACTAGGATCTCTCATTCAAGAAGATACTATTACCCACTTGAAGAGTGCTGCTTGGAAAGAGCGACTTGAAGCAATTACCTCACTCAAAGAACAAGTTATTGCACTCCAAGAACATGACCAGTCGGCTGAGATTCTAATCAGCTTACTCTGCACCATTCCTGGCTGGAGTGAGAAAAATGTGCAGGTCCAGCAACAAGTCATTGAAGTTGTTAAACTAACTTACACATTATTTATTTTGTTTCTCACAGTAACGGGGCTGTTGTGATGACTAACATTGATGAGATGTATGCGATAACATTTAAAGATGACACAGGCCTGAATGTTGACTTAAAGAAAATCCAGGTTGGTGTTATTCATTTGTTGTGTTACGTAAAGTCTTCGAGATGGCATTAAGTACAACAGAAGCCACGTACCAAAACCTTGACTCATCGGAGATTTCATTGACTGACGTGAGTCTTGCCTCCTGATATTGATGCAATTATTTGAGGCAACACCATTTTAGGCTGAGAAAAGTTCCGTAACTATTACATGGCCAAACAAAGCAGCTATATCTTGCATTACGCCACACGCGCCTCAACTGATCTCAACCTACAAAAGCCATATATAACAGATCTATTTTATCAATAGAAGTTTTAAAAAAATAAAAGAAGGTGGTGTTTGCGGGGGTCGTCTTAACCTGTCCCTTTTTTTACGGGTACTATAAAACCACCCATTACCCAACCTGCCCGACCTGTTATTTTGACTCTTTTAGAAGACCCATGAGCCAATGGTGATTTTTTCAGTTGCTATATTATATTCATGTTTGCTAATCCTTTGGTTTCAGGAAGCTGAATGTTAAAGATTTCTTGAACACAATCGCTGCAACATCAGAGGAGAACATGAAGGTTGTGTCACCAATAACATGCACAACTCTTGGTGACGTGATAAACACTCTCTCTTCAAATTCAGTTCATAGGATATATGCTGTTGGTGATAGTAATGATGTCATCGGCATTATTACACTCAGAGATGTGATTTCTTGCTTCATCACCGAACCTCCAAATTACTCGATGGAGGTCCATGGATATGATGTTAAAGAAATGTTAAGCAAGGAGAAGAGTAGAAACTATGGTTAATTAGATGGAATGTAGCTAAAACCTCCCAGATTGTTCACAGTGACTATTACTAAATCAAAAGTACGTTTCTTTCCGTCTCTTCTGATTCAGAGTTTTGTAACAACAGAAACTTTAGGGATCTTATTCAAGCTAGGCACTTCAAAGTGTTCACCAGTCTCCTTAAAAAATTCTTTTCATAAAATTGGAAAAAAGGGGTATCAAGCGAAAAAGTTCTGAAGAAGCATATTTTTCTGTGATTTTGGTCGGATTTATGATCATTCTAAGGTTAGTTAATCCTGGGTTTATGTTAGATTTTTAAATTATGTGAAAGGGGTTATGTTAGATTGCTATCCGAAAAAAGATTCATATTGGAATAACTAATTCCTCAATTCATCAGATTAACAGGGCAATTTTAATGGTGAATTGTTATTTGATATCATATGTTGATTTTGGGTTATTATTCATGTTAAAGTTGGTTGGTTTATAGATGAAATGATGTTTTTTAATGAAGGCATACAACTACTATGATCACTTTGAATCCAAAAACTGTAATTATGTGATATGGAAGTGTTGAGAGTTATGTTGGTGAGCTTGACCTCAAATTGAAATATAGCTCATTTGAAAATATCCAAATCAGTTCTCGACTTCACCTTTTGAGATAATGAATATGAAGTGTTTTTTATGCATAAAGTGCTTAATTTTGAGTTGATGTTAATATTTTATCATTGTCAAATAGGTAACCAAGAATCTGATAAAGCATCAACTATATTTCAAGGATGGAAAACGGATATACACCATCAAGTAGTATTTTAGAAGCAGTTGGTATCGATGAATCTTTGCAAGCTGATATACACCAGCAAGAGAGTGAATCAGATGGGCAGGATTGTGAATCAGATGGGCAGGGATGTGAATCAGAGTCTTCACAAGAGAATGCTGGTCATATGTGCAGTCTCGACTTCATAGCCGTTTGTAGTTCTTTTTCTTCTGTTCTTTACTTCTAATAATTTACTAGAACATTGGAAATCCACGAACTCGGTCGACAACTGATCACTTTCTTCAGAGATTTCGTTTGCAATAAATAGCCTGGTTTTGGTGGGAATGATTTATTTGGACAGTTATTATGAGTGCTAAAGATACCCTTTGTCAAGGTAAATATACTAAGTAACAATAATATATGAATGTGTGTTCATGTTCATACTTCCAATGACTATTTTCATTTATAACCATTGTAATTATAAGCATTGCTTCTCTTATTTCATATATATTGTATTTTTTTGACTAAGTTTGATTTTCTTATTTTATATGTATGTGCACATGATACTTTGTTTGTTTACAATATCTAATACTTTATATAACGGTAGCAATGCTTCTTAGAGTTGAGATCAATATAGAACCCATATTTGCCATAGAACAAATGAACCAATCATAGCCCTCCATCTTTTATCTAAATTAATAAAAAAATCATTTTTCACCTTTTTTTTTAAAACAACATATCTTACAAACGGTAAATTTTCAAAATATAAAAAATACACCATCGCGACGAGAATTAAATTATCTTTCTATAGATATGCACTTTTATATATTTTCGACAAACATTTTTTTTGAAAAATTCCGTCCGAAAAAATCATATATGATTTTTACGAATCATATATGATTTTCAAAAATCATGTATGATTCGATTTTTATGAATCATATATGATTTTTACGAATCATATATGATTCTCAAAAATCATATATGATTCGTAAAAATCGAATCATATATGATTTTCATAAATCATATATGATTTTTGTTGACCGAAATTTTGAAAAAAAAATGGTTAAAAATATATAGTAGTGCATATCTATAGAAAGATAATTTAATTCTCGTCGCGATGGTATAATTTTTATCGCGTAACGATTAACGGTTTGCGAGATATTTAATTTTTTAAAAAAGAGTGAAAGTTTATCATAATAAAAAAATGAATGGCTATTATTGGTTCATTGGATCTATGGTAAATTTTGGATCTATATTGAACTTTTGCCATGCTTCTTATGCATCCAAAAACACTTTTATTGGCTATTTCCTTTGTATGCAGTGAATGTGTATACAAAGTTACAAAAAGTCAGTAATTCCTATAATAATTCACATAATACAACTAAACAAATAGGAGGATGTAAGAACCAACTATAGTTACTATACATTAAGGGTAATGTTCAGCCCATGTGATACGTTGTTTTATCTGATCTACTGACCCCCGTCCGGGAATAAACCATTTGATTTGTTTTCTTGAATGACAGAACATGATTTTGTTTTCCTACCCAACTGAATACCCAAGGTACTTGTTGAAACTCTGGAGGTGCAGACCTAGACCAATGAGAAACATCACGTCATGAGCGAGACACGGTTACAACACAATGACACAAATTTTAACCAGGTAGTAACCATATCAAGTATCAACAAAATGTTGCAATTCAAGTGATCTTTATTATATGACTTAATATAAACAGTGTTTAGTTAGGCGCTATTAAGATCCATATATTTGTAAAGGTTTGACACGTTAAAAGATGTTCCTTGATTGAATAGGGTATTAACAACCTTTATGTTTTTTATATTGTGATTTTGGAAGTGTTTAGATAAGCATATCAGAAAAGCTTAGTGGCTTATTGTATTTTTTTCAACACAATTAGGTCAAAAAGGATATTCTTGAAATGATTAATGAGTGATTAATGAAGAAAAATGTGTAGGGATTTCAAAATATCTTATGTTTTTTCAAGTAGGCTAATCCAAACACACTAAGCTAAAGGAATTCACTGATTTTTAAATAAATGAGCAATTCAGAAAGTATGTTAGATGAGTGTGTTTTGTGATACATTGTTGCAAGCATTGATCAGCTATCTAAAGTATTGACTATTTTCTATGTTAATGTTTAGTTTTTGTGGTAATGTTGCAGGCTGCATGTAATTTGCAAAGAGAATCCGTTGGCGCCTCTCACTGGAAGGTTCAGATAACCTTTATACCGTCAAGTGGTGATAACTCAGTGTTGTATCGACTAAAGTGAAACATGCAAGTGAAACACATATTGAGTACTTTTCTTAGTGTAAAGTTACTTAAGAAAGAAACATCCAAGAACTTAAATTTATTGGGTCTATTTAGGGATATTTACTATTTTATGCATAAATGTCACTCCTGAAAAGATATTAATAATCACATTAGTATAGTATTTTTTTGGCAAAAACTATGTATCCATGTTGTCCAGTTTTCTTCCTTTGATTTAACAATGAAACATCTTATTAGGATGTAATTGATCATTGTTGGTTAATGTATATAATCAACTTGATCCTTTGCTTAGAAAAACAAGTCATCCAGATAAACTCGTGATACTCCATACCTTGGAAACATAAAGCAAGTATGATGTCGCTTTTATGAATTTGTTCTTTGCTTATATGTGATTCTTAGTGCGAATATTGGGCAAGTTTGCTAAAAAAAATGTTATCTAATTAACCATATATTGCATATTAAATGTTTAATCAATTGTGTTTTTATTTTTTAGATTTAAATTC